>VZRU01011492.1:9564-26541 GCA_013398155.1 Pedionomus torquatus
GAATGTCTCCAGAGAAGGAGACTCCCCCACCTCTCTGGGCAGCCTCTGCCAGGGCTCTGCCACCCTCACAGCAAAGAAGTTCCTCCTCACCTTGAGATGGAACTTCCCATGTTCCAGTTTGAGCCCGTTCCCTTTTGTCCTGTCACTGGGCACCGCTGGAGAAATACTGGCCCCATCCTGACACCCACCCTTGAAGTATTTCTAGGTGTTGATCAGATCCCCCCTCAGCCTTCTCTTCTCCAGACTAAAAAGCCCCAAGTCCCTCAGCCTTTCCTCACAAGAGAGATGCTCCAGGCCCCTCATCACCTTGGTGGTCCTCTGCTGTCCCCTCTCCAGTAGTTCCCTGTCCTTCTGGAACGGGGCAGCCCAGAACTGGACACAGTCAAATCTGTTTGGACATTTGCATCCTAAACTGAGTATTGCGCGTGTTCCAAAACAAACATGTTTCCATTGGGCATTTCTGTTGATTAAACATCCAAGTTGTAATTCTGTCAGTGCTGAAAACCAGCTCTGCTGTGTTCTTTCGTAGCACACAGTTAACTAATTAGTCTGGGGTAATTTCCCAGTCCCTGGGGATATTGGTACAGAGAAATAATACCAGCCTTTGAAGGGTTGCGCTGTAGGTTCTGTTTAGATATCCCCGCTGAGTTGGAGATACCTGTAACTGGCCACAATACCATAAACTGAAGTTCTTCTGAAAACTCCTGGAAGTGCTCCTGTCTTCCTTGGTCCACAACTTGCAGAATAGCAACTTTTATTATTTGATGGTGATCTTTTTCCCCCCATAGGTTTTGCTGATGTAACTTCTTTTGTAAGGACTGTGTGAATTCTTGCACGTTTGCTCCAGAAGAGGGGTTTTCAGACTTACTGGATGAATTTCTTGGGGTTTAGGAATGCACAAAGGTGCACCGTTAGGATGTATCTCACCATCTATTCTCTTCCCTTCGCCCCAGTGGGGATGGGAACCTGTGGAGACAGGGCTGAACGTTGCAGTGCTTTATTTTGCTATGGCAACATAGACCATAAAACTGTACCCGTGTTCAACAAGTTTATAAACCTTTAGAGTGCTCTGAAGCCTTAAATCAATTTATCTTATCTTAAAAATAGGTAATAAAGATTTCAGTGGCGTTGTAAAGATGTGGTTCCTGCTTTTAACTCTTCTTGCTGTTTCGAAGCTGTAATCTGATCAAATTTGCTCGGCTTAAGTTTGCAGCAGTTGGATCTCCCTGCTCTCAGTTCCATCCCACAGAAGTCAGCTCATCATCCTCTCTATTGTATTTTATTAGAAAATGCAGTATTACTGTTGGGAGGAGATTAGCTGTTGCTTTTTTGAACGTGCAATTTAAGATACGGGTTCAGCACCTTAAGGAGATTCCGCTGTATTCTACTGATTCTACTGTAGCACTTTGAAGATGTGCAGAAAAGTTTGGTTTTACAGGACTACATCTGACTTGGGGAGAGAAGTGGGATGCGGAGGTGTCTCTAGTGACATTGCTTATCTCCAAAAATGCGTTGAAAAGGTATTTTTGGTTTCCACTGGAAAGGAACTGAATGAAGTCAAAAGTTTGTGGTTGTCTTAGTAACTGTTCACCCTGTTTCTGGTGAGGGTGGATCCGAAGCTGAAGAGGAGGAGGTTGTGCTGAAGTGAAAGAAACCACCAAAGCCATCCAAAGTGAGTGCTGTGGACCTGCAGGTGACTACAAAGTCCTCAATTTGTGACTTCTGCTCACACCTGCCATCACTAAAGGCTGCTTTGATAGCCCTTTCCCTGTGTGATACTCTTCTCCATTAATCCACGTGGTTTATTTGAGATCAAATGCTGGTCTTGGGTTTTGCAACAACTGCAGTTCTCAAGGACGTGGCTCACCAGGAGCACTGGCTCATGAAAACATGTCAAGCCCGGGTTGTCCTTCCAGTTCACCTTAGTGCCTTTAGATTTATTTTCCAAATCCTAGGTCTTCTTCACAGTCGTCCCGTGAAGTGTCTGCCCTTCAGCGCTGGCACAGCCAGTGACAAGGAACCTGGTCTCTGCCATCGGTGTGGGAGGTGAACCTCTGAGCTGGCCTGCATCTAAATCTCTGCAGCCTGCACCTGCTGAAATAAAGTTCAGACGCTTTATTTAGTGCCCTGAGTGGATGAAATAGACCTTGCGTTGGAGCGAGGGTTGTTAGTTTTGTGTTTAGGCTGCTGTTGTTGGCAGGGATGCTGTACGGCAGAGGGTTTGTGAATGGATCTAGAGTGAGTGAAGGACTGTTACAGCTTGGCTTCTGGTTTTAAATGTGTATGGTCTGAGCCTACTGAGGCTCAGGAAAAAAAGTAATTGATTAATTCCCTTAAAGGCAGTTTTGCATCTTTCAAATAAAGGCTATATTAAGATAGTAGCTCTAAAGGCAGCTACCTGTGAGGCTGCTGGATCTTAATTGCCTTGTGATGATGGATTTTGTTGAGTAAAAATGGTGAGGGCAATCCGGTTTATTGACAGCCACATCTCTTCTGTGGAACAGGTTTTGTCTAATTGTTAAAGTAATTTACTCTTACACTAGTGGCAACAACCGCAGTTTAATGAGAGGGTCTTTTTAGTCTGCTGGCACTTAAATCTCTTTCACAGAAATAAATCAGATGTATTGATTTGCACACTGGTTTTCATGTTAAAGTACTGTATGACCTTTCTGTGCCTGGTAGTAAAATCCCAACTTGCCAGAGTCATAGAATCACAGACTGGTTTGGGTGGGAAGGGACCTTAAAGCCCCCCCAGTGCCACCCCCTGCCCTGGGCAGGGACACCTCCCACCACCCCAGGTTGCTCCAAGCCCCATCCAGCCTGGCCTTGAACCCCTCCAGGGATGGGGCAGCCACAGCTTCTCTGGACAACCTGGGCCAGGCTCTCACCACCCTCCCAGCAAAGAACTTCTTCCCCAGATCTCACCTAAAGTTTCTGTGGTTCCTTGTGCTGTCGGGGGCTTCTGCCTCCCACCATTGCCCTGGTAGCACAAAGATGTCATGTTGTCATTGAAGGATTTAACGAAGGGCCGCTTGATGAAGGCGCAGCTGCAGCAGCAGTCCCCAAACTTGGAGTTTGGGGGACCATTGGGGACAACGGAGGGATCAACGGCTTCCCAAGGCGCAGGTGGGGTGGCGTTTGCTGCCGAGATTTCATTCGGTTGAGCGATAGGTCCCCAAAAAGGGCAAAGTTGGTTCTGGCTGATCCATCCATACGTAGGACAGGTGAAGATAAGTGGCAGCAGCTTCCGTAGTGGTGCTGCACGAATCTGCTCTTCTGCCCTCATCTTGAGATCCATCATGCTTTTCAGAGCAGCTTAACCTTTGCTTGTGTGTTTGTAAACCAAGGCATGTATTCTCGGAGCCAACTCTTAGGGCAATAAAATCATTCGGCGTGTTAAAGCTTTTTGTTGGAATTCAAGCTTCTGGACTTTGCTTTGCTAAGAATAGCACCAAAATGTGGCTCCTGGAGTGGCGAGGACCCGCGCGGCAGCTTTGGGCTCGCTCTCCATTAACTCCCTGCACAGCAGAGCTCTAAACAGATGGTCGAGCAGGAGCAGTTCTGTTCTCGTTGAATGCTTATGAAGGATATTTTTTTTAATGTTGTTCTTGGACACTGGTGTATTTGTTGTCTCCCAGAACTGCTTTGTTTTCCGTTCCAGAGCCAAGGAAGGCCATGTTTCAGTTAGATCCTGCGCTACCATTTTAGCTGCCCGTCTGCAGGATGGATTTAAGATGTTTGTTGGTAATGCAAAGGCTATAAATTGGTGTTTATTCTGTGGTAGGAAATACTGCTGAGGTGGAATGTAATGGGATTTAAAGAAAGTGACCTGTTCTGTTGGAAGAAGTAAGAGAGAAGCTGGATCAGAAACTACAGGCAGGTCTGCAGCTTTGTGCTTTCCCTGGTCGCAGCAGAAGGCCGGTTGCAGAAAGGCCCTGGTAACCAGAGCTCATCCTTTAAACAGCTCTCCAGATTCTGGTTTTTGAATGTTCCTCCTTATTATTTTTGAAAAACACAAAATAGACCCATCCTGGCCTGTATGTTTAGTGTGCTATTGGAAGACAGGTTTAGTTTCTGATTTCAGGAAATAGTTGGGCATCTTACACTGGCTGGAGCAACCTCAGAAGGGCTCACCCCCGGAGCTCCCCTGGGCTGCTGCGTCTCTCTGATGGGCTTGGGGAGAATTAAAAAAATAAAAGAAAAATAATCACTCTTTTTTGTGATTTAGTCAAATGAATTGAGTTTTGAAGAGCCATCCTCTTGGCTTCCATTTCTAAGAAGACTTTGACTCTTACTTTTCCCGTGCTCATGCAAACATCCTCACTAGAGATATTAGTAAAAGAACAAAGATAATTTCAACCTGAAACTTACCAGAAAACTGTACCTTTCTGGGTAGAAAACAGTCCCATTTTGTTAATAACCTTTTAGAGGTAGGACTTGGTGGGACTCAGTAGAGCTTTTTGGTCTCCTCATTCTCCTGTTGGTGTTTCAGCTCTTGGATTCAGAGTCCCTGTTTCTGAATACGTGACTCCGCTGTACTCTGCTAGAACTGATAGTGAAGAAATGGGTTGGAATTAGTCTATTTTGGGGCAGATCTGCACAGTGACCTTTTCAGATCCTGACAAACAACCTTTTGCAGTGATGGAAGGAGGGACATGAATGAAGCGCTTTGGGAGCCGTAGCGAATACGGAGCCCGGGTTTTAAATGTTTGGTTTAGTCAGCTTAATACTGACGAAGAGCCTCTTAACTGGCAGCTACGATTTTTAGGTTTAATTTACTGTGAAATGGTTGTTCGAAGAGCGGTTCTGATTTCTGTTTTACAGCCGTGCAAGGAATTTTTTGCAAGCTTCTCATATAAGGAATGACTCGGAGCTTCCAGATAGATCAGGTTCTGCCGGCAAACGTGAAGAGTTTTTCTCACACCAAATGTGTTTAATCTTCCTGAAACATCCTTAAAGGAGAACGTAGAACTTCAGAAGTGATTAACCTGCAAATGAAGCGATGCGTTTCATAAGTTAGATGCCTAAAGCTTGACTAACAAATATGTATTCTTTTAAAACAATGACACAAAGCTCGGTGTCATGGTGTTTCCCATTTTCTTTCTGGTTCTAGGCAAAGTGCTTCATGGATTTCAAAGCTGGAGGTACATTATGTCACATTCTTGGTGCTGCTTACAAATATAAGAATGAACAGGGCTGGTAAGTTGTTTTTTTTTTTAATTTTGATTTCCACACCTTTTGCATGAAGTTAAGCACACAAAATGCTTATGCAAACTACTTAAAGTTTAATACTTTCTGGAGAATTAGGTAGGCAAGGGAGTTGGAGATGGGAAGAGGACGTTTTTTCTCCTGTTTCGCTGATGGTAGCTTTTTTTAAGACACTCCCCCCTCACTTCTAAACGGAATCATAAGTTGTCCAAGTTGAAGGTCTTAGGAGTTAATTCCAAGCTTGTGGATTTTTGGGGGTTTTGGCCATTTATTTGCTGCATGACTGAGCAAAGTATCCAGTGTCTTAGAATCCTTGCTTCCCATCTGAAGATATAAATCTCTGTTACTCTATTGAGTAGGTTTTAGTTACAATTAGGAGGATGCAAAGCATTGCATAGATATTAAAAAATGCTCAGTTTTCCATTGCTTGTCAACCACCAGAAATGGGGGGTGTGAGTGGAAACACTGCCCACAGAACTACTGACACTAGTACTAAATCCCAGTGGCGTTTTGACCCATTCTTAAATTATAATCCTCTTTCTAAGACAGCAGTAGCGTGATTTACTGTATTTGGGAGCCCTGGGAAAAAAACCAACAATCTGATGATGAAAAGTCAATAGATCAAAGTCAGCAGAGATTGTTCTCGCACTTTAATTCCGTTGCTGACGAGACATTGCACAGACCTGTAACGGCACTCAAGAATTGGCCGTCTTTCTGTTAACCCACAAGAGCACATTAAAAGGCAAAAATTAGGTTGCTTTACTGTATGGTTGGTGGTTTTTAGGAGCTGTTTATACTCACATCAGCTAAATAGTTATCTAGGGTGGATATATCAGAAAGCTGATATGAGGGAGCTGCTGACAGGTGCTTTTTCCTGCTCCAGTAGTGCTGGCACCTGGGACACGATATGTGTTTGCGTAGGGTGTCTTTCAGGAGTGTCTTGCTACCTCTTTGCGTTAAGATAAAGGAGTTAAATAGCTCCTCCTCCATTATTTTCCAAACAAATTTAGTTTTCAGTCATTGAAATCTGGTTGCCTCCTCTCCTCTCACTCCCTTGCTGCCGCCTCAGAACTAGCGGGTAGTGCCTTGTGTCTGTGCATGTGGGATGTAGAGGGAGAAGCAAGACTTGGATTTAACTCTTGAGGATCAGACTTAGAGCTTGGAATGTACCTTCACTGACTCAACTGAATAATATGTGGTGTTTTGCCTGAAATATGATAATTTTTGATTTTATTTTTTTAATGCTATGCATTGTCGCTCTTGCTTAACCTGTTTGTGAATGATCTGTCTTATAGGAGAAGTACCTTTCCTCGTCATAATAGGTATGTCTGAAAAATGCACTTACCCAGTGCAGCTGGACATACCTTGCCTATCCCTGCAACCGAGTAGTTGTTCGCTAAAACCTCCCAGAGGGTGTCAGTTAAACTAAGGACAGGAAGAATTAACACTGCTCTTCTAGCTAAACGGGCAGCTAAAGAAAGTGCTGTTTGTTAATCTGTTGGCAATGTATTCTCAATCCATTATCGTCAGGTATGGGCTCCAAAAGGAGCCAAGAATTCGGGGGCATGTATAGCATTAAACGAATAAGGAATTTAGATTTTAGGCAACCAAGCGGAAACGTTTTGGGCAGACTCAAATGCCTCGAGTATCTCTGTTCCGTAGGCAATGAGGACTTTATTAGGTGTCTAGGAAAAAGTTTGTCTTTGTTTTGTCTTTGTTTTCCTTCACACATTGTGTTCAAAACACGTGCTTCTCCAGACTGTGAAGCTGTCAGTGGGTGAATCCTGGAGAGGTGCCTTGATCCTGGCTGTTAAAATCCTCTGTATTACGGGTATAAAATACTTTATCCTCGTGCACTGGGCTGAGAAGTCAGCGTAAACCTTTCAATACGCACAGTTCTATTTGAAGAGGTCATAGTTTAAAATTGAAAGAGGATTCCAATAAATGTGCCAGGACGTTATCTCCAAGTTGTTTGGCCAGGTCCCTGGTGTGAAGAGAAGACTCCATAAATACCGTTTTAGGACAGAAGCTGTCATTCATTAATAGCGAATGTGTCTGGTCCTGCCCAACTCCCGAGCGTATTTACGCAGCACCCTCTGCGTGGGCAGCTTCTTTCTGAAAACACTAAAGAGCCTCAAGTGAAGAAGAACATGGAATTGCCTGTGTTTAATTTAGTAGCATAATATTGACGTGTTGCTGTGATATTTGCGGTAATGGGTTTTGTGACTAAAACAAAAAAAATCGATCTTGGCTTTGGTTTACTTTCATTGTGTATTTATGAACTTGAAAAATGGATTTGGTGTGTGACCGGAAACAAGGGTGTGTTTAAAAGAAACTGGCGTTGGTTCTGGGCGCGGGGATAACTGCTTGTATTTTAAGTTGGGGCATTAACTTAAAGCACACGGGTCACTGCGTGGTAATGGTGCACGTGGCTTTTCCACCCTGTTTATTTGACACACTGCAATGCCTTCTGCCGAAATTGCCACTCCTGACCACCCAACACCCCAGTTAAGAGTCTTTTCAGACTCCAGCAACAGCTTTTTCCAAGCCTTGGGAGGTACAGAAGAGCACCAGATGGTGTTTTACAGCTGAGAGTCAACAACCTGAGGATCTCAATGTGTTGTCGTGCTTTGGAAAAGGCTGAATTGTTCAGGGTTAGGCCTAAATCTGTTCCAGAGGCTCCTGAAGCCCAGGCGATAGAAGCAGCGCAGTCCCCTGTGGGCGAGAGACAGGCGTTGGGGCTGACAACTGTCCCCTCGCTCCATCTCTGGGGGGGTGTCACCATTTACGTTCCTCATTTCACTGCCTTCATCCCCAGCTTGTGCAATAAGCGTGTGGTTCCGTTGGGGATGCGGCAGAATGGATGCCTTTGGGGGCTCTTGTGGTTTTTCCTAGTAGAAAGTCTTAGGTTTTGTGTTACCCCCTCTCCCGTTTCTGATGGACACTTCATTCTGCATTGTTATTTCAAGAATTTTAATTACTTTGTCAATGAAGTAGCAAACTTTGCAGTGCCAGAGTTCAGTAGAGATGATCATAAAATGCTCATGTGGATTATGAGCTACCTATATGCTGGGGGAGGAGTGGCTTGTTCTCAAATAAATAGTTAGGAATAGGTAGAAAATAAAAAAGAATAGATAGAAAGGGATAAAATAGAAAATGTTGGGCAAAAAAAACATTTTTTTTCCTGGATTAGAGTCTGGGACTGGTGGGTGGTGCAACTAGAAGTAAGAGAAACGTGAGAGTGTGTTCATGGATTTTTCTCCTCTAGTTGTTGAAAACCATCGTGAGCATTTGATTATTTTATCATTTTTTCTGTTTAATTGTCCTTTGTGACCGGAGTGGAGCGTGCAGCCCTGCCACGGGGTGGTGGTGGACAATGTCAACCTTCATTATTCCTACATGTTTTGTTGATTGGGTTCATTGAGATTTTTCTTGCTTGTGAGGGCTGCCAAGAGAAGTCAAAATATTTGTGATTATGCTTTAAGTGTTCTTATGGAGCTACCACAATATACTGGGGCGGGGGTTTAATGCAGAAAACATGAAAAGATTCTTGGCTGCTGAATGGTGGGGAGTGGAATTTAATATTTCTGAATGATTTTCCTCAACAGGCGAAGGTTTGACCTGCAGAATCCATCCCGGATGGATCGAAATGTGGAGATGTTCATGAACATCGAGAAAACACTAGTGCAGGCAAGAGACTGGTGCACAGAACTGTATGTGGGCGTGTGCTCGGGGCTGGGGGTGACTTCACCACCTTTTTATGTACCCCCCCTTGTGACCCACCAAAGAGTTTCACCCTGGGCTTCTCTAGGAATATTATACTCCCTCTCCCACCTGTTTTAGTCACAATTCTTTGTTATCACTTGCAAAGTTCAGGGTGTTTTCACTGATATTTGGAGAATATAATTTGTTTTTAACTGCCGTGTGTGAATAACAACTCTTTTTTTCATCCAAGAAGAAACAATACTCTCATAAAACAAAAACCCATTGCCATTGTACGGTGGTTTCAGTATGTAATAGAGTACGTGTTGAAGCCCAAAATAAAGCAAATGTTTGCCTTCGAAGAGCATAGAGACAGATGAATCTGCCCCTTTCTGTGACAGGACAGGTTCAGATTTGCAAGTTGACGCACAGGGGACTTAAATTCCCTTTCAAGTGAAGTCTTCCAAAGCCTGTCAAAAAGGCTGTGGAAAAAATCCAGGACGTGGTTTCCATTAAAGATGCTGTTGCAAAAGCAGGAACGTGAGAACAGCGACGTGGTCCCTTTATCCCCAATAATGTCTCTGATGGAGCCGGCAGCAGCTCTGCGGGAAGAAACCCAAGATAGGACTTGTCTGGGGAGGTCGGTGAAGGCAAAATCTGCTGTTGTAGGGGTTTCTGGAGCTAGAGTCAGTGTGCTGTGTCATGAGCTGGTATGTGTCGGAGCTTTTTTCAAGCATCGGTGATCTGAATAGGATGGTTTTTGATTTATGTCCCACCCGGCCTAATAATTTCTTATTTAACTTCTTCTCTCCACCAGAACAACTGTCTGAGCAGACCAACCATCTACCTCATTCCAGATATAGAGTTGAAGTTGGCTAATAAATTGAAGGATATTGTCAAACGTCACCAGGTAACTCTTAAATAGCGAATCTTAAAACAAAATGTTTCGTTAGTTGTAAGGCAAAATGCCTGACCTCAGCCTGTCGGTTCCACCTGGGTTGTGTCTGACACCACTGGGCGGCAGCAGAAAGTCGCGTAAGACCAGGAGTTTGTCGTTTGTGAAATGCCAGTGGTGGTTTTCCTCCCCCGGGGGGTGAATCATACCTCTCTTCTAAAAGTCAATCTGAAATTGCCTGTGAAGAGCAAAGCAGCTGCGGCGTCTCGGGCCAGGCCTGCAGCCAACTCGCTAATTTCATCTTAAATACCCGCTTACATAAAGCTCATCGTTTGCCCAAATCTGAGACCAAAGAAGGCAGCCTGTACTAAAACCGTTGTAGATACGTAGGGGCAGCATCAGGGAACTTTAATCTTGACATAGTCGCTACCTTTTTTTTTGCATTATTAGACTTGCCTTTCTCTTGCCTGCGCTGAGCAGGACGCAAGCAGCGACAGTCTCTGCCTGCGGGGTAGTCGGTGTCTTTCTGAGAGTCAACATCTTGCCACTGTAATTTAATACACTCGGTGATGAATTGAACAAGATTAATGGCTTCATTCTCTTAAAAATGTAAACAGTCTTTTCATTTGTCTTGGGAGAAATGCTCTGGAATGTGAACTCGAGATGTTCCGGTGGCCTTTTGTGCTGTGATAACTCACGGCTGCAGCCAAAGCAAACCTTTTCTTTTCCAAATTAAATGTATTTCCCGTGTTGAGACCACGGTACCAAAACACAACTTCAGTTGTGCCATTTTTCACAAGTTATTCTTAATTCTTCAGCTGATTCAGGATCCTTGCTGTTGCTTAAATTGGAGTTAACTGCTCAATTTGCCTTCCATAAAGGAATTCTGTGGTGCACTTGCTGTGATTTATGAAAGGTGCTTTTTCTGGTAGTCACAATTCTTCTGCTTTTCTTTATAAATGTTGAGGATTCTTCCAAGAAAAGCCACGGTAATAATTTGGGAACTTGAAAGCAGGTAATGAGACTTAGCATTTATTTATCTGCTTCAAGATAAGTGTTTTGTGGGTAGAGAACTCTTCCATCTCCTTATGTCTTTAGCTTCCAGTCACAACCCATTTAGCAGAGGTGGGGAATAAGCCTTCCAGTCTGCTGCCATCTTTCAGAAAAACTGTTTTAATGTGAAGTGATCCATCCCTTTGTTTTCAGTCGAGATAGCATCTAAGAGGGAATTCCTGATCGTCTGTTGTGTATTTGTTTTTTTTAAAGCTCCATAGGAAATAGACGAAACGTTCTCATCTGACTCTCAAAGCTCAAATTAGGTATCTAGAGAAGTGTCTTTAGCTCATGGGGAATGAAGGGAGAATTTCCATTAATATTCCTTAAACACTTTGCAGCTTCTTCATTGAGCCTTTCCCTTTGAAGGCTTTTAAATCCTTTTTACTTTCCAGTTCTCATTTTGCTGTTGCTCAGCCTCCTCTCCCCTTACCCAGTTCCACAAACCCTTGGTGGTGTAGGAACTCCTGGCCTTCTGCCCCTGATATCAGAGTAGACTCCAAATATCACTACCATAACGTGAGGCATCTTCATACTTTTTAAAATTCCTTCCTTTTGATACTGTCTTCTAAACAGGTTGTTCCCATATTGTTGGCTATAACTGATCCCATGTGCTCTTAAGTCCTTTAAATAAATCTGTTGAGTATTTATGGCATGTAAATTTTAGACTAACTGTTCCAAAACACAACTCCTCTGCAGCAGAGGCTGCAGACTGTGCGTTTCTGCTGTCCTTGGAAAGGGCTCTTTAATTATGGAGACTGGAGGTGTCTCTGCAGCATGTGGGAGAATTCTTCTGCTTCTCCATAGGAGGGAAGAACAGGATATGGGTATTTCCAGCTTGTGTGGGGTGTGGGTAAAAGCAACAGCCATGAAGCTTGAGGTGTTGTGTTGAAGGTTTCTTACGCAGCTTCTTTTCTTTCACCTTTTCCCCAGGGAACAGTAACCGAAGAGAAATCAAAGGCTACACACCATGTTTATCCAAGTCCTACCTCAATGGATGATGGTAAAGTTGTTTTACAGTTTTTAAGTGGAAATAATCACTAAATTCTATTAGCATTTATGGGAGCTTTCACACTGACTCTTCCTAACCTGCTTCTGAGAACTGCTGGGAAAGTCTTTCTAGGGTTAACAACCCCAAATAAAATCATTGTGTATCCTGCTTCTAATTATTTGGTGTAGCATTCCTGTTTTAATTGATACTTCAGGATGCCCAGGAGCCAGCAATGTCTCCTCGTGGCCAAGAAGGCCAAGGGCATCCTGGGGGGCATCAGGAAGAGTGTGAGCAGCAGGTGGAGGGAGGTCATCCTGCCCCTCTGCTCTGCCCTGGGGAGGCCCCAGCTGGAGCACGGGGACCAGTTCTGGGCTCCCCAGTTCCAGAAGGACAGGGAACTGCTGGAGAGGGGACAGCAAAGGGCTACAGAGATGCTGAGGGGCCTGGAGCATCTCTGTGATGAGGAAAGGCTGAGGGACTTGGGGCTTTTTAGTCTGGAGAAGAAAAGGCTGAGGGGGGATCTGATCAACACCTAGAAATACTCCAAGGGTGGGTGTCAGGAGGATGGGGCCAGGCTTTTTCCAGTGGTGCCCAGGGACAGGACAAACTAGTTTCCCTTAGTTTTCTTTCTTTGTTGCTTCCTTGGTGGCGCCCGGTGTGTGAGCGTAGGTCAGAACGTGGAGTGAAACATTAGGAATCAGCTCGATGTAGGAAAGGTGGCGGAGATGATGAAGTAGATGGGAATCAAAAAGCTTTTTGCCGTGTTCTCATCTTTTTAGGTGACAGGTTGGGAATGCTGATAGCTATCAGCGCCGGTGGTTTGGCGAGTTGAATGCGGTAATAAGGAGACCTGATAAATAGAGCTCGTGGGCTTTATTAGAATGCAGTCTGCCTCCACACAGGCTCCACAAAAGCACTTCTTCAGCAAAGAGTGGGGAAAAAACAAAAAGCTTTTCCTTTTATTACACATGTATTTGTCTCGTGGATCGTTGTTGCTTCTGAGCTCCACTGATGGTAGGATTCTCTGATGCTCCTTGGCATCTGCTGGCCACTAGATGGAAGTGTTTGCTCCTCTCTAGGAGAAGTCCTTGCTCATTTGGCCTCTGGTCCTTGCCTGTGTCTGTACTTCTGATAACAGCGTGCCTGGCCACAGGTTAATATTTATTTTTAACCACTTCAGGTTCTTAGAAAAGGGTTGAGCTTTGTAGGTCCCGTCTGTCTTGTGGTTGGTGAAGGTGTGGTTGTGAATGAAGAAAGTTGAAATCCAAGTTTTGTCATTCTTGGAAGTCTTTTATTTAAAACCTATTTCACTCCCTGCCCTGACGTTCTTCCTCCAAAACTCGATTGTTTTTTTTAATACCTGTTGAGAGTAGAATCTGGTGGTGGGAAAGAGGGTTTTCTGAAAGAATTACAAAGTTAATGAGGTGATACAGAAAAGACAGAAGGGAAATATTTACCACTTGACAAAAGAGCATTTTGGAAGTTTAAGCTTTTATTTATAGAGACATTAAAAAATGACAGGTTGGAGTGTGTTTCTCTGTGTTATTTCTGCTGCCTTTGCCGAGTGTCCTCTGGGAAGGTTTGCTTGGCCCCGCTCTGAGTTCCCAGCCCCACCAGCCACGGAGTTTGGGAGAGGAGCTGGTGGAGGACAGCTCCCACCCAGCGGGCAGAAGTACCTTTTCCTTCTCTCAAGAGACAGATGATTTGTTTCGGGCCTCGCTGAGTCTTAATCTTGTGTGCAGGTATGAATGTCAGGAGAGGAAAAGTAGTAATTCGTCTGATTCAAATCGTTCTTTCTCCTTTGCAGACGAATGGTTGAGACCTGTGATGAAAAAAGACAAGCAGGTGCTGGTACACTGGGGCTATTTTCCAGACAGGTAAGAAAGAGGGAGGGGAAGAAAGCACAGCCCAAACCTTACTGAAGTTTGTTGAAGGAAAAGTGTTGATTAACACTTGCAAATAGGAAAATCCATGTATCGAACCAGCTGCTCCTGTAGCCCACTGAGTCTTCCTTCTCCAGTGCTCCAAACGTGTGGGCTACAGCCCTGCTCTGCTCTGCGGAACGTGACCTGCTCAGGCTTATCTCACGCTGGCTGTTGTAAAAAAATTTGACCCAAATACACGGCACTGTGTCCCTGTTGTTGTGATTCTGAATGATCCCACACCGTTACTCACACTGAGACAAGCAGTGGGTGCCTTACGGAGTACAACCGCGCGGTAATTCAGCATCCCTGCCGTTTACATCTGCATCCAAGGCCTGAAAAGATTTAATCAATGGTTTAAAACAGAAATACGCAGCCCCGTTTGTCACTCTGGCAAGTGGGTGAGGGTAGAAGAGGAGAATCTGTTGTTCTGTGGAGTCACTGGTAACGTTGGGAATGGAACCAGACCTACAAAGGGCAGAGTGAGCCTTTCTGGAAACTAAGATTTAAGTGAAAGCCAAAAGGGAGAACTTCTCTTCACCAGCTTGGCCTTTTTTCCACAGATAAAAGAAATTTCACTCCTTGGGTTGCTTTTAGTCAGATGTAGAAAGCAGGTGTTTGAGAGCTGCCTCGGGATGTTAGAAGACGTTAAAAGGCAGGGTATGTGTTGGGGGGAACTTAAAGGCATTTTTAACAACTGGTTTCTGAGTCCAGGTTATGGAAAACTCAGAAGATTGATGACCCAGCGTTGGCTTTTGTTTAAGTAACTTTTTCAGGGTACTCAGACCTGCTCTGCTGTGCACACCCAGCTCTCAGGAACTATACTTGTATTTCTGTGAGGGAGCAAACGGCAATCACACCTGAGTTTCTTTCTTCATACGGATGAAGAACCTTTAAATATTTTGCTATTTATGTTGTACCAGGAGTCGAGTTTGTGTTGACTTTGGCTGTGGGTAATTGTATTTATAAATGCCGGTGTAAAGCTGGGGAATGCTATAGACACCTGGTTTCTTGCATATGACCTGTCCCGGTTGCTCAGTGCGTGCCTGGTGTTGATCACAAAGTATTCTGGCTGTTTCTTAGTATTTATAAATCGGCTTTTGAGGGAGTAGCATGTGGAAAAGTGGATGTGAGTAACAGCTGGATTCTACAGCAGTGGAACCGAAGGAGAGGATTCGCACTCCTTTCTTCTAGGAATCCAGTATCTCCTGCTTTAAACCCGTAAGAACAGAAACAAGTTAATTAAGTTAATGCCAGGGTTTGAACAGGTGACTCAGCAACTGCATTTATACCCCTCAATCTAGAGAGCAGATTTGCAATTTTTAGCTGGAGCTGCCTTCCCGGAGATGGCTTTTCAATTCAGAAAGTTAAAAATGTGCACGAAGGTGCTCGGACCCCTCCCTTTTCAGTGTGCCTGATTCCTGCAGCAGAAAACAGTCATTATTTATTCCCTTAATTTTTCATTGCGTGGGAAATGCTTTGCTGTTCTATCCCAGCGAGGTGATTTGCTGAATTAAATGTTCCTGCTGGCAATCTTTGGGGGATGAACAGCCATGGGGAAACCAATTTTGTTTTCTCTTAACTCCTCAGCTATGACACTTGGGTTCACGCCAACGAAATAGATGCCGAAATTGAGGATCCTCCCATTCCTGAAAAGCCGTGGAAGGTGAGTCTCTCAGTTTCCCAAAGTTACTGTGTTGGTGGTGGAGCTCGTGCTCGGGTGCTGCAGAACAGATGCTTTAATGAGCAACGGTAGCTGCGTTTTCCATATGCAGAGAAAAGCAGAGAGGTGTTTCTAGAGCCATGATGAAAATGCCTGAAACGTTTCTTCAGTCTGGGAGGGGAAAAGCTGTTTGAAAAAATACTTTTTGTGTTAAGGGCAGGTCCTTTCACTGCTGCTGAAGGGCAGCCGTCTCTGGGATCAAACCTGACAACTCAAGTTCTTAGAAGGTGTAATGGCATTATACAGAGTTTAAGAAGAGAAAATGGGGAAAATACTGTACCTTTGTGATGGTTTTTGGAAGAATATCCTTAATTGGAAGAACTATTGGGTTAGAAACCTAAGGTTTCCACACTTGAATTTCTAGAATATAGAAGTGGCCCAAAATAGTAAAAGATAAAGAAGCTTTGTAATTTCTATATTAGGAGAATAAATCTGAATTTCTGAAGTCTGTGGTACCATTGAAATCTTGTCCGTTCTCTTTGAGTATTTCTGGTAGTTTCAGGTATTGGGAGCAAAATAGAGCTGTGGTCCTGAATGAGAAACCAGTAGGTGTGTGAAGGGTGCCTGAGGGTCGTTATCTCACCTCCCTTTATGGGAAGGTTCCCTTTGTTGGGAACTCGGCTCAGAACTGATGTCCTGACGATGCAAAAAGTCAGCGCTTCTCAGTTGTTGAGCATCACGTGAGCGTTCAGACCAACAGCAGAGGCCTTTAGTTAGGTTCTAGTTAGTTTTCTTTCTACAGAAATGATTTGTCTTTCTGATTTAGCTTGTTGTGAGTGAACAATACAGAGCACTTGGAGTCAGGCAGTAGTAAATCTACTTTATTGTCCTCTTATTGGACTTTTATAGCTTTATCTTTTATAGCTAACACGCAGTGTTGTTCTGTGTGGATGCTCTTGGTCTGAGCAGCGGAGTTAGAGCAGCTGAGGCCAGAAAATAACTTCTGTCAAAATAACAGAAAATAACTGTTCAAACACTGCTTATCCCAAGCAGTTACCTGAAACTTTGATGTAAATTGTACCAAAGCTCAAGAATTTATTTTCGGCTCTGTAAACTAGGAGTTTATTTGAAGATGGGTATTTAAATTCAAACTAATATTTTCTTTCCAATACGGGACCAACTCTGAATTTTTTGGGTCTTTTGTGGCACATCTGCGAAGGTGATCTGTGTATTTAGAAGATTTTGATGTCAATTTCAGTGTTCAGAGCGTGCTCTTAATGCGGAGCTGCTGTCCCAGCTGTGACAACTGACCTCACGCTTCAGAAAGCTTAAAAATGACTGAGGAGCAGATGTGGCATTCAATAGACTTACGGGCATGTTCATAGAATGGTTAGAGTTGGAAGGGATCTTAAAGATTGAGTTCCAACCCCCCTGCCCTGGGCAGGGACACCTCCCACCACACCAGGTTGCTCCCTGACCAAGAGTCCCTCTCCAGCTCTCCTGGAGCTCCCTTCAGATCCTGGAAGGCTGCTCTAAGGTCTCC
>VZRU01011492.1:26731-58730 GCA_013398155.1 Pedionomus torquatus
CCACACCACCAAGCTTGGTGTCGTCAGCAAACTTGCTGAGGGTGCACTGTATCCCACTGTCCGTGTCTCTGACAAAGATTTAAAGCAGACTGGTGCCAGTGCCGAGCCCTGAGGAACACCACTTGTCACTGGCCACCACTTAGACATGGAGCCATTGACCTCAACCCTTTGAGTGCGGTCATCAAGCCAGTTCCTGATCCACCCAGTGGTCCATGCATCAAATCCATGATTTTCCAATTTTGAGGCCATCCTTTAGTCTATGGCCTTGTGGAACCATGATGAGATATTGGGATGTTCAGACCCTGATAACAAATCATTTCCTTCATCACAGGAGATATTTTTTCAAAAGCCATCACTTCTGTGTTTTGCTCTGTAGGTTCACGCCAAGTGGATTTTGGACACGGATGTATTCAATGAATGGATGAACGAAGAGGATTACGAGGTGGATGAGAACAGGAAAACAGTGAGTTTTCGACAGAGAATCTCCATGAAGAACGAAGAGGTGAGTGCTTCTCCGCTTAGTGACCTGTTGATAACGTTAATACATTCTGTCTCTGCATAAGTCTCATTTTTTGGCAGATTTGTTAAAATTAAGACAACTAAACATTTAGAGGTAGCAAAGTCTAGTTTAACATTTTTCTGATGTATGTCCGTTGTCTGGAGTGCAAATGTGCCCTTCGATTTTGATTTTTTTATTTTTTTTTTCCCTTTTCCCAGAGGATAGTAAGAGATAGGACCTGCTCTGTTTTCTCATAGCTGAAGCTGTGGGTGCGTTAAACAGCATCAGTTAATATTTGATATCCAAATTTTCTGTAGGAAAAGACTTGTTAGATAACATTTTATGCCTCCCAATGCTAGAAGTTGGTGAGTACTCTGAAAACATTTTCATTGAAGCTGGGAAACCTCTCCTGATGGACAGTTATATTGAACAAGTCACGTATTAGAATCTTAGTGCGTTTTAAAAGCAGTTACAGAATCCCAGAATGATCTGGGGCTGAAAGGGACCTCTGGAGATCGTCTCCAACCTCCTGCCAGAGCAGCTCCACCCAGAGCAGGTCCCACAGGAACGTGTCCAGGTGAATTTGAATGTCTCCAGAGACAGAGACTCCCCACCTCTCTGGGCAGCCTCTGCCAGGGCTCTGCCACCCCCACAGCAAAGAAGTTCCTCCTCATCTTGAGATGAAACTTATTATGTACTTGTGCCCATTTCCTCTTGTCCTGTCACTGGGAAGTTCTTAAGCAGGGAGCATCTGGAGGGTGCCTGTAGAAAATGCAGGGTTTTTCCCTTTGACAGATGGAGGTTTTCTGGAGCTGGATGTGGCACGGGTTGTGGTGTTCCTGTCTTTAGTTTCTCCGTTGTAGGATATATTCAGGGAGAGTGTAGCCCACAGCATTTCAATAACTGTAGTATTTGGGATGAGCTGATTACTTCGCTTCTCTAACAGCCTGTGAGGAGCCCAGAGAGGAGAGACAGGAAAGCAGCAGCCAGTACGAGGAAGAGGAAGCATTCCCCTTCTCCGCCTCCAACTCCTGTGGAGTCGAGGAAAAAGACGGGGAAGAAAGGGTGAGTGTCCCCGTCCTGGAACTTGCGGTGAATCTTCTTGAGGAGATGCTTGTGGGGAGATGTGTGTCGCCGTGCACTCCTCACACCTTGGGTGACAGCAGAGGGGTTATTGCTACAGGAGACCTGAGGGGTTTGCTTGTGCAGTATATGGAGTTCCTTTCCTCCTCTGTAGAAATCTCCTAGTGCAAGTCGTGTTATCAAGTCGGGGTTCGCTGCTGCATCGAGAGAAATTAATAAAGGAGAAGTTCCTCAGCTGCTTGGTGCAACCACATAGTGCATCTACCCTTTTCGAAGTATTATATCCACATATATATTAGAAATCATATGCAAATAAAAGGGTGTGTGCAGATATGGAAGGAGCACTTTTGAAATAAAAATTCAGGTCTTGTTTAATAGACCTGGTGAGCTCTAATAATAGAAAAAATATCATGTGAGATGAAAAAGAATTAGCTGATAGTCTGATTTTGTCCCAGATGTACAGTCTGGGCTGGGCTCTGTAAGCAGAGGGGTGGGTGACTCTGCCTTTGGCTTCCTCGGGACACAGAATCAATGGTAGAAGCCAACCGTTTTGCCTTTTTCCTCCCCTCTTTCCTCTTCCTCCCCAACAGTTTTGGGTTGGAATCAAGATTTATTTATAGTAGTCATCTCCTTGCCGAATTCTGGAAACAGTCAAAAAGATGTTTTTATTCAAACTTCTTTTATTTTAGTAGTGTCTAGAGGGTGTTTTTTCATTAACTCCGCTAGCACCACTTCCTACAGCATCCCTGTTTTCCTGAGTTCTTTAAGCCAGTCTTTTAATCCAGATATCTGAAGAATAACGGCAAGATGAGAAGATCTGAGGGTTGCAGTTGGCAGAGAATCTGTGTGTGATCTCTTTTAGACAAGCAGCCTTGTACGGGAAAAGGAGAGGGCAGAAAGAAGAGGATGAGCAGGAAGACCTCACGAAGGACATGGAAGATCCCACCCCGGTACCTAATATAGAAGAAGTGGTGCTTCCCAAAAATGGTAAAATATGCATACGCTGGATTCTCTGAATGTTAAAACAATTGTTTAAACTGCTTTGAAAAGCACACGTGGGTATTCTGTTAAATCTCTGAAATACTTTGTGGCCATGGGGCTGGGTGATCTGTGCCCACCTGGGTTTATCTCGTCAGGGGTGTGAATGTGGCAGCTGAGAAGGCAGCAGGTTCACCACCCTTTGCCTTTTTTTTGGAAGTATGTTTATGGAAATCCGCTTAAAAGTGTGTTAAATTTCACCTATTTTAGGGCGGTTCTCCCCCATTACGCAGAGTTCATGTTTTGGGCTATGTTTTTTTCTGGAAGGAAAGAACTGGCCGAGTACCCAAGATAAACACCTCGACTGAGTGGAAACCAGCAAAATGCCAAACGCAGCCGGTTCTCAAGCTTTTTCTGACCAGTGTTAAGTAAAGAGAAGTCAGAAAAATAATTCCTTCTATGGAGTCCTTGACACCAAACCTTTTTGGGTGTGACTCCGCTTGGTTTTTACCTGCTTTGAACCCTCCTGTAAGAATGGTTACGTGTTGTACAGGTGGAAAAAGCACCGTGCTTAGCCCGATTGCTGTGTGAATACAAGCTGCTTTGTGCTCAGATGTGAAATTACAGCGAAACCAGACAAATGGTCTCTTGTCCTCAAACTGCACACATGAACTCCCTTGAACCGCAGAGGCGCGACCAACAAAACCGTTTATTGCGAAGATGGTGCAAGGGCTTTGGTAATTGTATCTCATCGGAGTTTCAATTTCCCTTCTTTTGCAGTGAACCCAAAGAAAGACAGTGAAAACACGCCCGTGAAAGGAGGAACAGTGGCAGACCTCGGTAAAACAAACACACAACACCCTCCAGCACCCTTTCCCCGAAGCTTTAAAGTAAAGTCTTGCTTGCAGGCCGATGGAGTAAATAGCTTTAAATCTCAGTTTTAAAAAGAATCTCTAATTCTTCTATTTTATTGAATTAATGCAGTTTGCATTTGTATTCCCGTTGAAACGTATTGACTTTTATTCACTTGCAAGACTGTTCCCTCCTAGGCATTATTTTATGTTTTTTTAATGAGATATAAGCACTTTCCTGGCTGATTGTTTTTCTTTTAATATTGGGAACCGAGGTGAATCACAGGCTCCCTGAGCTTTGCTAAGCCTTTGACAAGAGAGAGATAAACTAGTGTCCCCTCTTCCATTAGATGAGGTTATATCTGGGGCACTGGGAAAGGCAGTAATTAGGTGTGGATTCCTAAGTGTGGAAAAATTCTAATTATCCTTCCTCCGTGTTATTATCCGCTCCAATGTCAGGATAGTTGAGTGTCGGCGTGAGGACGAGATTGCCTTAATGTTGTGTTGGTCCACTTGGGGGACTCCTNAGCTTCTCTGGGCAACCTGGGCCAGGGTCTCACCACCAGCCTCAAGGGGAAGAATTTCTTCCCCAGATCTCACCTAAATCTCCCCTCTTTCAGTTCAAAGCCAATGACCCCTTGTCCTATCAAGATCTTCATCTCGTCTTCAGTAACAGCTTGTAATGTTTTTCAAATGATACAGAAGATAAATTACTTACTGATAGGAACATTATTGTGCTATTACAAAAATGCTACAAATGCTGCAAGATTATTTTGTATTTTTAAATGTAGTGTGTTAAAAATGAGAATGAGGAGCCAGATGCAAAATGTTTGTAAACAAACCTTTTTCAGATGCAACGTTTTTCAAAGGTTATGCTTTTTCTTTAGATTTCAGGACCGAGTCTAGCCCCAGGATAGGCTTCCTGATGGTTTTACTAGAGTTGCCAGGGTGGTTTCTGTATTTAATTGCCTTGTTGGTATGGCAGGCACTATTTTTAACAATTTGCCTAGTATGAGATGGCTGCCTGATCCTGCAGGTAAGGAAGGATCACGTCAGCGTTGGGTTCTTGCAGCTGCAGCCCTGCACGCACACAAAATCCCTGAGATTTTCCCCACTGACCAGAGGTTGCATCGAGATGGGTTTATTCTGCACGAGATTGGAAAGGACTTGGTTTGGCCCAGCTTTTGTGGCTGAGAGCTGTTGCACAGGGCTCTTGCAACCCGCTAACTGTTGTGTTCCCTCTGTGATACAGGAAGATGAGGACCCCAACAAGGGCGATCAGAGTCGGTCAATTGATCCGGGTGAAGACAACGTCACCGAACAAACCAACCACATCATCATTCCCAGCTACGCGTCCTGGTTTGACTACAACTGGTGAGGGAGTCATCAGGAACTGGGGGAGGGCTTAGAACTTCGGGTGGTTCTTTCTCGTAAATCAAGCTGAGATCTGGAAGAGATTACTTCTGTTTAGGGCTGGTTCCTGTGTCTGGAAACATCTTTCCCATGTCAAAAATCTTTCTGAGCTGACACCTGGCAGTTTCCAGGGTTTGGGAATGAGGAAGAGAATTTCAAACAGTATTAGATCTTCTGTACTCACATTCTTGTGGTGTGGGAAGAGAGACAAGCAACTGGGAGTGAAAATCCCTCTTCTGCAGTAGCTAAACTCTTATGTAGTACTTTTCCTTGAAATAAAAACCTCTTTGGGAATGGAATAAGGACCATTCAGTTGAGTGGAAGGGCGGTCATAGGAGTGTTTTGTCTTAGCTCTAGAAGCTGAGATGTTGTTCCGGCTGGAATCCAAGAAGAAGTGCTGTGGCGCTTGAGTGTCAAGATTCATGTGCAACTTGAATCTGCTATAATTAGGTAGAGCAGATAAGTTTTTGTAGTAGCGAATTAAGGTGGGATGTGAGCTGTTAGTGTGAGAGTTGGTTCTATTTCCAGCTCTGGCAAACTTTGTGACCTTGGGTCAGTTGCTGAGCCTGTGTCTCTGCCGGTGGCTTGAGTTGACCTAAATCCCCATAAACAGAGCCATCCTTATTGTCAACCCCTTTGCTCTCCTGCTCTGAGACGATCCTGGAAGCAGAAGAGCCAAGGATCACACAGTCTGAATTTATAGGTCGCTTTGGGCATGGAAAAGCTGGAGGTGCCGTTCTGTCCTGCACATAGAGTGAACCACTGCACTGATGTGCTTCAGGAAGGGATAAAGGGCCAAGGGTTTCCTGGTGATTGGGAAATGCAACTTTGTCAGGTCTTGTCAGTGTTGGGTTGATGGCTGGACTCATTCTGAAAGGCCTCTTCCAACCCAGGCAATTCCATGACTCTATTTGTGTAGCCTCGGTGGATTGAGGTTTGCAGAATCTCAGAAAGATGTGGGGCTGGAATGGACCTCTGGAGGTCATTTAGACCAACCCCCTGCCAGGGCATTGTCACCCAGAGCAGATCCCACAGGAATGTGTCCAGGTGGGTTTGGAATGTCTCCAGAGATGGAGACTCCCCCACCTCTCTGGGCAGCCTTTGCCAGAGCTCTGCCACCCTCACAGCAAAGAAGCTCCTCCTCATGTTCAGATGGAACTTCTTATATTCAAGTTTGTGCCCGTTCCCTCTTGTCCTGTCCCTGGGCACCACTGGAAAAAGCCTGGCCCCATCCTCCTGACACCCACCCTGGAAGGATTTAGAGGCATTGATCAGATCTCCCCCCGGTCTTCGCTTCTCCAGACTAAAAAGCCCCAAGTCCCTCAGCCTTTCCTCATCACAGAGATGCTCCAGGCCCCTCAGCATCTCTGTGGTCCTCTGCTGTCCCCTCTCTAGCAGTTCCCTGTCCTTCTGGAACTGGGGAGCCCAGAACTGGTCCCAGTGCTCCAGCTGGGGCCTCCCCAGGGCAGAGCAGAGGGGCAGGATGACCTCCCTCCACCTGCTGCTCACACTCTTCCTGATGCCCCCCAGGATGCCCTTGGCCTTCTTGGCCACCAGGGCCCATTGCTGGCTCCTGGGCATCCTGGTGTCCACCAAGACTCCCAGGTCTTGTTCCTCAGAGCTGCTCTCCAGCAGGTCAGCCCCAGCCTGTCCTGGTGCAGGGGGTTGTTCCTCCCCAGGACCCTTGTTTACTTTAAATCAAGCTGGCCTTCATGCTTTGGTTCCCTATTTATAAAGTGATGGTACAATGATACATCCCTACTGAGAAAATAATGACAGTAGTGACATGCTATTTCGCCCTGACATCACTCTTACATTCCTGTCGCAGCACCTTTTGGGAGCACCTGGTTGCTAATGGTTGGTTAAGAATTTTTGAGCAGAGCATTTGTAGCCGCAGCACCGGCTCTAACAGTGGCCCCAGGAGGTAAATCCCTGGGAAACAGTTAGTGCTGGATTTTTGAAGGAACAGTTTGAACTTGTATCAGGTGTACTTGTTCTGACTTTGCAAAAGGCAAACTTTAAAGCCTCTCTGGTGGGAACAGCAGATGTCCACAAGGAGCAGGGGGATGTGAAAAGAAGCTTTGATTATTTTTTTTTTATTTTTAATTTTTTTTTATTTGCGTTCTCTTGCTCCAGAAACAGCACGTTAAGCTGATTTGGATTTAGGGCTGAAATAACAGCACAGCTGCGAGAGGGACATTTTTTTTCTGTCTCTGAGCACTTTCTCTTCCTTCTGCGGTGGGTTTTTAGGTTCTGGAGAAGCCGAGAGCCTGTAGGTCGCACTGTCCCACCCCGGGCTGCGGGTGTTACCACTGCTGTGCCAGCAAATCCTTCTGTGGGTTCTATCACCATTGAAACAAACCGCTGTCTGCAGCCCCTCCCACGCTGCAAATACTCCTGTGACGCAGCCAGTGGCAACTGATGTAAAGTAAACTGAAGAATTAACTCTAATCTGCTTCTCTCAAAATGTTTTATAAACTGCTGGTTTGGAATAGTCCTCGCTAAAATCCATGGTCTAGTAAAAAGATACATTTTCTTTAATACACAATTCGGTTTCAGTGGGATCTGTTATGCTTCGGGCAGCTTCAGCTCAAGAAGTAGAGCATTTGGTTGCTTCTAAAATCCGAACACTCTTGGTAAATCTTCATCTTTGAGTCAGTATTTTCCCACGAAGTGGTATTGGGATAAAAGGACAATTGCCCGGTAGTTTAAATGCTGAACGTACAGGAGGAAGGAAGGTTTGTAATGAATACATTTTTCTGTGTTTCCATTAAAAATAACAATTCTTACTTGATTAAATGAGCAGATTACAAAGGGTCATGCTGGATCACTAGGGTTTTTAAAAAGAATAAAAATCAAAAAAAAATCCTGTTATAAATGTTCTCCCTCAAAATACTCACTTGAAGGTGTGCAGATTTAAAGTTATTAAAGATATTAAGATAAAGATATTAAAGTTATTTAATATTTAGTGTCTGAATTGTTTGTTCCCATTACAGTATCCATGTGATTGAGCGCCGTGCTCTTCCTGAATTCTTCAATGGAAAAAACAAGTCCAAGACGCCAGAAATGTAAGTAAAACGTGTGGACGCAGACGTGTAAGAGCGCGGCTGGATAAAGTTCTGGTCGATCTTCAAGGTCCCTTCCAACTCTTAACCATTCTGTGATTCCTGAACCCTGTGGTCACCGTGTTAAATGGATGTTGTCTCTGGGGGCAAGAGGAGGAAAGAGCACACGTAGGAGCACTTCCTGTAGTTTAATAATCTCTCTGCGTTATTGCAGTAGAGCTAAAAGTTTAAATATCTAAGCAATAGTTAACGGTGGTTATCAGGAAAAAGAAAACTGGTTTCTTCCAAGTAATACTGGAATAAATTCTTCACTTTCCTTGTGTGGTACAAGACGTGATCGTCTTCCCAAGAAGCCAGAAGAATTTCATGATAGTGTAGAAACTCGATAATCCTCCTTATTTCTCCTCTCTCCTCTCATGGCACGCTGTGTTTGTGAGCCTGGGGAGTTCTGGCTGTAAGCACTGATGAGCGGGGTTGTTTGTGGGATGCTGCGTCAGAGCGTGGAATGGATTTTGCACAGTTTTCTGGGGTGATTTCACGGCTCCCTGAGCAGCTGACGGGTAATTCTGGAAGTGCAGGTGAGGGTCAGAAAACGAAGCTTCACGGGCCTGGGATGTGACCGAGCCTTCAGGTACCAGGTTACTCTGATTTAAATGGCAGCGCTGGAGTTGGCCATGGCAAGAATCATAATTCTTATAATTTTTCTTATGTAGTTATTCCAAACCCTCTGGTGATGTTTTAATTCTGGACGTGGCTATTCAATTTAGGAGGAGTTTGGAGATCCAGGGTGTACCAGTCTCAGCTCCTTGTGGGAAGGGGTGTTTGCTGCGGGACTTAATTGTTCTTCACTCAAAATTATATGCACGCACTAGTTTAAACAGCTTAAGCAGCTTCCCTCAAGCTGTTCAACATGAGGGGGGGGGGAAAAGAAAAGATTATTGTCTTGAGGTATTGTAGGTTTTTGTACAAGAAACGATTTAATTTCTGATCTGACTTGGCAACAGAACAAGAGAAGCTGCTGATTTTGCATCAAATTCTCACCATGAGTATCACCTGCGAGGAAGGGTAGAGAATTTTGTGTTCTAACCATAAATTTAGTTACTTAGAGCAAGCTTGAAAGGTGATTGATCCAAGGAAAGTGATCGCTGTCAGGCTTTTGAACAATGAGCTTCTTTCTATTGAAGTTACAATCCTAAAACCTGAGAGTTACCAAAAAAACCCACCCCTAAATTTGAACACCATTACCTGCCTGTTGACTTGGGCGGCAGAACCAGGGCTGTCGGGTTCCCTTCAGCTTGGTGTCAAATCTTGGTGGAGTGGCAAAGCTTTTGGGGATTTTACACCATTTTTGTGTGTTTCATGAAGTACTAAACAAGACCCTTCAGGTGTCTTCTCAGCACGTTGTCTCGGCACCAGCAAAGTTGTGTGTTTTTCAGATGTAACATTTCCTCAAATGGACTTTTTTCCCCTCAGTTTCTTGGGCATGAATGATATTTGATGAGGCTGCTGATCTGATATTTAGGTAGAAATTGGAAACTAGGGGTTGTCAACCTGGAGACGAGAAGGGCTGGGGAGACCTCACGGTAGTTGTCCTATACTGAGAAGATGGAGCTGGGCTCATTATTGAGGTTTGTGGCAGCAGAAAATGAGTCAAACTGAAGCAAAGCGAGCTCTGTCTTTATATATGAGAAATTTTGAACTCTGAAGAAGATAAAGCACTGGGAAGTTGAGAATGTTCTTCCTTTGGAGTCTTTCAGGCCTTTCTGGGCAAAGCCCTCAGCAACCTGATCAAAATTCAGTGGGTTTGTATAGGAGATGGGCTTAGAGACCTTCTCGGGTCCCTGGAACCCTGAATGATCTTTGGTCTCTAGTCTTTACACGCAACTTCTCCATGTGTCTGAGTTGCAAAGTGACTATCATAGAATCATAGAATACTTTGGTTTGGAAGGGACCTTAAAGCTCCCCCAGTTGGCGCTGGGGCCCGAGCAGGGACACCTCCCACCACCCCAGGTTGCTCCAAGCCCCATCCAGCCTGGCCTTGAACCCCTCCAGGGATGGGGCAGCCACAGCTTCTCTGGGCAACCCGGGCCAGGCTCTCACCACCCTCACACCAAGAAGTTCTTCCCCACGTCCCATCTCCATCTCCCCTCTTGCAGTGTCAAACTCTTCCCCCTTGTCCTAGGGTTCCCCTCCCTCATCAAAGAGTCCCTCCTCAGCTTTCCTGGAGCCCTTGAGGGACTGGAAGGGGTTTGAAGGTCTCCTGATACTCACCCATAAGCTGCTGCTGATTGTGGCCTGTGAGTGAAGCACATTAAGGACTCCTCTAAGTCTAAATTTTATCCTAGAAGTGTTGCCATGTAGATTGTAGGAGAGCCATCTGTGGTATTGGCCTTGTGTTTTCTTCTTAAATAAAATAAAAACATCCTTCTGACTGGAAATGTCTTGCCTCCAGCTCAGTTTTTGGGCCAAACACAATACTGTGTTCCGAAAGCTCACGCAGGTTCATTCTCGTGACAGCAGAGCCCGGGGGGGGCTTTCTGTCTTCAAGGGAATTTTAAGCAAATATTAGTTGACTTCTCCTTCTCGCTGTTGACGAGTTTCAGCTGATGGGCCGTGTCATTGTGGAAAACAGACTCCCTTCGGGATAAACTCCAGGGATGTTTCTGTCTTAGGGCTCTCTCTTCACCTAGTGATGTGACCTTAACTAAGAAATGTTAAAGCAATATCTGCAGCCAGAACTACTTCAAAGTTCCTATCCTTGAGCAGGCAATAACCCAGTTCTCTCCAGGAGCGTTCTAAAAACCTCTTTTTTTTCCCAGCAAGTTTCATATATAATTTAGTCAAAATAAAGATGGGGGTTTTGGCCAGGGATGTGTACCCTTGTGTCGTGCCTGTGAGAGGCATTGCTGTCCATCTCTGTGTGATTCAGATTTTTGGTTACCCGCTGTTTCACACACTGCATGTGAGACATCCTCATCTTGGATTTTCCAAAGGCAAAAATCTCCTTACAATACCTTATTTTGAACCCATCCTCGCGTAGGATGTTCCATTTTGGGTCCATCCAAAGAACAAGGCTAGCAAGAATTTTACAGTAGTTTATTTCAAACAACTTGTATGAGGAATCATAGAATGGTTAGAGTTGGAAAGGACCCCTCCAGGGATGGGGCAGCCAGAGCTTCTCTGGGCAACCTGGGCCAGGCTCTCACCACCCTCACACCAAAGAAGTTCTTCCTCATATCTTATCTCAATCCCCCCTCTTCCAATTTAAAACTGTTCCCCCTTGTCCTGTCCCTCCACTCCCTGACCAAGAGTCCCTCTCCAGCTCTCCTGGAGCTCCCTTCAGATCCTGGAAGGCTGCTCCAAGGTCTCCCTGGAGCCTTCTCTTCCCCAGGCTGAACAGCCCCAGCTCTCTGTCTGACTTCATAGCAGAAGTGCTCCATCCCTCTGAGCATCTTGGTGGCCCTCTGTTGCATCTCTTCCAACATGCCACTGTCCTTTCTCTGTTGAGGACTCCAGAGCTGGACACAGGACTCCAAGTGGAATCTCACCAGAGCAGAGTAGAGAGGCAGAATCCCCTCCCTCACCCTGCTGGTCACACTTTTTTGTGATGCAGCCCAGGCTGGGGTTGGCTTTCTGGGCTGCCAGCGCACACTGCCGGCTCATGTGGAGCTTCTCCTCCAGGAGCACTCCCCAGTCCTTCTCCTCAGGGCTGCTCTCCAGCCATTCTCTGCCCAACCTGGATTTGTGCCTGCATTAAAATGTGCTTTGATGAACTGTGAATCCAAACACAAGTGAAAATCCAGGAGGATACAAATGTGGAAGAGATGGGTCATATTTGCTCTATGAAAATGAATTCTCCTGTCCTATGGCTTTGGATACTGAGTAATAAACTTCCTCATTTAAAATTTTCCTTTGGTGTTTGCCTGCCAGTAATACGGGTGTTTGGAGAAGGTAGATCCTAAAATACATATTCTAAACTTAATTAGACATCTGTGAACCTGAACTACTTCTTAATTGTCTTCCAGATACCTGGCTTATCGCAACTTCATGATTGACACCTATCGCTTAAACCCTCAAGAGTACTTGACCAGCACGGCCTGCAGAAGGAATCTGACCGGAGACGTCTGCGCTGTCATGAGGTGAAAAGCCACACATCTTTCTTTTTTGACTTAAAAAAGAAGGTAGGAACTGCCTTAGAAATGGAAGTGCTGTGGTGCAGCAGTGCGAGGGTGGACGGTAGGCACCGTGCTGTTGGTTAGCAGACGAGTTTCCCCACTTTTTCCGTAAGCACGTGGAGTTTTCTCAGAAATTCCAGGTTTTGCACCTGAGTTAGGTCAGTTTTATGATGGCGCAGCCCTCGCGGCCCGTGCACTCTCTGCAGATGGTTCTCTGGATGCAGCCCCAGCTTTGCTGTGCCTTTGCCCGTAGTTAACTCATTTCTTGTTATCTACAACCAAAACCGTTTTTGTTGACCGCGCTTCAGCACGTTGCATGGAAGCCCACACAGAGCTGGTGCTGTGTGACCTGTGTTTGCGATTCTGAAGGATTATAGAAGATTCTGGATCTCGGTTTGATCCAGAGAGAGAGCAAAGGAAGAATTTTGTCTCCTTTCTGCCATGTCAAGCATCACCCAGGCTTTAGTTCTTGAGATTTTTTTAAATTTGTTTCCTAGATGGCTTGCTTTCCTGGAGCAGTGGGGTCTCATTAACTACCAAGTGGACCCAGAAAGCCGCCCCATGGCGATGGGGCCTCCTCCTACTCCTCACTTCAACGTCTTGGCTGATACCCCCTCCGGGCTTATGCCTCTCCACATCCGCACTCCGCAGGTGAGCCCCGTGGGTCGCCTTTGCCTTCTCTCCAACCAGCCTACGAGTAATTTGTGTGTGATCTGCTGAAAAATGTTCCACTGGTTTTGGCCCACCTGGGTTGAGTTTCAGCAAGTTGGACTCTCCAAATCTTTTAGCGCTGTGATATCCTGTGAAGTCATCTCTGTAAATTTGTGTTCAACTTCTCTTTTCCAGTCCATGTTCCCTTTAAAGTTGATCTGAAAACCTCCAATAACTTTCCGTTCCTTCCCCTTTCTCTTGTCATGTTTCTTCACAGGTTCCAGCTGCTCAGCAGATGTTGAGTTTTCCTGAGAAAAACAAAGAGAAACCAACTGACCTGCAGAACTTTGGGCTTCGCACAGACATTTACTCAAAAAAGACTTTAGCAAAGGCAAGTGTGCTGGCGTTTTGTCCCCGGGGGCTTCTGTTAAGGGTTTCTTCCTCCAGTAGGTGACACTGAGATGATTGATCTTAGTTTTCAATTCCTGCTTTCGATTTCTTCTGTTGCGGTGCGGGTCACCGAGGTACAGGGTTGTGTTGGATGTTTGAGTTTGTGGAAATAAAGGCATGTGCTCATCCCAAAATGGTCTTCTTCAAACACGGAAAAGACGTATTTGATCTGAGTGGCTCAAAATCCACCAACTGTCCCATCAGTCAACACAGAAACTGAGATCTTTCCGCGGGGGAATTGTCTGCCTTTCCAAGCCTGAGCAGGGTTTTCTAGACCAAGAGAACTAGAAAGTGTCAAAAAACCCTTTTCAGGACACCTGTTTTTGCCCTGTCGTTGCAATCTGTTGTGTTGGATGATGAAAACTTCGGGATGTCATTGCAGTGATGTTGATCAGTCTTGCCTTTAGGTCCTGCTGCCTGTCTGTGTTCTGGCAGTGCTGGCAGCTCTCGCGGGAATCTCACGGTATTCGTTGTGTGTAACTGGCTTCTGAAGTAACGTGTTTATTGTCCTAAGAGATCTTTAACAAAAACCAACCAACAAAACCAAACCATGGGAGATCAGGATTTATTTCTAAAGCCTGATTCTGTATCATGTGTCACAGGGTGACTTTTCCCCTTAGTTAAGGGAGTTACAAACGTTCACCAAATTGAAGAATCTTTTGCTGGTTCTGGACTCTGCTTCTGTTCACGAGCATCTGGAGCAACGAACTCCAGCAGATTTGTTTGCAGGAGTTGATTTCTCTTTTTGTTTTCTGTGTGGCAATAGCTTTTTTGGCTGCTGAGAATTGATCAGCTGCCGGATGACTCACTTCGATTAACATTCTCTGTGGGTTAATGAGCTCGAAATGAGAGTCTTGAGATGAGAGAGATCCCACTTCTAAACACCCTTTTTCTTTTGGTGTGGTCTTGCACTGAGACTTCCCATCCAGATACAATTCTTTCACAAGCAGGTGGCAAGTGGCTTTTTGGCTTTATTTGAGGTGTGATGGATGTGGGCTTCTGTAATCACGGGAGGGGAAGCTTTCACCCATCCTTTTGTAACGTTAAGGGATTTCTCAGGAGTTCTCCTCGAGCTGTAGATTTGGAAACAGCAACCCTCGCAGCAAGTGATGGCTAAATGTGCAGATTATCTTGCTGCAATTACTCTGTCTTTTTAAAGAACTCATCTCTCTCATTAAAAAAAAAAAAAAAATAAAAAAATCATTTTCCCAAGTTACTGATGAACTTCTGGCAGATGAACTGATTTTTGGCCCAGCCTGCACCTTCCACAGCCCAGCCCTTCTGCCTCGGAAGCAGAGCTTTAATAGGGGCTAGAGTTCCCTTGGCGTAAGTCCTCTTCCTTTGTTTGAGTGGATTAAATAACATTTTCCTCCTTAATGTTTTCTTTTAAGATGCTCTGTGTGAAAAGACCTGAATTTCACTCTTTCCCCCTCCATTTTTTGCAGAGTAAAGGGGCAAGTGCTGGAAGAGAATGGACAGAACAAGAGACGTTGCTGCTATTAGAAGTAAGTCCGTGGAGGGTGGGGGCCAGAAAACCAAACTACACAGGATATCACGTGCTTCAAAAATCTATGTATGGCTTAATAATTACTTTGAGGTGGAATTAGATGACAAGGGCATGATTTTACAGGAACTGGGAGAGCAAAGAGTTTACAGTGGGAGGCAACCCCTTGAGACCCAACTGGTGAAGCTGGAGGAGGGAGGGGTTTGAGCATCTGTGTATCCCCGGCCTGTCAGCTGGTTAAAAATCACAGCTCTCCCTCTAAAACATATCTTTTTTATTTGACTACAAGAACCTTAGTACTAAAAGGAGGTGGTGATGACGACTGGGTACTCAAGGAGCTTCAGCTGCTTCAAGGCTCAGTTCTGACTCGTGTCTGCAAACCAGAAATGTTCTAAGAACGCTTCCATAAACTCGGGGCCAGACCTTGCAGCGCAGAGAGATGTTTTCATTAGCAGAAGTTAATAACAGGATGAAATAAATGCCCTTCAAGTATGAGTGTGCTGAAATTCTGATGAATGTAGAGGTTCCTGGCTCTGCCACAGCACGTTAAGGGAAATGGCTCATTTTTGAAGTTGAATTAGTTAAGAAACGGGCGCATCTGCTTCCTCTCTCCTGCCACCAGGAAGGGAGGCTCTTTTTTAGTGGCTCTTTAATCCCATACATCTCCTCATTCCTTTTGCCACGTAGCTACGCTTGATGTATCTCTTAAGCTTTTTCTCAAAGTCTGCAAGAAATGTATACAAAATGACTCAAATCACATCAGTGCTGTAAAAAACGAGGTCAAGGAACGGCTGGCACGCTAGAATCCGGTCTTTGTCCCCAGATTGCTCAGTCTGATGCTCTTGAAGCACAAGGTAATTGTCAGGTCTCCTGGATTTCCAGTCTGGGACGAAACCCATGGCAGGAGGTGCCCAGCAGAAGGGTGTTCCAGTCTTCCACGCTCGCATCGGGGCAGCGTTGCTTTTCAGAAGAAGAATCTCGGTGGCCCAGAATAATTAATGTGCTGCCACTTCCTATAAGGACATCTTCATCTGCTTAGTTTTCTTGCTGTAGAGGTTGGGGAGTTGCTTTTTTTTCTTTTATATAACTCAAGGTTCTGGTGCAAGAATTCCATCTCGGAGGGGGTGTGTTTGTTTCCACTTGTAGAGAGAGCTTAAGCCAGGCTGCAGTACCACGATTGTTCTGCTCTTCTTGTCTTTCCATGTGTCAGTAAACCCATTGAAAAGTGAATTTCCTACGGAAAAGCCGTGGACAATGAGGCCTGATGGGGCTGAACAACACTGGGCTTCTGTGTGTGGCTTCTCTTCTGAGCTGCCCAAAGCGCCTCAGCAGCAACGGGCTTTGGTTCAGCCTTCACAGATACGGAAGGGCGTTCATCAAATTTAATTCTTTTTTTTTAATGTGAGGTGATACATGCTGTTTAGCCTCTATTTTTAATATTGACACGTGGAGGAATTTTGCTTATAGGGTGAAAACAGCAAAGATGTCTTTCGTGCCAATCCTATGTGGAAAAACAAGACTAATTTCTTGATAACTCTGCCTTTTTTTTTTTTTTTTCCTTACTAGTGTTAATATTCCAAACTCGGTCTTTTGTAGGTTTGTAGCTTACGGTCACACACAGCGAGTAGTAGCCTAACCAAGGAATCCAGATGACATTTTCTTCTTTGTTTTTAAAAAGCAAACCCCAACACACCCCCCCGCCAAATCTTGAGATGACGGTTTTATTTAATGCGAGTTTAAATTAATAATGGTTTTGTTCTTCATTCTTTGTGGATTTAACCTATGAATAAATCAGTAAGGAGTATATCGGTTCAAGCATAAGTAATTCAGCTATAACGAGCCAGCTCGGTCCAATTAAATCCTCGGGGTAGCTTTGGGCAAATATATATGCAGTGAAGTTCCAAAGACTAAATCTTATCTAAAATAATTATTGTCCTTCCGCTTGTTGACTGCGTGAACTGGGGGGAGGAAATACCATTTCCCTCCCAGACTCATCTCTCCCTGCCACGCTGCTTCTCCCCGTCTTTTTGCATAGTTAAGTGCTGTTTCAGCTATTTATAGTGAGGACAGCTATTGTGAGAGCTACTTTGTCTGGCAGGAAAATAACGAGCGATGACGGAGAGTGAGCGAGGGGCAGGAGGGGAAAGAAGCCCCTCCATGGCCACGAAGAAGCAAAGCTGATCTAATGTGATAGTGTGATTAAAAATGGATGTAGGATGACACGTTACAGCACCGAGGTGGCGTTAGGGAAAGGGAAATGAAGGTTGAATGTTGAAGAAATCCTTCCCCGTGAGCATGACCTAGTGAACGCAGCGGTTCCTCGTTGATGCTCGGGTGAAACCAGAGAGGGGTTGGGAGGAGGGTTCCTAAGCACTTGGGGACCGTTGACTCCTGCGATATGGACCAGATTGGCCAGTGTAGTCCCTTATTTTTTTTTTTTTACCGATTCCTGAACCAATTTGCTCTTTCCATCTAGCTTTCAAAGCCCTTTGTGTTGTCCAGCTCCTGGTCTTCAACAGTTCCTGGAGTGTTCTCATCCATGGAAGCTCCTCTGGAGCTGAGCGTTCCCACAGGCTGGTGCTTGACAACTGAGCTTTTTCTTTTCAGGAAAAAAAAGATAAATACACTTTTTAATGAATGATATTCTATTACGTTCCCGCTTTGATTTTTTTTTTTTACTAATTTGTTTTTTAAAAAAACTAGGTGAGGGACTGTGGGATTCAATGATCTTAAAGGTCTTTTTCCCACCGGAAGGGTTCAGTGTTTCTCTCGTGTGGCTTCAGTAGCTCGTTGTCATTACAGCATTTTCTTGAGATTTTTCCTAACTTTAAAATTGACCGAAATTCTGAATTACAAAATCTTTGATTTAATCTGGTTTATTTACATGATAATGACACGTTAACCTGAATTCTTCATAAAATCCAGCTAGTTAAAGGCTGCAGGAGATCTGATCTCTTCTGGCTTCACGATGCAGGATATTTTCTGCTTTTTTTTTCCCCCTTTTGTCACCCCCTGGTTTGCTCTTTCGTTTTCATTACATGTGTTGGATCTGAAAACTGGACTTCACTCAGTAGTGTGGTAGTATGAATAAAAGACTGGTTGTGCCACGAAGTGTGGTAAGACATAAATGAGAGAACACAAGAGTTGGCCTCGGAGGGAGGAGTCGTGGGAATTCAGAGAATTGGTGAGACTTGCAGAATAAACAAACTTATTTCTCTGAGAAGCTGTTTGTGGGCAGAAGCACTAACTATGCAAATACTATTTGTAAATCCTAAATCTTCTGACAGTTTTTTGATACAGTGGCATCATAAAGCTCACGCGATGGTCCCCACAGTTTAAATTTAACTGATGCCCTGGTGAGATGTTCATATTTCTTCTGCAGAGTAATTTTGCTCCGAGAAAAAGCACGATGTTAAATAGCTGCCTGATCCCGATGTGTTGTTCTATCACCAAAAACAACTAGCAGCAAAAATCTTTTTTTTTTTTTGCTTGAAGTGAGATGCTTTTGTTTTGTGCCCCCCACCCCTTGTAGGCAATGGTGTATACAATGCTTCTTGGTTTTTTGCAGGCTCTGGAGATGTACAAAGATGACTGGAACAAGGTCTCGGAGCACGTCGGGAGCCGTACGCAGGATGAGTGCATTCTCCATTTCCTGAGGCTCCCCATCGAAGATCCCTACCTGGAGAACTCGGACGCGTCCCTGGGCCCGTTGGCGTATCAGCCCGTCCCTTTCAGCCAGTCTGGCAACCCCGTCATGAGCACCGTTGCCTTCCTGGCCTCCGTGGTGGACCCCCGGGTGGCATCCGCCGCCGCCAAGGCTGCCTTAGGTACAGATTGTCCGACCTTGACTTCGTCTCCACAACTTAATCTGCTCTAAAAATTGACTTTTTCCAGAGTTTCTTAAGGATGAGTAGCAAGTTGTAACCACAAATTTACATCTATGTAGAAATCAGATCTGCTGATACCCAGTTTTGTGCTCAATTGTTGCTGAAACTACCAATTTACAGGCGAGTTAGAATAGTTGAAGGCCACCAAAGGTCTAAAGATGACTTGTGTTTCTCTCTTGTGCTCACTGATTAGTCATCGTGCTTATGGGTACTGCCTCATAGTTGGTGTCACTGTGCCCACTGACATTAGTAAATCATAGAGTCGTAGAATGCGTTGGGAGGGACCTTAAAGCCCATCCAGTGCCACCCCCTGCCCTGGGCAGGGACACCTCCCACCACACCAGGTTGCTCCAAGCCCCCTCCAGCCTGGCCTTGAACCCCTCCAGGGATGGGGCAGCCACAGCTTCTCGGGGCAACCTGGGCCAGGCTCTCACCACCCTCCCACCAAAGAAGTTCTTCCCCACATCCCATCTCCATCTCCCCTCTTTCAGACCATTCCCCCTTGTCCCATCACTACGTGGGTAAATGCACAGGGAGAAATTTCTATTTTTCCTGTTTTACGTGTGTGAAATTATCTACCATGTCCTGTGTTCTCTAAAAAACTTGGTGAAATAGTCCCTTTTGCTTTTTTTCTGTATTTTTCACGTGAAAAATGATTTATATAATTGGGAAGAGACTCTTCCCTACCTCCCTCTCCTTCCTGAGAGAGAAAATTCACTACCTAATGTGAAAAGAAGCAACTTAGATACTTGAGAGTTCATTTTATCACCCGATGCATCTACACATCGATCAGAGAAAATCATCGCTTTTCATTTGCCGTAAAGCCCTCACAATGTAACATTTTCTGTATGATTTTTGTGTTTTGGTTTGGTTTTGAATAGAGGAGTTTTCTCGCGTCAGAGAAGAGGTTCCGCTGGAGCTGGTTGAAGCTCACGTCAAGAAAGTACAAGAAGCAGCCAGAGCCTCTGGGAAGGTGGATCCGACGTACGGGCTGGAGAGCAGCTGCATTGCCGGGACGGGCCCAGACGAGCCGGAGAAAATCGGTAGGTTTTTTCCATCAAATGGCAGGAATTTCTGCAGAGGAGGCTTCTTGGCATTTTCTTCTGACTTGTAATAAAACCTTAAGTTCTCCTCCGACATGAGATGGGGGTCGCAGGCAAGGAGAGCGTGACAGGGCACCCCACTTCTGCTTGCTCTGGGGTTCCTGACACTTGACAAACTTAGGACTGGCTTTAGTTTTCTCATCACAGAGATGCTCCAGTCCCCTCAGCATCGCTGTGGTCCTCTGCTGTCCCCTCTCCAGCAGTTCCCTGTCGTTCTGGAACTGGGAAGCCCAGAACTGGACACAGTCCTGGACTCCAGAACTCGTTGGGGCTTTGTTTCCTATTTCTGCATTCTCCAAGTACAGCCTCTGCTGTAGGACTTGAAGGACCTCTAGAACATCTGCTGCTTAGTTTTTAATCCTACGGCGGTGGCAGTTCCCCGACGCTGCGTCGTTGGTAGTATCACTCGTCTGTGGGTTAGTGCTTTCTCTGGGAGAATTTACACATAAGTTACAAATGGAGATTATTTGAAGTGCTCGTCTCTCAGCACGGGGAGCTGGGAGGGCAGATGACCGTAACACGATTATTTCTCGACGAGCTGCGTGGTGGGTTGTAGAAGTAATACTGTCCTGGTAGAGTTAATGCGATTTGTATCGGGCTGTGACTAATGGCGTAAATTAGGACAACAGCAGATGGTTCTCCCTGGGGGAGCCGCTCAGCAAGAGTGAACTGGGTCACTCCGCAATCTGTGGTGCCTTCCACCTCCAAAAGGGCTTTGCGCTGGGGGGCACGGGGGAGCCCGGAGCTCACGCGGGCAGAGGTGTGCTGTGTGTCTGGGAAATGTGGAGTTGGAGGGAGGGGGTCAGCCGCTGGAAGGGAGCGCTGTGTCTGAATGTCTCTGTAGAGAACTGAAAAAATGTCTACTTGGGGTTCTCTACTATAATTAAAGTTCATTGGGTTTCATATTTTAGAACTAGATTATAGCCTCGCTCCATAATAATTCCCTTGTAAGAGAGATGTTGTACCCCCCTCATCTTCTTAGTCCTCTGGTCAACTTCTCACAAATCATTTCACAGAATCCCAGAATGATCTGGGGTTGGAAGGGACCTCTGGAGACCATCTCCTCCAACCCCCTGCCAGAGCTGCTCCACCCAGAGCAGGTCCCACAGGAATGTGTCCAGGTAGATTTGAATGTCTCCAGAGAAGGAGACTCCCCCACCTCTCTGGGCAGCCTCTGCCAGGGCTCTGACACCCTCACAGCAAAGAAGTTCCTCCTCATCTTGAGATGGAACTGCTTATGCACAAATTTAGGCATTTTTGCTTGCAATTCCACTGTATCCCGATACGAGGAATCTTGGAATGTCCCAGTGTTTGTGTATTCCTGTGCAGAATCTTCCTAGTTTGAGCTCGTGGTCTTCCACCAGCCCAACCACACTTGGAGTGTTCTCCACTTTCTTTCTGTGTTTATTCGGTTGGGTTTTTATTCTGGAGGAGAAAATAAAGCCTTCTCTTTCATTTACCGGGAGGAGGGATGGAACTTTTAAGCTCAGTTTGGAGCTCTGCTTCTGGCCTTGAAATCGTTCTCTAACAAAATCTAATCTAGATTTATTTTCTTGTTTTCCCTGTGACGTTATTAGGTCACTAAATCTTGACTCTGAGAGAAAACTTGCAGGGAGGTGTATCCCCAGTCACCATAAACTGAATTATGGCGGCAGATACTTCAGATAAGTAGGTTTATCATCTTGAAAAAAGCCAAGGGGAAGATTATCTTTCCATGTTATCTTTCGATGGGACGTTTCAGTATGATTTTCTTGTATGTGGTAGGGACTTCTGTAAAAACTCCCCTACGGAAATGTTGCTGTTAAAGCAAAAGGCTTTTATTCACCTGTTTTTCTCTGGTGTAACACGTGGGAATTACCGGTAAAATGAGGATTACCGAAAATGAGCACCCAACACTGGATAACGTCCTCAGGAGCTTAGGGATGGATCAGGGCTTTTCAGCAGCAGTTTTAGATCGCTGTGGCAGCATGTGGTGGGCTCCACCATCCGAATAAGCTCCTTTTAAAATGCCCCTGTACATTAAATTCTGCCTTAAAATAGACTTTCTGCTCTTAGAGAACAGAAGCATAAGGGTTCTGTGAAAGAATAATTTAATGAACAAACCAAGGGTTAGCACCACCAGGTGTGTACTAAGCCCAAGAAGATACTAATTGCTGTTAAAACACACACTTCTCTCATCCAACTCATGAGTTCTGGCTTTTGCTTTGGTTTTTTTTTCCCTCATTTTGGTCTCACCTGCGTACCAGTCCTCCACTGTAGACACTAAGGTTCGATGGGACCCTAGCTGGTTGGCTGCTCCTCAGAAAGCCATCTGTAAGGCCGGGGAACCTGGCTCTGCTCTGGCAGAACTCTTCAGGTATCTCTGAAATAGCTATTTGAATGCCAAGCAGACGGTAAATAAGAGGTTACAAGCTTGAAGGGCTCAGTCTAGCCAGCCAGAAAACCAAACAAAATGAGCAATGGCAGGAAGCACGTAGTTGGGTGTTGAAGCTAAGGGTTTTTCAGATGGTGGTAGAACGCTCTGAAGGTGCTTGTGGTCAAGGTTCAGTTTTTATGGGCAGACTTGTTCTGGGTTCCAGATCATAGAATCCCAGAATGACATGGGGTTGGAAGGGACCTCTGGAGGATCATCTCCTCCAAGCCCTTTCCAGAGCAGCTCCACTCAGAGCAGGTCCCACAGGACCATGTCCAGGAGGTGTTTGAATGGAGACTCCCCACCTCTCTGGGCAGCCTCTGCCAGGGCTCTTCCACCCTCACAGCAAAGAGGTTCCTCCTCATCTTGAGATGGAACTTCCCATGTTCCAGTTTGTGCCCATTTCCTCTTCTTGGGGACAGATGTGTTTGGAGGAAGAGCATGAAGAGCCGTACGGGACTGGAGAACCAGTTGGCCATTGTGTTTCTGCAGAGCAGCAGGTACAATAGGAGGTTTTACCGTGCAGGGTTTCACATCAAACCAGCACGGAGGATCTTGAACTTCAATTATTTTGAAGTCTGCTTTGGAGAGTTCTGCTATTTCCACCACCTGCAAAACAGAATTTAAATCTTTGGTCGCCCTGTGACACATGAGGATGCCTCTGGACAGACCTTTCATGGAAAGCAGCTCAGGGGATCTCGTGCTAAGGAGGAATTAAAAGTCTGGCAGCGCCATAATTAAGGTTAATCATGTCACTGAGAAACATCTACAGAATCAAATTGGCTGCATTGGGAAAAACATTTCAGAATCCGACAACTTACCCAGGGGAGTGACTTGAGTAGTGCAGAGCTCTGCCTTCAGCTGTCCTTTCTGTAGTTAAAGTTGACGATTTGATGGTTTTTCTCTACGTGGGTGAACTGGGTGTCTCAGCAGAGCTTAGATAACTTAATGGTTTGCCCTGTTTGCCAAAGTGAAAAGACAAGCCAGTTTAATTTAAATTTGCAAGTAAACTTGATTTATTTTTTTGAAGTAAAATCGGTGTAATGAGCTTTTGGTCTCCCAGCAGTTTTGACCTGTGGCTTTTTTTAAATCGCTGTCAGTAGAGAACAGAAAACCTTCCTTAACCCTGAAACGAGTGTTGTGTACGATAAGCGGGTGTTACGGCGATTCTAAACACTTCTATTTGTTTTCTCAGATGGAGCTGAAGAAGAAAAGATGGAAATGGAGACAGACGGGCAACAGTCGGAGAAGGTGAGCTCAGCTCGGTGCCCTGGACCTTCCCTGTCCTCTCAGCTCAGGGCTTCTTGTACCTTAGGTGGACCCAGGGCTCCTGGTTCTGGTAGACCTCCATCCAGTCTAGCACTGTATTTATTGCTATTTCAGTTCTGATTGTTAAGATGGGCTTTAGTAGCAATAAACCTTTAAAATTTAATCACTTCCTTTATGATGGTGAATTAATTTGAAGGCTGTAAACCGAGTTAGCTGCGTATGTCTTGTACAGCTCTCATTCTTCAAGCAATCTCTCGTCCCGTTTAGGCTGAAAACAAAGCGGAGAGCGAAATTGAGGAAGGCGATAAAGTACAAGAAGGAGAAAATGAGAGAAATGCAGAAAAAGAGCAAGACAGCGAAGCGACGGCAGAGCCCAAGCCAGGTAATGGTTCCCAGCTGCTCCTCAAGCTGGGGGAGCTTTAACAGCCGCCTCCTAAAGTGGTTGGAGCAGACCATAAACTCAGCTGCGGCAGAGATATTTCCTCTTGCCCATTGGGCTGCTTCATGCTTCAGTAGTAAATATTCTGGTTTAATTTCACTGCAAAGCTCCGGCACTGAATTCTTCCTTGAACTCGTTTTGGACCTTGGCTGAGCTCTGTGTCACTCGGGGTAGTGACTGGGGGAAGAAATGGCAGTAGCAAAATGCGCGTAGGGCATGGAAAGGATTTTATTTTCTTTTTTTGGCCTGTATTGCACACCATTTGATCACTCTCAATGCAAAGAAGTGGAACTGCTCGCTTTACCTGTAGAACTTAATTTGGTAGCTCCATTTCCCTGTGAAGCGATGCAGAGTCTTTATTTCAGCAGGCTGAGGACTCTGTTGTTTTTTTCTACGTAAAACATTATTATTCCTATTTATTTTTAGCACGGTCCCCTTCTACCACATGGATATATTGGGGTTTTTTCCTGGAACTTACACTGAGTATTTTAGCACCTGGTATCCCAGAATGAATTACAGAATCCCAGAATGATCTGGGGTTGTCCTGTCACTGGGGGCCACTGAGAAAAGCCTGGCCACATTCTCCTGACACCCACCCTTGAAGGATTTAGAGGCATTGATCAGATCCCCCCTCAGCCTTCTCTTCTCCAGACTAAAAAGCCCCAAGTCCCTCAGCCTTTCCTCATCACAGAGATGCTCCAGGCCCCTCAGCATCTCGGTGGTCCTCTGCTGTCCCCTCTCCAGCAGTTCCCTGTCCTTCTGGAACTGGGAAGCCCAGAACTGGTCCCAGTGCTCCAGAACAATAAGCATTTGGATTTAATGTAATAATGGAGTCATTTTGGAAACAGCTGAAATAGTTCTGATGGTCAATGACAGAAGATAAATTGACAGGATGGGAACTAAAAGCAGACAAATTTGCCCCATTTGTTGGATCAGATCCTCTTAGACTAGAACTGTTCCCGTGTGAGCGTTTGGAGGAGTATCATGGAACTGTCAGAGTTGGAAGGGACCTCTAGAGATCATCTAGTCCCCAGAGAGGCTGTAATGTAGAAACCTGACTGTGTGTGGATGAATTAATTTGTGTGACCTGTGACAGCGTGCGTAGGGCGATTCCTGTCCCGCCACGATACCGTTAATGATGGGAGAATGCCCGTAACGGACTTGGCGATAAATCTCTTCCAGAGGAAAAGGAGGCAGAAGAGAACAAGGAGAACGTTGATGCCGGCAAAGACAAAGAGAACGAGGCCGGGAAGAGGAAAGTGGAACATGAAATCTCGGAAGGAAACGTCGCTACAGCTGCAGCTGCTGCCCTGGCCTCAGCTGCCACCAAAGCAAAGGTTTGTTTTATACAAATACCCCTTGGCTTGGTTTCCCGTTCACATCAGAACTCGTCTTCAAATGGTCCTTTGTTCCAAGTGTGGGCGGATTCGTCCGCTCGTCCCCAATACCTTGAAGGAACACAAGTGCCATCTTCAGTTCCTTCTCCTCGAGCTCCTCAGCTGCCTAAGTTTAAATCACACGCTACTTTTATAAACCTCCCTAAGAAATAGCCCAAAAACGTGTTTTGGCGTTTTTGGAAAGACTTTTATCTGCTGGCAGGTCCTGGCTGTGACGCTGAGGGTGTGGGTCCAGGTGGCAAAACCCTCAGGCTGCCTTTTTGGCTGTGCCACTGGGTGTTGTGAGGACTTCACACAAGCCCTCCGTGCTTGGGCTCTTCGTCTCTAAAACCACCGTGAAGTTCAATTCCCGAATTACAACATAATGATTTTTTTTTTTGTGAGGAGGTGCTGTTGTGTCTGTTGAAAGCACGTTCTTGTTTTCTTGTCATTAAACCGCTGTTTGTGTGTCCGTGCTCTCTTAACGAGCCTGTGGTTTGAGTCACTGTCCCATCTAATAGCTTTTCTTTCCCCTGTAATTACTAATTGCCCGTTGTCTGTCAGCTGCTTTTTTGCAGGGACCGGATCGCCTGCGCTTCTTTCAGAACATTTCTCTCAAAATCCCTTTTCTCTTCGCCTTTTTTCCCCTTTGGGTTCCAGTTGTAGTTTGGGTTTCTTAATCACTCTTGGATTCAATCCTAAATTGCATATATATAAATACCGAAAGCAAAGCGTGGGTGGTGGTTAACTCGTGGTGGGTCTTCAGGGTGTCATAGTGGACATAATGAGGTGCTGCCCATGTCATGGTGACGGTTCCAATCACATCTGACTCTTAACTTTAACTTCGGCATTTTTTTTTTCCACAGCTGTGTCATACATGTAGAGGGGTTGTCATGATGATACACTGACAGGATTACAGAATCACATGGGGTTGGAAGGGACCTCTAGAGATCATCTCCTCCAACCCCCTGCCACAGCAGCTCCTACAGGAACGTGTCCAGGTGGGGTCTGAATGTCTCCAGAGATGGAGACTCCCCCATCTCTCTGGGGAGCCTCTGCCACCCTCAAAGTGAAGAGATTCCTCCTCACCTTGAGATGGAATTCCTTATGTTCCAGTTTGTGCCCATTCCCTCTTGTCTTGTCACTGGACACTGCTGAGAAAAGCCTGGCCCCATCCTCCTGACACCCACCCTTGAAGGATTTATTGGTCTTGGTCAGATCCGCAGGGCAGAGCAGAGGGGCAGGATGACCTCCCTCCACCTGCTGCTCACACTCTTCCTGATGCCCCCCAGGATGCCCTTGGCCTTCTTGGCCACCAGGGCCCATTGCTGGCTCCTGGGCATCCTGGTGTCCACCAGGACTCCCAGGTCTTGTTCCTCAGAGCTGCTCTCCAGCAGGTCAGCCCCAACCTGTCCTGGTGCAGGGGGTTGTTCCTCCCCAGGGGCAGGACCCTACACTTGCCCTGGCTGGATTTCCTCAGGTCCCTCTCTGCCCAGCTCTTCAGCTGCCTTTATGAACCCATGAGATTTGAGGGTGTTTTTTCAGTTATTTCCTCTCAAGACAGGTTCTAAAATCCCAGGTTGTGTGAATTCAGTCGCCCTTTGCAGGGATCCCACTTTGCAGGCAAATTTCAGCTTCGTTATTTCGGTGACGTGCAGAGTCCTAACGGGCTCCTGCGTGTGTCGCTTCTCCTCTCGGCATCGGTACCTCTGATTACAGTGATTTTCAGCCAAGTTTTAAAAACCCTGCATATTTATATATAAGGAGGCACAAAATTTAATCTCTGTTTTACAGCAGGCTACTTCATCCACATAAAGATGATCTACCTTCATTTCTTTGCCGATAACAAGCGCTGGAGGGAGAAGGGACTTGGCTAATGGCAGTTTTCATGACAGTAATAATAATATTCGAGAAGAATTTAAGCCTTATATTACAGGAAATAATATATTCTAATTAGGATGCTCACGCTTTAGAGTAGAATTTGAGTTCGACAGGGATTTCTCTTTCCACTTGCAGTTAAAAACCCAGACGATATTAAGGCTCTCAGTGAGCCGTGTCTTGTCTGAGAGGGTCATTCGGTTCTTGGTGATAAACTCCAGACCTGGTGGTGGGAAGAGCTGTTACAAAGTCCTTTTCCTTAACATTTGTGTAGCGGCAGAAGGTTGGAGTTGACTTTGAAGGCGAAGCAGGGGTTGAGGGCACGCTGCTCCCGTGACTTCTCTGCGTTTCTGATTTGAGGTAGCCGTGATCGAATAGTTCTTTCCTAGAAGATGCTGATACCGAAACTGCCGGTGGTGCCAAATTAGCCTTAAATCATCCTTAAATTTTCCCCTGGGTTTCCCTCACTTTGCTGTTAGGCTTTATTCCTGGTCTGATGTGCTTCAACCGCGCTCTGTCGTGCCACAGCAGCACTTTTCTTTGCCTGCTGAATTAAAAAGCCTTCAATTACCAACCGCTCTTTTTTCATGTGTAGATATTTAGAAATGAAAAATTCAGGGACAGAAGGGACCCTGTTGCTAAAACGGTGTTTCTTTTTGCAGGGGGTGACGTCCCGTCTTCTCAGAGAAATCAAATCGTTTCTTTAATTGGTTGCTCTTTGCTGCTGCTCTGGAAACTCCCTGTAGGACCTTCTTCATCTCGTGCTTGAACGTGCGCGTGGTGGGACTTCGTTTTTCCCACCGTGTGCCTTGATTTAGATGGTTCTGTGTTTTCTGCCACTTTTATTACTTCTGTTCCGTCGGGGCAGGACAGTCCTTCAGCCCCTCTGGGCCTGGCAGACAATAACCCCTCGCCATCTTCTTCTTCACTTACTTATGACGTCAGGGGGATGCGGGAAGGTGCTCCTCAGGCCACTTATATCCCTGTTAATTTTGTCCTGCTGTTGTTTCTGTCAGCCACAAAGCCAGTAATGACTTTGTCTGTGCCAAACCCCTGGGCCGTGGCAGGCTGAGGAGCGGTCTCTTCAGGAAAGGCTTGGATGATGATTTCCTTTCTAATGTATATCTTGAGACCTGCCTTTGACCTAATCGTGTGCCTCGCTGATTTTATGTTAATCTGCCTTCATTATTCAAATTGCCCACATCTCCCCACGTTTATTTGAGCAAAACCCACTTTAATGGCAAAGAACACAAGAGTCATCGTGCTGGTTTGGTGGGTTGTTGCAGGTAACAGCTTCCTGTGAGAGCTTTGTGGGTGACCTACGCTGACTCCTGAGAACATCCCCTTGTTCCCTGATTTGCATCTCCATGAAAGTGCTCTCTGTTGCCCGGGTTTGGAGGCAAAGCTGGATTCCTCTGAGGACCAAGCATCCACAGTACCACTTGTATTAAAAATTGACGCCTATTTATTTGATTAAAAGCTTAATAATCTTCCAAGGTCACATGGTTCCCAGCATAAGATTGATTCCAGCCAGTGGACTAGGGTGGCTGAAGCCAGATGCTTCTTGTAGTTGGCTTCTTTCTTTCCTTAAAACAATTTATTTTGTGAAATGCGTGTGAAACAAAACCCCCTGTGTTTTCTCCTCAGCATCTAGCAGCGGTGGAAGAAAGAAAGATCAAGTCCCTGGTTGCCCTCCTGGTGGAAACGCAGATGAAGAAGCTGGAGATAAAACTTCGCCACTTCGAGGAGCTGGAAACCATCATGGACAGAGAGAAAGAGGCAGTAAGTAGGAGGGTACTAATCTGAAATGGTGGGTTAAATCAGTCACTATTTACGCCAGCAGCTGGAAAAATGACAATTTCAGCAGTTTCTTACCTTTATGTGGGGCTTTGTGCCTCAGCTGCCAGTGATAGTTACCCCCTGCAGGAGAGCTGGAGCTCTCTCCTCTCTCCAGATCTTCCTGTTCCCACAAGCAGCAGACAGGTAGCATCCTCGATTGGCTTCTGAATCCTTTCTCCTGTCATCTAAGGCAGAATGTGGAATGGTTCAGGAGCTTTATCACGTGAGTGATACCCGACGTACCAATGGCTCTTCCACATAGAGAGAGGAAAATGGATGGAAACCTTCGTTCCCTGGGGGGAGGGAACCAGCGCCGTCTGCCTTTCCTTCCTGACCAGTTTAGACTGTAGAGTTGGGTTTTATGCTTGTCATTTGGGGTGGTTGTGGGGTTTTTTTTGGAGTGCGTTCCCAGTAGCTCTTGGGAGAGTCCTCTGAGTGAGACACAGCAGCAGAAGGAAACGTGATGGGGAGTAACAGCTTCTCGTTTTGTCACGGTGAGGGCTTCGCCTGAGCTGGAGAGGGGAAACTGTCACGTTGAAGAGATGTCAGGAGATGGGAAAAGGCAGTTTGCACAGGGACCAAAGTATCAGAACACAGCTGAGCTGACAGGTCTGGGGATGAAGTGCGACGTGGGAGGAGGAGCTGGGCAAGTCGAGCGAGAGGTGCTTGGGTTCTGTCCTCGGTGAGGGAATCGGGACGTGTCTCAGTTGAGATCTCGCCATTTGAAGAAGGTGGTGACACTGAGGGAGCGAATACGATGCGTCCCAAGCAGGACTGTGTTTATATTTATATATCACTATCAGTGACAGCTTGCTGGAGACTTGGGTACCCTGGGATCAGGTGTAACATGGTAGAGATGCTGCCCCCGTTGTCAGAGCCTGGGTTACACATCACTTACCAAGTGTTCTTTCATACACAGCACAGCAGACTTTCAGAGGAGCAGTTTCTCTCCAGCTACTGCAAAGATCACCCAAAACTTCTTTTATCAGGGTTGTTTGGGTTTTTTTTTTTTTAGTTTCTTGCTCATATTTTATCGATAGACGATTACTCCCGATGTGTTGAAAACGTGTGACTCGTCATTCGAGGGGTTTCCACGTCTGCCCTACCACGGGAGTGGGTGGGCATTTACCTCCTCGCGCCGGCGTTAATCACGCTGATGGAGTTTGACAAAAGTGCTGGCTTCTGTTGTAGCCGAGTGTCGGGGAGAATTTCTGGATCGCTCAGCATCCGCAGCCGTTTCAGTGGGGTGTTCGCCTCTGACACTGACTGGCAGCTCCAGAAATGGACCTAACTATTTTGAAAAGCTTCTCTGTGGATTTCTTTCTTTGGGGGAAATATTCTATTAGTGACAGCTACAGGGGGGGCAGGGGGTGTTTCCTTTTGAGGTGGATGACATTTTCCTGTTTAAAAATGTGCATATAGATATATATTTTTTCCCTTGGCTTTTCTGGTGGTGAAAGTCGGTCTCTTTACCTGTCACTCTGGATATTTAGTGGAGTGATTAAAGCAGAAAAGAACTCCTGCGGTGCCATTGCACACTCTGCGTGTCCTTCTTCGTGCACTGGCTTTTTCTTAAGGTAAAGGGATTCGAAACATTGGAAAAAAAAATCAGTGTTTTGCACTGGAAGGTGTTAGATTTTTAGACAAAACACATTTACTTCAGGGTTTAAGCTCAAATAATCTTAGTGCTGCCAACTCTGTCTGATCAGGGATCCCGTTGGTGGGAGCCTTGTTGACCTGGAGTTTACCCCACCAGATGAACGGTTTCTTCACCCCTTTCTCTTTCAGGAGGGGTTACTTGCTGAAGGTGAAATCATAGAATAGAATCATGTGATTCTATTCTATGATTTCACCTTCAGCAAGTAACCCCTTGCTGAAATCGTGGTACAGGGATGGTTGTTGTATTGAGTAAACGTTAGGTGTTTGTAACGGTCCTTTCTAATTGTGAATCACTTTGCAACGACGCCAAAACACACCCTTGCAAATGTGAAGGTCGTCAAAAGCCTTGTATTACAGAACCACAGAATGGTCTGGGGTTGGAAAGGACCTCTGGAGGATCATCTCCTCCAACCCCCTGCCAGAGCAGGTCCCACAGGAACGTGTCCAGGAGGGGTTTGAAAGAGGGAGACTCCCCCACCTCTCTGGGCAGCCTCTCATAAAGAGAGCAAAGCAGGGATACAAAAGAGCATAAAGAGGCTATAAAAAGTCTGGTGTAGCTGTTCTTCTTGCCTAAGCCTTTGTTTCGGGTCATTTGCAGTCATTCTTCTCCAAACTGCCTGCCACCTCCGGAATCTGTTTCCACACATGCACAATTACACCATTGGGGTAACGTGGCTCCTCTTCTTCTCGAGTCCTTCCCGCCACCCTGTCAGATTGGTGAGGGGAAAAAGGAGCCATGGCAGCGTGAATAATCACATTGTCATCCCTACACACGAAAAAAGAACCACCCCACCAGCCCCCAACAAGGAGCGTGGATTATTCTTGAGGCTCCATCTCCATCTGGTTCTGGGGTTGAACGCATTCTCGCCGGTTATCCCGGTTTCACCCGGGCTTTGTCGCCCATCAAATTGCTCACACAAAGAATGGACAAAGTTTTGGGACTCTGGGGGGAGAGCTGCTGCCAGGTGGAAGTCTCCTTGGCAACCCACATTTCAGATTAATTAATGGAGTGTGTCCCAAAATACTCTTTCAATATTTGTAACCTGGTCACACGATTCCACATCTCAAATTAAGGTAATAGATGTCAAAATGAGTTATTATTTTCTCCAGTAAGTCAAAATAACATACACTTCCTAAACCGTGGCAATGATCAGACATAGAAATAGGAAGAAATATTTTCTTTAGCTTCTTGTTTTCATTTTGGGCTTGCTTACTTTCTGTGTGCCATCATAGTTAAGCAAAGCACCTGCTTTATTTTTTAATTGGCCTAAATAACACGAGGTTTTTTTTAAATAACGCATCTCTTAATAGTAGGAATCATTGCTGTGTGGCATCTCGATGTCCAAGTCTTGCCCTTAAAATAAAGGTACAAAGCAGGATCCTGGCCGTGATCCCTGAGCTCGTGTCGTCACACACTCGTTCTGCTTTGGGCTTTCCCTAGAAAATCTCTTCAGTTTCCCTTTCCCC
>VZRU01011493.1:0-38076 GCA_013398155.1 Pedionomus torquatus
GGTTTCCTGGCAGCTGCTGGCCCTGAAGGTGGTGATGGGGAGGCTGCTGCAGGCTGGAGCACTCCTGGGTTAGATAGTCCTATACGAAGGAGGCACCTTTCTTACACCTTGTACTGGCCCCATAACTGGAGTGTCTTAAATTTCTAAGATGTTATGGCACCTTTGGTCTTGGATATTTAATTTTCATTCTTTGCTTGAGCTCAGCTTGGAGGCGTTTTCTGTTATCTCAGGGTGATTATCCTAACAATTCTGGTTAAAATGTTCTGTTCTGCTCTGCTCTATTTTTCCTGACCTTGAATGATGATCCTAGGCAAAATGGTTTTCCTTTGTCTTGCTAGTAGTAATTGCACATTCTACGTATTATTTACACCACTTTTACACCACTACAAGACCATTGATTTTGATGTGTAACTGCTGTTTTAAACCAATTTAAGATGAAGAAGAACTGTTGCTTTCTCTTCCCTCATCAAATCTCCGGATAATTACCAGTACTAGTACAGGAACCTGTTGTATGGATGTAACTTATTGATATAATAATCAATTGTAAAGAATATTCGAAATAACAGCGTAGTTTTGTTTGTTCAGGTCGCCTGTGAAGATAAATTACCATGTTCTTGTGCAGCCATCAAAAATGTACCCATCAGTCAAATAAAAGGCAGTGTGCTAAATGATTTAGTCCCAACCAGGATTCCAATTAAAGTTTACTATTTATAAACGAATAAAGGCAAACAAACAGTGCTGGGTGCGCTGGGAGTCTCTGCTCAACCAAGATGCACACGCCATAGTTCCTCTTATTGGTTTATATTCCCTTTGTTAATACATATTCGTGGGATTGCACAATATGCCTATACATATTCAGTCACTATCCTCACTTCATATTAAAATTAGTTCTCCGCCCTTCTTTATCTGCGCCATACTTCTTGGTAGTGGTCATTAGTGGTCTCAGTGATGAAGTTAGTAGTCTTTCTTGCTGTGTTCTTTTGGTGAACCTATACTTCATGCATGGGCCCGCCCCTTGGTCTCTTCCTTTCTTCTTGCTCAACACTTCACAGTTAGTAGCAAAACCGGCTGATACTTGAATGCCCATTAACTAGATACTAGAATGCCTGTTAACTAGATACATATCTTCCTGTTTTCCTCTGAGCCCTTGGCTATACAAGAACAAGTAAGATGGTTAAAGATTCTACATATCGGGCGAGTCACATCTCACCAGATGACCTTAGCATTGTTCCATATTGACACGAATCAGGGGAACACATTTCACAGCAGCAAATTAAAGGGAATAAGCCACATATTAAATCTAGTCTTTTTTTGGTTACTCTGATATCCAGCCTGCTTTAGCAATCCACCTCCTGCTTTCCTGAGGCCAGAGTTTTCCCTGGAAGCTCACAATGATGGCATGCCAGAGCACTCCTGAAACTTGGAACTATTTAAGGAATTGGCTCTTCCATAACAATGTAGTACCGTAGATGTATGTAAATATTCAAAGATAATCCCCCTTGTTTCTTATTTTCTGTACCCACTCTTTCTCCTTTCTTTCTTATGTCTTGTTATGCATGCCTGGCTTACAGACTGTTCAGGGAACAAGAATGTCATTGTGCATATTGCGTTCTATGTAATGAATATTGCACATGTTCACCACTTGTCCAGTTTGTGTATTATCCATGTCTATTTTTAAGACTTATTCAAGCATTTCAGGGGGATAGTTTCTTAAGGTGGTTTATAACTTATTCACTAGCTTTGCTTTTTAGTTCACTGTACTGAAGTGATTTAGGGTTTGCCATGGAAAGCATATTTTATCAATGCTAGCTGCATTATGTAGTGCATTCTATGCACAGATGAACTGGGCAGGTAGTGTTCATACAGTAATAATGTACTTCTCCATAGAGTTAAATGTTCCTTCCTGAACTAGTCCCTCAGTCAATATTTAAGGAACCATTAATTCAAGCATTGGAAATGAAAGCCAGTTGGCATAGCAAACTTGACCCAGGGTTGTACCAGGTTAGGCAACATTTGTCCTGCATAACAAAGTAATATGCATCCCAGAACATGTTTGTACAAAATAATATAGAAGAAAAAGCAGCACGTCAGCCAAGCTTGGAGTTGTTCTGCATGCGTGGGGACAGCTAGCATTTGTGCAGACTTCACTGGAAAGAACTCAGCTGACAGTTCTGCTTTCTCCTAGCAACGGTCAGAGGCTATCATAGCAAACAAGACAGCTGTATCAGGTTCAGTCAAAGAACTAGCTTTTGTAAATCTTAGCTCCTACCAGCTCCAGCATATGAAGGAGGGGAAAGTCTTTGGTTTGTGCACTTCACAATACTCAGCATTTGAAAGAATTCAGTAAAAAGGAGAGAAATAAAGAATATGTGATTTTAAAAAGAACTTGAGGAAGTAGCTATACTGTTGGATAAACATACAGAAATTGAAGGAAATGGATATTTAACTTCCTGAAAGCCTCAAAATACCACTGACTTCAGCTCACAGCTACATTGAAAGCCAATTCTATACATTAAGCAAGGCAGTTGTAATAAATTTAAGAGCTTTATATTCAGTTTAGAACAACGAATGTCTTTACTAATTTTTCATACTAATCTGTGCACAGTAATAAGAGTTTCTCTATTCCCATGTTCTCTATTTGCTGCACATAAATGTAGGACAATTTCATGAAGAAGTCGTGCTCGTATATACTTTTTAGACAGGACCAAAACCGCTGCATACAAAATTTTAGTCCCTGTAGCGTTTTTTAGATATTTTATTTCTACATACAGTAATTCAGGCTCTCTGAACACTGATAATTCTCCTATATTCATAATGTGGAACTTTATGCCTTGTATATAGTAGCTTTTATAATATTATCATCCTGTAAGGCCCTAGTGTTTTCATTCGTTTGACAGATACATACCTCTTTAAAATGGACTATTCCATTGAAGGAGGCTGAAGCAAAAAATGATCTCCTTTTATGTAATTACAAGTGAAAACTCTGGAAGCCACTATTTTTGCTTGACAGCTTGATCGCAGTGGAAAGATCAGAGCACTGACTGACTGTGGCATAGCAGAGACTGGTTGAAAGCAGTAAGCTTTCAGGATGCAAGAGTGTGAGGGCTAGAAACCAGACAAAAGGCATAAGTAGCACCTGATGGTGAGTTTGAGCCAAGAGATGTGCCAGCTCCAGTATGATTTGAGCTGTTCTGGTGATGAACATGGAAACCATGAGCAAGGAAATAGCTTGCTATTTGTTTTTTCACTTTCAGTTCTTAAAGGATCGCACCAAATAATTGCCTGGGTTGTGTATGCTGTTTTCTGTAGCAAATCACTACCACCCAGCTGATCACTCAGACCCACATATATACAGAGTAATTCAGAAGAAGCGATGGTCCAAGTAACTTTTTAAGCCATCTGAAGATCTTCTGCACAAGTAATAGATGCATATAAAAACCCTGCTGAAGCCAGAGTTCTGAAGAATAACAGGCTTCTGTTCTGGCTTTTGTTCGAGATAATGAGTGCCACTACAATCTTGTTCCAATCTGTATGTGATGCTGTCCACGCTCCTTTCATAAGACTCTGTTCCCCAAAGTTTTGTCAAGCTTTGGTTTGAAATTTTAGGGTTCGTAAAACTTCTGGTTGAAAAGAGTGATTGTTCTGAAGTAGATGCTTTACTGAGTTTGGATTCCTTTTCAGATAATTTCCAGCTGAAAGTGTTGCTGCTGTTCCCAAGAAAAAGATGAGGAAGCTGTATTTTTCCATGTAGAAGTTAGAGTCAAAATCTTACTGGTGTAGACAGGACCACACTTGGAGGAGAGATTTGTTACATGAAGGTGAGGGCCCCCTTCATGTCAGGGATGCATCTCATGACATCTCTAATTTTTTCCCAAGCACATGATGAAGATTGCTTTGGCTGATGAATTTTTGAAAAACTGCTCTGGCCAGGCTCTGTCCTGAAGCTTCAAGGTGCAATTCCTTATTATGGGTGTAAGGCATGACCAGAGCACTTGTCTCTGCATGCTCTAAATGCTCCCACTGCTGGTTCTGCCTTTGAGGGAGAGGAGGAACTTTCCTGATGGGATATGAATACTGGGAAAGGAGGAAGGCAAGAGACAGTAGAAGTGGGAGTGCCTTGTGGGATACATTGCACATAATAGAAGGGAAGTAGTAGTTAATGGAGGATGAGCTGAGGTTTAACATGTGCCTACACAGTGCCACATGCACACTCACATCTAGGGCCTGACACTTGAGAGATGAGTCTTGATAAGACCACTAGAAAATTTCACATTAATTGCATTGTGCCCAAGGGTCTGCTCTTGGACAGTGATGTATCTAAATAATATCAATATATTTTCCTTTTCAAAGGAAAATTCTTGATGTTGTTAAAAACAATTCATCTGGCAAGCAAAATGTTGTTCCAGCAAAGTCTGGAGAAGTTCAGTTAGGAAACATTATGCAGCAGCAGGGAGTAGCTGGACAGAGCCTTGAATGTGCATGTGGCCTTACCTTAACAATAACATTGCATAACTCTGTGGTACTCTACATTTTACTGAATGTTGAACAAAACCACTGTTTCCTAAGATTTTAAAGATAATATGCTTTTTCCCTTTGTCCTTTCAACACTAAACCTGGCAGCCACACATGAAAGGCTGGGCCACAAGGCTGAGCTGCAGCTGGGGCTCCCATCAGGTCCAGCTTTCCTTATTTGTGTCCCGATGCCTTGGTGGTCTAGCAGCCTGCCAATATTGTCTGAAAGCGGCAATGCTCTTACTATATCCCAGCAACTTCATATGGGTGTTGATATCAGCCCAAGTAGTGGCCAAAATTTTCTGCAAGCTCTCAAGAAGAGTGACTATTTCCATTGCATTGCAATTGTTTAGGAAAAAAGCCATCAATGTACATGGATTGGTGTCTGAAATTGAGCTGTATTTTCTCTGAACCGTCCATGGTGATGAGATTACCTGTGGATCCTCTCTACCAACGTCTGGCAGGCTCCACAAGCACTGCTGCTTCTGCCTGAATGTGCACATTTAGGAGTACAGGAGGGTGTGAGCAACTAGGTAAGTTGAATATGCTAGTCCTGAGCCCTTGGCTACACTCAGGGAGCATGTCAAGTTAAAAGAAGATAGGAGAGTGTTTGAAACTGAACAGGACATAAGCCAGCGATCAATAACTGCCTGAAATATAAACCAACCGTTAGCTCAGTCAGAATCAAAGTTCTTGTCTAATCTAACCCATGTAACTGGTCTTGAAATACGTAAAAGGCTGCTGTGAAACACAAGAGAACAGTCTGTCTTCCCTGTTCAGGACACTGCAGTGCTGGAATAACTCACTTATGGAAGCTGTGGTGTGCATCACTGAAGGTTTCACAGAACAAGTTGGACAAAGAGCAATGAGGAACAGTCTACGTATAATTGGGACAGCTTTGGGACAGAGAGAGGGGAAGAAGAATAGCACCATGACCTCATGAGCATGTTTCCACTGCTGTTTTTCTCTGATACTGTGATATTATCACTGTGCTCCTGTTCTTGTTTATCCTTCTCTTGCCACACTCCCATACATGCCTTGCCTTTGTGCACAGTCTGTGCAGCAAGGATATGCTGACTGGGATCTTTGCACTTCACCGAAATAATGGGAGTAAAATTTGGGCAGGTGTCTTCTGAACACAAAAACCCTCTTGAAATGTCAGAAACCTGTTTTAAATAATTTCTGGAGTATACTGCATGTATTGCATGCCTTGTTCCTAGGTAGAGTAATTCTGCCTCAACTTAGCCTGCAGGGAAAGGTTGTGGTACATGCTGCTTGGTCATTCTCACCCTGTTCTAGTCTTGTCCTCTGCATCTGGTTATTTGAAGGAAAACAAATTCAAGTCCTGTGCCACTAACACAGTATAGAGATGCATGTGCATGTGTGGTTGAAGTTTCCATCAGTGCAAAGTGAAATGTTGGGGATCATAAAGCAGCTGCCATGCCTACCTGACACAGAAGATACCCTTTTCCTCTGGCATGCAGACCCTTCAATTCTGATTTGCAATATGCTGTCAGCAGTATAGGACACATGACAGTGAATGGGTCCAGAATGTTCTGCAGGCTCACTGAGCAACTCCTTAATTAGAATCAGTGAGACTATTCAAATGCTTGTAGTTAGGCATATGCCTAAGTGTTTTGCTGGAGGTAGGCATGGGTAAAAATAATTTTCCAGTATTTTGAACTTGGTAACAAATTGCACAAGCGTCAATTTTCTTAATAAAAAAATAAGAGTGGAGCAAAGCAACTTTGGTAGCACGTACCACAACAGTACTTATGTTGCAATTGTGCTATTGCAACAGGTGTTCTAGTTTATTAAGATCAAGGGATCAATAATTAAATTTACAGAAAAGCCAGCTTCTTAGTGATTAGGGGTTGTTTTCATGTGTCAAGTACTACTGCTTTGGCCAAAACTGGTTCCCTGAAACAGTATCTTCCAAAGCATACCAGTAACAGCCTTCTTTGTCTGTAGTCTCAGACCGACAGATTATGTTGTCTGCAAAGAATATTTTGAAACATTGATCTCACTCAGACCTCTCTTGCTCCCAAAGAACCAAAGCCACTAAGCCCTATAGAATCAAGTATTTTCTGATTAGCTCTTCCAGTGTAGATTATTCAGTCAAAACATATATGAAAAGTCAGTAATTGTCCAGAATGCTCTCTGTTCCATTTTTAAATCAGAATTGCACCCTGCTGCCACATGGCTGCCCCAGAGGCAGCAAACCCCATTTCCTACTGCCCTGGTACTCAGACTGAGCTCACCAGTCTTGGCCCGGCTTGGGTTGCCCAGCCTGGGTTTGCTCTGCTGGTGCAGAGACTCAGCAGCCTCTCTGGGGGAATCTGCTGCAGAATGTGAACTTTACCATATGCCCAAGGGCTACCAAAGGACCAAAGACTTCCCCTTGCCTGGACTATTCACACCCCTTGTGGAGACTGCTCAACTATCAGTCAGGTGCAGTGCCCATTAACAACACACTAGCAATTAGAAGACTTTGACTTTAGTTCTAGGGTGGATCTAGAAAACAGCTTGAGTTGAAAGAAATGAAAAGGTAAGGAAAGGGTGCAATTAGTGAAAAATTAATTAATTTTAACATTTTCTCCAATAAAAGCTAATAAATGGCCATAAAGGCCCCTAAAGCCTAGCAAATGTCAGTTTTATACATTAATGTAGGGCACTGTTGATCTGCTACTGGGGTTAGTAGTGTGACGAGACAACTAAAATGTAACCCATACCTAGTACAATAGAGTTCAGATTCTACAAAGTTTATATTTTTACCTGACAATTTCCTTCACAAGTATTTAAAAGATCCCTGTCTGAGTATTATGCACAAAGCTGTAGGTTTGTTTTAAGGAAAAAAGCTCACAGAAAAGGAAAATTCTGTCTGACATATATTCCTCTGATTCCCTTGTGAAGTTCAGCTGTGTCATATTGTTGGATTACATAGAGTTGTCTCAGCAGTAAAATGATATAACACCATTGCTTGCTTCAGTCTTCATGACATTTTGCACTCAATAGCAGAGTCACCTTCTTGGCATGTCACTGAATTCAGCAAGTGTGTGGTCAGAAACTTGCTTTTTGATTACCAAAAAAGAATAAACATGTCTTATTGGAAAAGGAGATTTTCTTTCCATAAATAATGTGCTATGGGCATTTCTATACTATTTATTAATTTCATATATATGGGGAAGATGAACTACCTGCAGTTGGGACACATTTCACTAAATGTTAGATTATGAGAGATGTTTTTAAATGAGCAATTTAGAGATTGAATGCCAATTCTACAATAAAAATTGTTTTGATGTTTAAATTTTCAGCACCAGGCACAGGTGTACTTGCAAACTGGAGCCTTCTAAATACATTTGCATTCTTGACAGTTAGTTTCTAAGTTCATAGTTATTCTCTTCCATTTCAGTGTCTGATGTCAAACATGTAAACTAAATAGAGGTGCACTGGCCTGAACTCTTTTGCTTTTAGTTATATGAGTGTGATGTTGCCAGAAGCTGTAGTGGAAGAAAAAGCACCTTAAACTTGGGAGACACCAAGCCAAAGCAAAGACCAAACCTGACTGTTAGAGGAGACCTTGGACAGTTTAAGTGGTCTATGGAGGTCATTCAGTACCGGACAATCTTCACCTCCTCCAAACATAAAATAAAAGGAAAAAAATAAGGTGCTTCAGCTCTCCTACTGAATGTTTTCTACCTTAACTATTCCCCTCTTGGAGACTCTTCCAGCTCCCAGGGCATTGCAGCTTTGCACCTCCTGCTGCACTTGACCAGCTGCACTTGAGAAAGGTATTGCATGGATGCTCCATGCTGGAGCTATCTGAGGAGCCACAACTTCATGTAACTCACCCTTTTATTTCTTACAACCCATGACCAACCGTGTGTTTTTCCAGTATTCATGTGTTGTCAGTCTCCTTTTAATACAGCTGAGAGACTAGTTTAATACGCTGGAGCCAGGACGAAGAACAGCAAGGTCTTTGTAGCAACTGGTTCAGCTGTAAACAGGTTCTGGAATTTCCATCTCCTACCTATCCTGCTTCAGCAGGCAAGGCTGCTTCTGTTGTGGCTACTAAGCACTGGCTCTGTGATGGGGATGGCCTCCTCACATGCAGCATTCCCTCCGTGCTTCCTGCTCTCCCAGCTCAGGGGTTGCGTAATAATTAGCCTGAAAGACCTTTTGTCTTCTGCATATTTCCCATTGCCTCTTTAAAACTTTCTGCTGTTATTTGTCCATTAAATAAGTTTCTCTTATATAATTTTGGAGTGTTAGGTGGAGAAGACTCCTTACTCAGCCTACGTGTGAAGGACATCTTGAACACCCACAGACATGTCATGCAACACTCTTTAGAATGGGTTTTTCTGTTCTGTCTTGTGACTGGAAAGTGAAAAGCCTGCTGTGGCAAAGAGCTGACAGCTGTCTCCATAAGGTGGCAGGCCCAAGTGGCATGCTGTGGCAGGAGAATTGGTACTAGTGGAGACATGGTGATCTAAATTCCTAAGGGACAATCCTGCACAATGGCATCCTTTTCCTTGGGAATATGGTGAAGCAAAACTAACCTTACTCAAAGGCAAGTTATCAGCTCTAAGTCAAAAGACAAATTGAGAAGCTGAGGGCTAGGGAGGGAAATGTGAGATGACTCATTGTGAGAAGGTGTAACCTTTATCTAGATGACTCGGTTCTTGAAGCACTAGGAAGACCTAGGATGAGATTAAACTGGATGTCTGTGGAGCAGCAGTCATGACGGTGATGATATGCTGATGACATCTTCCATTTCAGAGGTGCCCAGCTGGTGTGTGTCACTCTTGTTCTGCTATGTCAGAGCTAGTGTGCCTTTTTCTCCTGCCCTTGTGCTGACTCCCCTCCAAAATTATTTTTTTTTCTCCACACACTTCTTCCTGTATAAATGACTTAAATTCTTCTCTTCTGTTTTAGACAAGGCAAGCCTAAGCAGCAGAGAGCTGCAACCTTGCCTAACTGCCTATGAAAAGTTGTTGTTATTCATGACAGGGAAGTGGTGAAAATTTCTGGACATCTTTATGAACTGTTTCCACTAATTTATGGATTTTATGACCAGCTCTTTGTCAGGAATGGTGAGGCTGTGTGCTTAGAACCACCAGTCCCCTGTAAGCCAAAGTGGTCTCCATCTTGCGTTTCTGCTGAAAGCAGTATCAGCTTTAACCAGGGTTCACAGACATCAGCAGTCCTGGCAGATGAGGAGCATCTGCAGTGCAGAAATGCTTATACTGGGGTAAATCTGTGTCATCATGAAACTGGGATGTACAGTATACACTTTCCATGGGCATAGTTCTGAGCGCGGAAGTGTGTATACCATCAACAGCACCTGCCCCTCTATGGAGCGGTTCAGCTGTTGTGATAGCTGATGAGCTAAATTTAAGGTTTGCACATGTTTGATTCTATTAAATACCTACCAAGGGAGTTTACAAGGGGAATCCCCTCCACCCTGATTTGGGATTTACATATAAGCAAAGTTTTGAAACATTTTTTCCTCCTTTATGTTTATCCTTAGCTGGATCTGAAGTCCCACTGGCTTCTAAAGTAATAATCCTGGTGTATTATGTATGGTTCTCTTTATAACAATACATCATGTGACTGTAAATAAAGCTGCAAGTTTTACACAATACTATTAGTAATATTTCCCTTAGAATTTCTTGCCTTATTCTCAGATATATTGCCATAATTACATTTTCCTAGACAACCAAAATTGCAAGGAAGCAGATCGGTTGTTGTTGAAAGTTAAGGAATCAAATACAACAGTTTTCACTGGATTTAATTCCCTCATTATTTCCTAAGAGTATAAAGAATGTTATGACCGCATCTTTGGAAAGTTATTCAAAGCATCAGAAGCATATGCTAAATGTGGTTTGTTAATCATTCAGAGATTTGAGGTTCTGCATGTAAGAAACATGCTTTTATCTTGAATCTGTGCCAAAAAGCCTTCTTCAAATTCTTTCCCTGCTCTGCCAAAGCTAGCAAATCATCCCACTACAGACATTTCAGGTCTATTTGAGTACTGACAGCAAAAACAGAAGACCTGAAGAGAACTTAAAGGCACAGTACAAATATTATTTTATAAATTACAATCTCCTCAGTCAAATATATAATTATGTATAATGCTTCTGCTTCTCAGTTAGATATACCTGGACTTTGCTAATGCAATCTTTTGTCATCTCTTGTACTAATTTTAAAGTAATTTTGCCACATTTTCATGCATCCCTCTGTATAGTGCTATTGGAAGTGAGATTCCCTACCATGTGTCTGAGAGTGAGTTCATTCAGGTCAGCTGATATATTCCAGGATTCTTTTCATGCAGAGATAACTTTCAATTATCATGAAATGTAAAGTCCAAATAATGAGAATCTGAAACTACCCTCTTTGACATATCAAGAAGAAAACTCTCAGTCGCTCATAAATTGAATCTTCAGGAAGGAAGAATTTACTTCCAAAATCTAAAAGAGGGAAGGGTACAGAGAGGCAGACAAATCTGCCCAATGTTTTATGAAACAAATGTTTGCAACTATCTAAACCCTGCCCTGGGGTTGTAGTAAACAGGCAATGCTAAGGATGGTGCCATGCTGACTAGCTAATGTACTGCAGCAGGTATTATATATCAACAGCCTGTCAGTGTCAAAGCTAAGTTATAGCAGCTGGAATTTAGCACTTTGCAAACTAGTGACCCCAGAAAGGCCGTGGTATGTGTCAGGAGTGTATTACAATGGATTCTGAGCAAAAACGAGGAGGAGGAGGAGATAGCAACCTCCCGTGTACATTGAGACCATTCTCTGCTCAGGGTGAAAGATACTATCTATGGTGTGATAGTATTTAACTGGTTCATTTGCCTTTTCTATTTCAAACTGATTAACCAGATGTCTTGTCTTTCACCTGGTTTAGAGACACTTAATAGGAGCTTTCATTTCAGTGCTTATACAAATGAGATTGTATCTATATTCAAATAAACATGTACATGAGATTACATGTTCATTTGAATACAGACAGCCACCTTTCATTTGCTTTAAGTAAAGATCTGCATTGTCTTCTGGCTTTTAGAAACTGACTGCCCTCCCAAACAATTGTGTTGTACTTTGTAGAGTGATTTACTCCTTAACACAAGTTATATGATAAGTCATAATAATACTCCCGTTAATGCACAGGGGAGTTACTGTTGAACCTGGCATGAGTGCGGTTGTGATGTTAACCAAACTCATGAATATATAGCTATGCACATTACACTGGATTTCTGAAAGTGAGGCTTTGGTAGGACATGTCATGTTGCCCACTCTGAAGTTTAGGGTCTTTGAATTACTTAGGTGTATTACAATTGCACTTTAAAGAGAGAGTTTACGTATGTTTGATGGCTGGTGAGTACTTGACAATAGTATATAGTGTAACAGGGCCCAGTGTAAGATTTCAAAAGGACTGTTTCCAGTCATGTAGTGCTTCTGTAGCTATCATAAGGAAATGATTTAAGACAGGCAAGTGTGAATGGCAGAGCCATGCACCAACAATTATCAGTTATGATAAATCCAAACTTGTCTAATTCTCACAAACCTTTTTTTTAAAGAAAAACTTATCTTATTTGCAGTCACAAGTTTTATGCATTTGACTTTACTAATATTACACAGGATGTCAAAATATGTTCAATATGTTCAATAAGTGATGCTGATGTTGATGGTTAAATAAAATACTGACAAATTTCTCAGGTCAGTCCTTTTCATGCATTTTGTTGTTTGAGACGATATGAAAGTATTGCATTCAACAGTTGAAGACAATGGTCATTAAGATGTTAGCTATCAGCTAGAATTCAGCACTTAGTGCCAGATAAATACTGTTTTTTCTTTCCATTGCCTTTTTTGCTCCGTCTCTCTCCATGGTGTTCCCACTTACCACTCTCGTCTTTCTCGTTCAGTCTCCAGAATTGTACTGCATGTACCAAAGATTACAGATCCAGTCATGTTAATCCATGCAATTTTGTGCATCTGTTATATGAGAAGGTAAACAGGCCACAACTGCATAGCTCTTTTCCACAAGAGCTGCTCAGAAAATGCAAAGCAAGAAAAACATGGTTTGGCATTGAGCAGCTGTGCCTCTAGAATGTTGACTGCAGCATAATCTCTGGTTCTGCTGTGAGTCTGGGCCAGCAAGTGAGGGAACACACATAGTACTCTTCTTGTGAAAGAAGATCTCAGTTCCTAGTAGGGGAGGAAGCACAATACTCTCCATAAAGTCTTCTGTGTAATTTCTGAAAAGTTTCCACATGTACAGACTCTTCCCTTGGGGAAAACACTACCACCCTAGCGGGGATACCCTCTTGCAGCATGCCAAAAGACAAAACAGCCAGAGAGTGAATTTCATCCCACCTGAAAGCTAAGCATCCAGGGAAGAAGGACAGAGAGAAGCAGGACTAAAATAACTGATGTCTAAAAAAGCCCGCTGCAAATTTACTACTGAGAAAATGTCAGGATTCAGGATTTCCTGGAGTCTTCAGCCATGTACTGCTCTGGTTCAGTAGAAACAGTGGTCTAAACTCTGCAGCTTGATTATTGTATTGCTATGGTGCATGGCACGATACTGAACTTCAAATGTGCAAGGGATATTTAGGTCAAAACAAAAATTTAAGTTTTTAAGTTAAGTTAAAAACCTTAAGTGGAAGGCTTGACTATGAAGGATATGAAACCTGTATCATTGTGTGTCTTTAAGGAACATACCATATAAACATCAGTCAGGTATAAAATTAGTATAGCTAGTGCTACTGTGAGCAGAATAATTCTGATGCTCTCTTTTTAATGATGGTTTGAAAAAAAATTTTAAAAAACATTTGATGAAGAATGGCCTTAGGAAAGAAAAATTCTATTTTTTATATATTGTAGACATATTTGCATTTTTGTTTGCCGTCAATGGAACTTGACTCCAGACGAATTCACAGATTCATAACTGGTGAAAGACTTGCACAAAAACATGATTTCTGTTGCAGTTGATGGTCTTCCCTGTAGCATCAGTGCCAAAAAGCTGATATGTTCCCACCTTAGGCACTGATAATATGGCTGCCACTTGAATTTTTGTGACCTTTTCCAAAAACTGAAATTAAGCCATAGGACATAAGTAGGCATGAATCCCATTGGGCCCATAGCCATGCCTTGTGTGTTTGTGTAAGGCAAAGGATGGAGGCAGAATGCCACAGCCAGCTGGAAGACTATAGAGCACATGACTTCCTGCCTGTGTCACCTCTTCCATGACCACATGTACTCTTCATGTACATGAATGAAATCATCTTTTTCTGTTTTATCATAGTTTTCAAAGTTTGTGCTTTGGGGCTCAAAGATAGAACAGAAATTATTAGAAAACTTCCACAAAACATCTTATAAAATTCAGAGAAAATTGGATAGAAACTTCAATACTTCTCTCTTTTTCTTCTCTCAGTCCTTCTAGCATTCTGGATTTATTGGGTTGGAAAGTGATAGAATGGCAAGATGTCAACATTCAGTCAAAATTGAAAAGCAGAGAATTTACTACATGCATTTGACACATGATTCAGATGGAAGGCTCGGAGTAAATCTCTTCATCTTGCAGAAGCAATTTGTGAATCTCTCCTTAATGAGGCCAAGAATTTATCCCTCTCAAGTGCAACTGCTTAATTATAAAGTTGTTTCAGGTAAGGACTAAAACTCTGTGTTACCTGGGTGAATTAGTACTTCTTACTGCAAATGTTCTAAGTGCAAATTTTTAAAAATAAAGAGAAGATCTTTTACTGCCAAAGATGATTGTATTAACAATAACTATGATCCCTGGCTGAAATCAACTATTGTTAATATTCACAGTATCAGCATCATTTTATTCTGCCTGGCTGAAAGTGCTTGTCACTACCCTGTGGGTACAAAAGGGTTTGCTTGTGCCAGAATTTTAGAGTAAGTGGTCTTAGCTGATTCATAAGGTTCCCTACAGAAGGTAACAGTAACTGATGACTTTTTTTTACTTTCTCTATGTGCATATCTATTTAAAAATCTATAAACATGGCAGCCTGTGAGCAGTACCCAACAGCTTTTTGGTATTATCTTATTTTTTCCAACACAAAAATACTAGGTTCCTGTGATAAGGATTGGAAGAGATTTCATAACATACCTTTTCCTGGCATTTTCTCTATTGGTTCTCCTAGTAATTTGCATGCATGTTACATTTGTAAAGAGGAGCAGTAAGCTGCATAATGCCAAAAATTCATTTGGGAAAATAGCAATAATGTATCACCTCTGTTTATCAGAGAGTGTTTTAAGAGGCTGGAACTGCTAATGATATAGCCATTTGCCATAGGTATTGCAAGCATTTTGTGGCCTTTGCTTCTTTTTTAAATAACATTATCAACTGTTTGAGTCAATTGTACAGAACTGTATTTCTGAGTGAGTTTTGAACTCTTCTAATGAGTCTGTGAGGTTCCCAGTACCCAAGTGAAAAAAAAATCATGATACTTCTAAAGGTGCAGGTAAAAACTGGAGGTTCTTACCACATGACTGCACTGCACTTTTCTTTACACCCCCACCCTCCCAGTCTGGCCAGTTTTAAAACGGTGTTTTCACTCCTTGCACCAGGTTATTTAAATAGAGCCAGTTTTATCTAGTGTAAACAATATTCTCTATTAGCCTTGATGTAACATGATGCATACTGGAAAGAGAAAAATATTGGGATCGTGCACTTTTGCTGGACTTGGGGTTAGACTCAGGCCTTTCTAACACTTGATTTCAGTTTCTGCTTTATGCGGCTTTCCTGAAATAGGGTTGGTAGGTTTGTGGCCTGATGATGTCTTCTCCCCTGCTCTCTCTTAACCTTCGCACAACTTTGATAAATTGTGGGACACTTTCTGAAGCATGCAATAACTTCAACAGCAGTAGTTGTGGCTGTTAGGTTTTTTTTGTTTTTGTTTTGGTTTGTTTTTTTTCTTCAAAAATAGCTCGGTCCTCAACAAGCTGAGTTTTTCTGAAAGCACTTTCTTGATTAACAGAGGAGTACAGATCTGCTCAGGTGGGCAGCAGCCTTTCTGTTTCATTTAATACAGGCTGGATGTTTTGGTTATAATTGAAACACTAATTAAAATCAATGGTAGCCTCTTTCTCCTCCATTCATTTACTGCAAGTGGGAAGCAGATTCTGATCTGAAAATGCTGTTCTTTTGTGTTTCAGTTTGCCACTGCTCTTTCAGCTAGGTATTGATGAGTCATGATGACTTACACTTGGCCTCTACAAGTGCTTTCATGCTCTCATTTCTCCTCCTTAACTTCTCTCTGCTTAAAATCCTCAGCAAATGTCATTAATGCACTATTCTTCCTCCTTTTTAGCTCATTAAGTAGCATAGATCCTCTGGGAGGAGGGAAAACTGGAAGAGCTGACTAATTACCCTGAAAGTACATTTAGAGGAGAGATGGGAACATCCATATTGCTCACAAAATTATAGGTTGCAAGTCACCAGGAGAAGGAAGAAGACAACATGAGCAAGACAGAGGCAAAGTCAGCAGCATCACTTTGCTGTTCTCCCCCACAGCCCCTTAGTCATGCTGCTCTGTAGCAGTGGTGTGACAGAGGCATAAGGGGGCATGCCTCCTTCCACACCTCTTCTTGTCCTTCCTTGGGAGAAAATTAACCATGCTACATGCTCTTCCTGACTTCAGCTGAATGCCTGAGCATCTCTATCTTCTTCATCAGTGGAAAAGGCAAAGATATGTTGAGAAAGGATAGATTCGGTTTGAACATATCTACTTCAGTCTGAGGAGGAAGCGGAAAAATAAGAAGAGTGTTTTCAGTTTTGCTCAAAATGATGTTTGTGTTGTAATTCTTTATGGAGCTGTAGCAAGTTGATAGCAGCACCGAGCAATTACCAGACCTTTCTGTGAGAAAAATACAGCTGAAGCTCTGCCTGAATAGTTGGGTTACAGACTGGGGACATGAGAAGTGGGTGCTCTCCTGTTTTCAGAAGTAAAACTGCTCAGTGCCAAACTGTCACAGGTTCGAGGCCAGTGCTGTGTACATAATTGTAATTGTCCCTGAGTTGCAAATCACAAAGCGATTTGGTAGGAGTATTTTCATAAGCCAGGGTGGGGACAACAAATGTTTGTTGATTTTTGTTCGAGATGTATTGTCTGGCTTATTTGTGAGAAGCTTCTGTGCACCATTTCTGTTATGTTCAGGCAACACACTGACAACATTGGCTAGTGCATGTATATTCATGTTTGACTGCAATCTATTTGTGTATTGCCCCCAGTCCTTGATAGTTTCCACAGTAAACTGTTCCGCTGTTTATTTTGGCTTCTATGGAGATGGAATAGTAAAGTTATGTTTTGGTATATATGCATTTGTGGAGTTTAGCTCAAAGCTGAAGCTATGATGGGAAGCACATATTACTATACTGCTGACTTCATAGGCGCGTGACTTCAGACTCCTCGAACGACCAGGTTTCTTTGCAACCCTTAGGAAACAGTGGTACTGTTAAAGGCAGTCTGTTTTCACTTGTGTTCTGGTGCTGGGAAATCAATTGTTTGTGCTCTCCAGATCTGTCCAGAAGTGAAGACAGTCTTCTTAAAAATTCTGAATTTTCCCTTTGTCACAAGGCAGCAGGGTATTTTGGGCTTATAGAGCCAATACAAAATTTCAGAAAAAAAATCCCAACACATTCCTTCACTTAAAATACATGAAGCCTCTGCTTTCCACTTGGCCCATCTGCCTACTGGCTTCCCTCNTTCAGCATTTAATTTTATTGTGAAAGTTTCACTAGTTCAATACAGCAATTTTTTCCTATTTTGCTTTATATCTTGTGCTGGCTTCATTGCAGCATAAAGTAACATATTTGTTTTTGAAAGTTTTCAGTTCCTTTTCTGAAGCACCCAGCCTCCATTTTTTTTTTTTACATTTTATATAGTAAGCAACAGGAAAAGAGAGGAACAGGGTGTTTATGCTGTTATCAAAGAGATGATCTGTGGACCCAGGATTTCTTGTGGCACTCCCCTTGTTCCCAGTACCCTGGAAAGCAAAGGAGGGAGTGTTATTTGCAGACAATGACGGTGACCCAAGTGGGTGCTCAGGCACCTTCCCTCATACATTGTAATACTGAAAAAAACAGTGATTAAAAAAATGTTGTTAGGTTCTTGTTTTTCTCACTGTATATTTATTGAACAGTGGAGCAGTGTCTCTTCTGTTCCCTACATAGATGATGGAATGTACTTTGCAAAGGTCAGGAAAAGAAAGACTCAAATTTTTATGTACTTTGGGTTCAAACAGGACGTCTTCCTTCTTTTTGAGTATCTACACACAAAACCTCTTGCTAAACCTCTTGCTAATATAACTATTAAAAATAATATTTCTTTTCTCTCTGCTTTTTAGAAAGGCAGTCTCAGAAAAACAATTAACTCCTTAGAAATACTGCTCTGTAGTGCTATCTGCTTTCTTCCTCACTCTAGCTAAACATAAATGCAAATTTTCACTACATATATGTTTCTATATACAAAATTTTTTATTATTAGATAAAAATCTTTGCATAAAACATCTCAATTAATGTAAACACACTGGGCGCATTACCAGCCGTGCACTGTGTCCTTAACATCTGCTAGGCTCCATTTAAGTTATTATTGTCCATATGGTATGGCCATGAAAGAATGGCAGATCAGTGATGTAACTGCCTGCAATTGCTGCTGATGCTTGCAAACTGTTCAGTCAATGAAAGCAAGAGATTATTCAGAATCATGTTACTGAGAACAAATCCCTTCACTGAGTATTGTGTTAATTAATTTCCTAGTGTATTAATTATGTAGCTTTCCCTGTGGTGCTCTGCTGCAACTCAGTGCAAGCTGTCTCAGGGAAGTAGTAGCCACAAAGAATTTAGAAAGGGAAGAAGCTAATTCTAAAAAAGTGTAAAAATCTTTCTTTTGACATGGGAAGATGATTCAGTTACACACCTCTGGCAGCAAGACACTGAATTAAGCTGTGCTAGCACTGCGGCTCTTGAATACATGAGAGTAGAGGAGAAATTACATTAATTTCTGATATCCTGGAACCTGTACAAGTCATGTTAGCAGGGTCGCCATCTTTCCCCTTAGCTCTTGGCCTTGAATGTATTTACAGAATTTTCTTGGCTAAGAATTTACTATGAAAATGAAGTATTTTCCTTTAAGTATATTAATTTCTAAGTTTAGTGACGTGTCTTTATTTTATATTTATTAGATCTGGTCAGGAATATATTAAGCAAAAATCATGACACTCAACACCAATCTGTCAAAGCCCTTTCTTTCTCTTGGGAAAGAGACATGGCAGTTTAGCAGAAAAAGTCTCTCAAGTGCCATGAGAAATTTCCAGTCAAAACTGAAGAGAACGAGAGATCACCTTTGCCTAGGGTGTGTGACTTCAGCTAGACAGTGGGCCTCTGCTCATAGCTCTTGTCTGTCCATGCAACCACCTTATTTTCCTACAGAAACGGGAAAAATATGTGGATTGAAAACATTTCTCAACTGTATGCCTTTCATATGGCCTCTGATTCTTTTCTTTTCCAGCTAAAGCATCCTAAGCATCTCAGTCACTTTTCTATATCTTTGAAGCTTTTACTCTTGTTACATGCCAGATAGACTGAACGATACTTTACTTCAGGTGAAATTTTGGTACACTGATTAAATATAATGAAATTATAATCTACTTCCTTATATTTTTTCTTTTTATTTTATTTTTAACAATCTCTCTTGCACTGTCCACAGAAAAGGAAGATTTTTTTCCTGAATCATTACAAATAGCTTGGGATGCAGTAATCTGAGCAAAGTGTTTCCTCAAAAGCACATTAATTCACATTAATCAGTGCTAAATGTCATCTGCCATTATGTTGTGAGTATATCTAGCTTTGGTGCAACCTTCTGAATTTCTGGCCAAATTCCTCTAATTCTGCTTACACAAAACACTATATTGGTAAAGCCTCTCACTTCATCAATTTTTTGTCAACTTTCATCAGTTTTTCTGTACAGCTTTTTTAAGTCCTTCTCTAAGGCTTTTTACAAACCCATCTCAAGGAGCTGATCTTGCCCACCAGAAAATCTTACCTATGGTAAGTCCTACCCATAGCTTTGGCACTAGGCTGGAAGGAAGGATTGAGCTGCACCCATGCATGACAAGGGGTGGGGCTCTCAAGGGTCTCATGGGTCTAAGAAGAACCTGAAGCTTTGGACACAGGACTGAGCTTGGAGTTGTAGAGAGGGGCCTGTCAGCTGGTGGGAAAAGGAAAGGAGCCCTGGAAGGGTAGCAGGTTTCTGGGTTGGCCTCTGCCTGCCCTCCGTGTCACTGTGTCCCAGAAGCCCCCATGCTGCTGCAGCAGGGTTTGGCTTTCCAGAGGACCAGAGGAGCTCTGTGTGCAGTGGGAGCAGACTGGGAAGGTTTAGGTGCAACAGGCAATCTGATATGGCAACAGATTTTGTTGGTCCTACCAAAACACTGCTGTGTCACACTGCTGTGTGATGTCTTGCCTTTGGTCCTACTTATTGTCCTTACTCTTCTGCAAAATTCACTCCATGCACTTGCTGATAGGAGAGTGAGCAAGCAGCGGGCATCTCAGGAGTACGCAGGTGCAAGGAATGAAATGGTTGTCTAGAGATGGGACACCTAGGATGCTAAAGTTGGCTTTATCCCCTGCCACCTTGTATGACATTGACCACCTTTCTTCTCTTCACTGTCAGGAGTTGCTGCCCCCCAACTCCAGCATCTCTGCCTGCTTCATGCCACAAGCTTGGGGACCTTTGCCTGGCAATTCTCCTTCTCTGATGTTCTCCGGAGCTTGTCCTTGCAACTTACCTCATGTCCACCAGAGGAGTTATGAAAAGTTGTCACAGAAGTTAACTATGGTGTACTGAAGATAAGAAGTATAAATTTCAAACCATCTTCCAGATTTACATGCAGCAGCATGCCTAGTAATGTGTTGATATGGAGCATTTGCAAAGAGAAGGGAGAAAAAGGCCTAAATTCTATGCCTGAACTCGCCAAAATATACTGGTTCATTCTTCTAGTGCTGGTCAATGGAACAGGATGTGCAGGAAATTGGAATGGAGTAATTAAAAATTATACAATAATGCAAGGTATCATACTGAAAATATTTAACAGGTTTACAAATCCAAAGACCAGAAGCAGTTCCACTTCCGGTGCTAGATGCTAACTTTCTATTACAGCAAAACAGATTGATCTGACCTAGAGGTAACAGTTAAATTAAATATAAAGTATGGGGTCTTTGAAAAATTGCTCACTTTCCCCCTCGTAGTTTAAACCATCTGGAAATAACAGATTAATTTATTGTATATTTCTATCTCTTGTTAGGCATTGCTTCATGTTAAATATTTTATTAACCAGCAGAGCTAGCAAGATGCCTGCAGATGATTAGATAACAGATCTGTCCAACAACATTAATAGTTAATCATCCTTGCTCTTCCAAATGTTTTTTATGAACTGAAATAACCAGTCCCCAAAACTTAAACTCTGGTATTATGTTTTGGATAAAACAAAACATAAAAAGATGAACATTTCCAGATTAATCTATTTTTGTTTTGTTTTGTTTTTCACAAGGAGTTGTGTTTATTTAAAAGTGCCCTACTTGAACACATTTTGCCTTGAATCAGATATGCAAGCATGCATGGAAAGCTCTTATTTCAGCCCATGATCACTTGCAGAGTGGCCTGTGGTAATTTTGCAAGTATTTACCAATGACCTTAATTATTCCAACATTCTGGTTTTTGTTTGGGCTAGTAGCTGGTAAATAGTGCAAAGTGCTGAACAAAAACCACTGGTTTTGTTGCTCTTGAGGAGACTGAATTCAAGGCTAGTAGACGCAGAAAGATTAGCAATGCCTCCAAAAGCAAAATAATTTGCAGGAAACTGAACACAGTCCTGCTCTTCCAAGGCCTGTTACAGTCTTTGTGATTGCTCCTGCTAGTTGCTGGGTTGCAGAGCTGATCACAAATGGTTTTTCCATACCACAGGAATGTCAGCTATTTGAATCCCTGTTGTTTTGAGACAAAAAGAAAGTTGAAAACAGTACCTCTCCTGCCTTTTTTTTTTTTTTCCAAAATTTAAATGTCTCAACATTTTTTTTTTTTAATATCTCAAGAAGAGATATATATGTTATCTGCTGATTGTCTTCTATTTCCCAATTTTGGATGATGCCTTCTAAAAAATTTCTAATTAGGTGGATCTTCAAAAAATAGGAATAAAGGAGATTGTAATGGAGCTGGAGATGAAGATGCTAATCATGCAACAGCCTGTCATAGTTCAGGAGGCCAAAGCAGGCCCTGAAGCTTGAGATCTGAGCGCTTAATTTGGGTTAAGAAAATAGAGTGGGGGCTGTGGATGCCTCATACAAGCCAAGTAGAAGTAGTGAGGAACAGACTAACATGGAGGAAGGAATAGAGAAGGCAGTGAACATCTAGAAGTAGCTAGAAGCAATGTTTGGTGATTCTAGGTGTATACTTTCATGCTTCATCTTGAACATTTGAAATTCTCAAATGTAGTAAGGGATTTTAAGTGAGAAATGTCATAGCCCTTGATGCAAGAAAGTAGTTTTCCCTGTAGAAAACAGGACAAGGTGAAAATATGCCCCTATTGCTTCTCTGCCCAAATGTGGCTTTTTTCTTAACAGGGCCCCAGGAAGAACAGACAGCACAGAGCTGCCTGTCACCACCTCCTGCAGAGCAGTTTCAAGAAGAATTATCAGCAGAGTTACCTTTGCTTTGCGTCTCTCCATCCACCTGCCTATGAGCTCACTTGTTGCTGAGAGTCTTATAGATTTATTATTTAAAGGGATTAAAAATGGGAAACCTGCATTATGAAGGATTTCAAGGGTGAATCCCTGTGTCTGCATTGCCTGCCCTGAATTCCTGCATGCAGTATGTCTAGTGTGGAGTAACATGCCATAAATGATGATAAGCCTCCAAGCAGACTACAGATAGCACTTGAGGGAGGTTTAATTTATTGTTCAGTGGAATTAATGCTATTGTGCAGCGACAGCTGGTGTGCTGAATAACACGCAGTGACTGCTTGACTGACTCACAACAATAATACCCAGAGAGGCTTGCACATCAGGCTGTCTCAAGGGAATGCAGAAAGGAGGTGTCTGAGGAAAGTAGGCTCCACTGTCTTTGCAAGCTCAGGCCTGGCTCATGAACTGCTGCTTTCTGATGCAGAACCACCAGGTACATTTTAAGGAAGTGAAATGTCCATGCACTAGAGTGGAGAAAATTTTCCCTTAGCTTTAATTCTGTTTTCTTCCAGTGGATATTTTCCCCTTTCCTCTTGTTGCTCAAACTACAGAACCAGTGAAGACAAACAGTCAAAATTCATGCATGCTTTGGGCTGCTGCGAGATGGTTGGCTTCTTTATGCTTGAAATTCCTTTCCCCACAGGTATTTTTGCTACCTAATTGCTGGTACATGGATATTTGTGTATCATCTTGTTTTGCAGAGGCCACTGTTATTTTTTGTGGAAACTACAAAAGGCCTAATCTTGAGTGTATGCTTTCCTGATACTGAACTATTTCATACACCACTGTAATGGCAAGACAAACCTGACATCTGCATAGACTCAGCTAAGCTTATTTCTGAAAGGAAATAGTTACATCTGTGCAAAACTGTGAGTTGCATTGCTTTTCTTCTGCATGAATGTGGATAGAGTACCTGCAGTATGTTTCAACACAAAATTGATAAAACAACCCCCATGCCCTCATTTTGCATAAATAGGCTTCACTTCTGCACACGTCTGATTTAGAGGTAATGAAGAGGACTGAGGTAGCGAATCTAATGATAATGTTCAGAAATGGCCAGACAACTGGGACCTTGAAAAGCAGATGAGTAAGGAGTGGGCTCCTAAAGCCTTAGAGTCAGGGCTTCCAGCTGCAGTCAGGGTTACCCCAGAGTGAATGGCAACACTGTTTCTACCTTTGATATTAGTCCATGGGGTAAAAACAGCTTGTGTGTTCTCATCTGCAATGAAGCAACATCCCATCCCTCATTCACAGCTTCTGTAGAAAGATACAGAGCAGCTGTGGCTGTTGAGCTGCAGCCAATAAAAGTGGATCTTGCAATCAGACTGACGCTGGTAGAAGTCACATGTGTGTAGCTGTAGCCTTGAACTACAGTTCTGCCTCATTCCTGTATGTTGAATAGTTGTGCCATTTTGCCTCTGGTATACTACTGAATAAGAAAAGGAACAGTCTAGAAAAGGCATCAGTTAGTGAATTCAGCTTTGTTTTGATCATCATCAAGTAATAGCTGGGAACTCTATAGGGTGGGCATGGCAATCCAGAACACCTAAGCCAAGAGGATCATAGAGTCATGGAATGGTTAGACTTGGAAGGCACCTTAAAAATCATTGAGTTCCAACCCCCCTGCCANGTCTGTGTCCTTCTGGATGGCATCGCTTCCCTCCAGAGCGTTGTCTGTGCCACACAGCTTGGTGTTGTTGCCAAATGTGCTGAGGGTGCACTCAATCCCACTGTCCATGNTCTCCCACTAGACCAGCTGGTCAAAGCCACATCCAGATGGGCCTTGAATACTTGCAGGGATGGGACAGCCACAGCTTCTCTGGGCAACCTGTTACAGTGTCTCACCACCCTCATAGTAAAGAATTTCCTCCTAATAGCTAATCTAAATCTCCCCTCTTTTGNGTTGTCTGTGCCACACAGCTTGGTGTTGTTGCCAAATGTGCTGAGGGTGCACTCAATCCCACTGTCCATGTCACCAACAAAGCTATTAAACAGCACTGGTCCCAGTACCAGCCTCTGAGGAACACCACTCATCGCCGCTTTCCACTCAGATGTTGAGCTGTTGACTGCCAACCACCAAGAGGTCCATCCATCAAATCCATGACTTTCCAATTTTGAGACCAGGATGTCATATGGGACAGTGTCAAATGCTTTGCATATTTGCAGATGATGTCTGTTGCTCTGCCCTTGCCTACCAATGCTGTGGCAATATCTTAAAAGGCCACAAAATTTGTCGGGTAGGAATTGTCTTTGGTGAAGCCATGTTTGCTGTCACTACTCACCTCCTTATTTTCCATGTGCCTCAGCAGAGACTCCAGGAGGATCTGATCCATGATCTTTCCAGGCACAGGGATAGGACTGTCTGGCCTGTAGTTCCCCAGGTTTTCTTTTTCCCCTTTTTGAAAATGGGGTTACGTTTCCCCTTTTCCAGTCAGTGTGAACTTTACCAGATTGCCATGACTTCTCAAATAGAACGGAAAGTTTCTTAGCAACTACGTCTGCCAGCTCCCTCAGGGCTCAGGGATGGATTTCATCAGGTTCCCATAGACTTATGCACCTTAAGGTTACTTAGATGGTCTTGAACATGATTTTTTCTTACAGTGGGCAGTTTTTCATCCTCATAGCCCCTTTTTTTTTGCCTTCTGTGACTTGGGTGGTGTGGTTATAACACTTACCAGTGAAGACTGAAGCAAATAAGTTGTTCAGTAACTCAGCCTTTTCCATGTCCTGGGTGAGCAGGTCTCATATTTCCTTCTGGAGAGCACCCACACCTTCCCTAGTCTTGCCTTTACCTTTGACCTATCTATAGAACTTTGATTTGTTATCCTTGATATCCCTGGCCACATTTAGTTCTCCCTGGGCTTTACTTTGCCTAATCAGGTTCATGGCCACTTGGACAGGTTCTCTATATTCCACCCAGTCTATGCATCCTTGCTTTCACACTCTATCGGCCTCCTTTGTGTTTTTGAGTTTATCCAGGAGGTCCGTGTTTATTCATGTAAGCCTCCTGATGTTTTTGCCTGACTTCTCCTGTGTGGGGATGCACGTCTTCTGAGCTTGGAGGAGGTGATCCTTGAGTACTAACCATCTTTCTTGGGCCTGTGTCCCCTCCAGTATTTTTCCCCACAGTTTTAGTGGAAGCATTTTCTTGCAATGTTAGGCCCTTTTCAGGAGCTCATGTGAACACCAACCATTTTAGATGCCTTTGAGGGCTCCAAGAGGATTAGCCCACGTTTAGCATTAAGGAAAATTTGATGTTTCAGACAAACAGCAGTTTTTCCATTGCTCAGTGTAAGGACATTATTTTGTTTTCAGTTAGTGGAAGAGCTTGGCTCCCAATAGGAATGACACTTTGCTGCTTCAATATGCCCAGAAAATTTGTTGCATTCTTTCAAGTAGCTAAGGAAACCTTCCTCAAAATGAACAGAAATAATTGAGGGCCCCTTCCCCATTTGCTTGCCTAAAGAAAATTCCCCGTTTCCTCTGTTTTGACTATCATTTTACAAAACACACAGCCAGTGAATATGCCTCAGCTACAAGACTTAGCAGGATTGGCTGAATTTGGAGAAATTTCATTTATTATGGAATCAAAGGTATTAAAGAGTCAGTAAAGAAAAGCCATCACAGAAGCCACAGCATGATAAATGTGGCATAACTTCTAAAAGAGAAGTGATTTTACTTTCATTCACAGTGGTATAATTGGTAACAAAAGTTTGCCCATTATGAAAAAAAGCTTTTGACTTCTACATAAATATAGCATTCTGCAAATAAGTGATGTCAGTTTTTTGACAAGGAGCTGAGAGCATTTGAAGCATGCATGGGTTTCTCCCAATGAACTGTACAATTCAGTAACAATTTCCTATCTATTCCAGTTATTGCTGTGAGAAAATGCTGTAGTTTCCAGCAATTATATATTTGTTCCACACTTACAATTGCTTGGGGGTTTTTTGATGTGAATATTGAAATGCCTTGAGAAGAGGTACATTTTCTACCTACCTAACTCCACACTGATCAGCATCATGCAGATGTCTTAGAAAAATAGTTTTAATGGGCATGGTTCCTCCATGTGAAATTCTTTCTTCTCCATCTTCTTTTGTTCTTCAAAGCAACAATATGTAACTGAACACAATGCAGAGAAAAAATACTGAAGTAGAGAAAGGTATATGAATTTAGATTAACTTCTTGCCAAAAATATTACAGAGGACTGTACAATGTTTTCTGCTATGATTTATAGAGCAGGCATCAGATATTTTAACAGATTATCTATATCTACATAATTTAAGATAACAATCAGTTTAAAAAAGCATTATAAAAGCAGTCACCCCCCAACTCCTGTGCATACCAGTGAGTAGGGTCTGATGGCAATTTTGGTAATAATTTTCAGATAGTGCAGGCATTTTGCCCTTTTTAGCAGATATAGCCAGAGTATAATCCAGGAGTCTAGTTCCTTTTCAAAACTTCCCCTAAGATCTTTCCACAGCAGAAACTAAACTGGTGGTGATGATGCCTGGAGGCAATTTGCTGGCTATAAAAGGCAGGATTATTGTTTAAGGTGCATACAGGAGCAAAAGGTAGTGCCTGTTCCTGATGCTGTTAAGCTCTACCAGCTGCCCTAGCAGCTGCTTTCCATACAGCTTTTTATCTAAAGCCTGTTCAGAATCAGCTGGAAGAGTTTTGCATTGATCTTTAAGATTGCCATTAAGATTAATGAGCACAAATATGTCCACAAAATTGGCTGGTGACTCAAGCATGCTTTATGGTTAAGGAAGGAAAAAGACGGTGTCTTTATCATCTATGCTTGCTCATCCCTAGGTTAACTTGCAAAATGTATCTTGAAGCAAAGGTGCTTTTCTAGAAGAAATGTTTATGGAAAATTAAATTTAAGTAATGAAAAGCATATTTCAAATCTTCAAAGCAACCTTGAAATTAAGAAAATTTCCATTTGCTCATTACTTGTGGAATTTTTAATTCAAACTTCAGACTGTGATCTATAGAACTTATTTAGTTGATACAAAGAAAAAATCAGCACTTCATGTGAATTCTTTCAGTATTAATAGTCCTTTAGTCATGAAAGAGGTAGCTGTAAATGATGATTTGCACTTGTTCCACGAACAGGAAGGCAGTAAAAATTGCAGCACAAACTGAGAATTTTGAATAATTTTCTCAGTTCTATTCTGCACTGACAGCTAATCAAGCATATTTTATTAACTTCACTTGTGCCTGAATTTCTAAATGTTATTCCTGTGTGTATGTGTGCATCCCCTCCCTTCTTCATTCTACTTCCAAGCATATTGCTGTGCCGACCAAAGCCCTGCCTGCCTCCCCAGCCACATGGCAGCTCTCTGGCACCAGAGAGCTTGAGGCTTGGACTGTGGTGGAGTGTCTCCATCTTCTGGCTCCCTTCCTAGGCAGCAAGGGAATCAGAGGACAACCTTCGGCTCTTCCTGTAGCCTGCTTGGGTACGTGGACTGCCAGGACTAAGAGTTGTGATATGGTAGCATTGCTGGGAGGTGGCTCTGCAGGTGAATATATCAGGAAACTGGTATATTTACTTGCCCTCATGACCAGCCCCACAAAATCTTAGGTGTGTCTGACTCTGGGAAACATTTGACTCAATAAAATGGCAGTATTCTAGAAAGGATATAAACACTTGACTGCTAGCCACATATATGAATGTTGTGTCACCTAACAGGTGACATCAGGTATAATGTTTAGACTTTTCTGTTAGAAAAGTTTAGGTAAAATGAAAACAAGGTGTCACAGCGGCTACATATTTTTTTGGTCTGAGGTTCACTGAGATTGCTGGTTTGTGAAAACCCTATCCCCTTCCCTCCATCATTTACTACTTATCATTTATCACTAGCCTAGGGAGAACACTTTTCAGGTTTTGCTCATACAGGACTGTGCCTCATACATTTTATGATCAACCGTACACTGTGTTCCTAGACCTGGTTTGTTTAATGCAATATACAAGGTAAGCAGGCAACTTGCTTTGGGTCTTGGTGAAAGTTTTTATATCCTATGCTGAAGGGCTCAGCTTGTAGAGAGCTGGGGAAAACCAAGCTGGAAATATCATTGGGAGTGGCTTTTATTACCAAATGGGAAAAGGATTACTAACAAGGAGTTCAGGTATGACAGAAACTATGGGAGAAGTAGGCTTCTGTATTGGGAAAGTTTAGTAGTCTACTAAAAAATGGGTCATAAAATGGGATTAAATCTGGAGGTAAGAATGAGAAGAGACATCTAAGGTTGTGTGAGAAACTTTTTGGCTATATATGTGTGCAGGTATTACCTATGGTGAATCCAATGACATACATTCTGACTCTCATTTTATACTTATATCATATTGGGAGAATGTAAGCTGGACACGGACACTGGAACTTTGTATTTCCTCTAAACTGTCACAATACTGGTACACAATCATAACATGACAATCTTTTCCTAAGTTATTTAACAGTAAGGCAGTACTTTCTTCCAGATTCAAAATGAGCTGGTGGTTATTGCAATTTCCTAGCTATTCTGTGAAACAGCCCACTGTATCTCACTGCTGTTGGTTTCCTTCAGCTCCCTTAGTCTCTTTGTCATGGACAGGCACTTTTCAGAAATTTAAGTAAGATGTCACTGTAAATGAATGCTCTTCACTCATCTGTTTGAACTGAGAGCGAAAATAGGGGATAAATTAGTATCCATTGAGTGTGCACACAGGGAAGAATGCATTCAAAAAGAATATTGCATTTTATTAGCAGTAGTTGCAGCCTATTTTAAAGCTCAAGAACAAAACGTAGGTTACTATTTGAGCTATTCTGCCATCTAGTGACACAAAGTTGGTTATGGAGCCATTGCTACAGTGTTATTGTTAGGCTTTGTTTCTGGGATTAAGCTTTTTTTTTTGTTTTGCTTTGTTTGGTTTTTGGTTTGTTTGTGGGGGTTTTTTTGTTTGGTTGGTTGGTNTTTTTTTTTTTTTTTTGTTTTTTTTTTTTTTGCGTGGAGACCTTTGTGGTTAACTCCAGCACTGATTTTATTTGAACATTTAATCTAAAGAGAACTAGAAAGTAAACCTTACATTCTTCACCAAATTTTTCCAGACTGTATTCAATTCTGGGTTTTTTCTGAGGAACTGAAGGAGGGGTCGCCACCCTGAGAAAGAGAATGTGGGGGAGGAAAGAGGGTTTGGAATTCTCTGAGATACTGAACATCTTTAGGTAATCAGCACTTCCCAGGTTGTGTCCTGTGGGTTTAATTAGGCTTTCCAATTGATAGCCTAACTCTGATAACTGGGATGTTACCTTTCAAAAACTCTCAAAACCAGAAACTCAAAGGACTACACATATATAGTACGTTTGAAAATGCAGACCTGGTCTATCTCAAGCTAGACAGCCAACAGTGCTATTGGTTCTTTAAATGTTATTATGCTGAAGTCCTAGACTGTTAAGTGTTAAAAGTTTGAGAATGTGGTGAGAGAAAGAAGAAAAGACTGGCCTGTTCCACTTTTAGTCCTGATTGTGGTTCGGTCTTCACCAGTTTTGCTACAATACGCCTCAAGTCCTACAGATTAAAGGGGACATTCCCATTGCCTCCTAGTAGTCCTATTTCACAGAATTATAAAAATATCTGTCAGAAACTAGACTTACAGACTTGTCTAACTTGTGCAATTGGGCAGTATTCATTAAAGCAGGAACTTCCATACCACAAGAGTCATCACTGAACTTTGTTTTCTTCACCATCTTTACTGAACAGTTACTGTAAGAACCTTACAGACAGAAATTTACAGACAGAAACAATGTGTCTAGATACAGCTTTTCATGTCAGATGACATGTCATTCTTCATTAAAAAAAAATGATTATTTTCTGTTGTATGTCACTGAAGAATGAAGTGTTGCTAATGTATTTGTTGTCCCATAATAAAAGTACTTGCATGAGTCATTTCAAGCTGTCCGTCGACCATGGCATGAGCATCTGTCTGTTATTCCTTATCTTCATCATATCTTAAGCAATTCAGGCCTCTGATGAGCAACCTTACTCTCCACAATGGCTATGTCAGCATCTATGTCAGCTGAATGAAGCTTGTGACTGCTCTTTGCTTCTGGTTACCTGTTGCCATTGGAGCCAAATGCTTTTTCAACGTCATAAACAGCTTTAGAAATAACAAATGGTGTGGAAAAGTGGGTAGCCAGTAGGAAATAAAATATTTTGGCATGAAACTGATACAGCATCTTGGGGCATTTTGTGTATCCACTTTCTGTTGCCATTGCTCTGAGATATAAATGCCCATGGGAAAATACTGTTGGTAGGAAAGGAAAGCATGTTCATTCTTAAAAAAAGAAAAAAAAAAAAGAAAAAGTTGTAATTTATTTTAGTGCATGTTATGCTACCATTGCGTGGCATTTAGGCTATAAGCTACAGTGCATTCATTCATGTCACACAGACATTTTAGGCGCCCATAACAAATAAATTTCTACAGCTTGGATAAAAATGAGACAGTGCATGGGAGGAAAGGTCCCATCACCAGTGACAAATCCCTGAGAATATTTGGGCCCTTCTACCAAACCCAAAATATAAATGGTGGCTCATTAATAATTTTATTGGTTAGAACTTTCTTATTAATCTGAATGTATTGCTGTTTACAGAAAAACTTTCCTAGTAATAATGCTAGCAGAGCTTGAGTCTGTCTCAGATGGCTTCCAGAAAACATCCATTCTCTTTCCCTAGTCCCACAAGCTGTAATAATTGCTTCAGTGCTTCAGGAGGACCACTATTTCTCAGTTGATAATATCTCAGTGGTGATTTTTTCTCAGGCTACTCTCTGAAAGGTTGCTGACTGAACAGTGTGTGATTCAGGTTCCCAGAAAAAAACTGTGTCTTCCCAGCAGTAATTACATTTCTAGGTACTGCCAGGCACTACATTGTGAGAATGTGAAGTCAGGAAATAGTGTCTGCTCAGCACACTGTTTTCTGGCTGCCTTGCTTTCAGATCTCTCTATTCTCAGCTTGCATCGTAACTTAGGTGTTTGACGTCTCTAATTATACTTCCAGACATTCCTTTTTAAAGCCTATAAAACATCCTTGTTTTGATTGACTGAAAATATCTATATTGCGTTGATATTTCAAAGTTGAACATCCAGTTGAACATTTTAAAAAAATCTCATCCATCCCCCTTCTTACAGAAGATGTTAATTACTTTCAAAGTCTTTATAAAAACAAATAGTACTTAAAAATTGTTTTTTTTCTAGTGAGATCCTCATTTTAGGTTGGAAAGCTGGCACAAATCCTGTTTTATTCCTTGTGTTATGGAAGTGTATTTTTCCTAGCCAAAAAGTGTCTTAAATATTTTTAACTTTTAAGGCAGAGAAGCACCACTGCAAAAGTGTCCATCATAGAACCAGTAGTTAATTTTGTACATTCCTTTGTTTTTGCTGTAGACTCAACAGTAACACTTGACAAATCGCTTGATGGTCAGTTGCCAAAGTAAGGCTTGTTGGTAGCAGCAAGAGATCGAAGGCCCTTTTTGGCTAACTACCCTATACGTTTTTAATGGAAGTTCTGGAGTGTTAGATAAAAAAGGTTGATCTCCACTTTGTCAGATACACTAGTTTTGTGGGAAGAATCCAGAAGTTCTATGTGAAAATGTCTGAAGGGAAAACACTAGTTGCTATTAAGACTGAAGAAGCACAAAGAGGTCTTTCTGTGAAATCAGGAAAGGAAGAACTTGACAACATACAAGTTTCATCTTGTGTAGAAAACAGCTTGAAGCCCTAATCAACTCATTATAACTTGTTTAAAAACTTCTCATTTTTGTGACAAAAAACTCCTAGCAAATTAGCTGAAATTGGCATTTCCATGGGAGATAACTAATGGGAGGGTCTTTGTAGTGGAAAGCAGTTGAAATGAGCAATTCACCAGCCCTTTCATGTTGTTACAAACTGAAAGACCTAAAGAAACCCCCAAACTGGTAACATTACATTTCTGAAATGGCAAAAAGAAAAACATTGACTAGCAGTACTGTGCATTGCTCTTCCAGCCACAGCTGCAGGCTAATGACGCTGGTACATGTCAGGATGGTTCTCATTCCTAGATCTTGTGTAGCTTCAACGAGTTGTGGGTGACCCTCCTTAGAAGCAGCTTCACAAAGTCTGAGAATAGATTTAGAATTTGATTAAATAGCAGACCTTAATAGAAAAGTAACCCCTCTGGATGGGCTTTCTATTGCTACATATATAAAAGATTTCCACCCTCTTATTTCAGTGGATCAAGGTGTTTTTTTGTCATCTCATGTGCTCTAAATCTGTTCAGTCGTTTCTTTTCCATCCACTTGGAGTTTTGCTCAGAACTAAGAATATCAGCCTACGTTTCCTGGGGAAATACAGAGCATGTGATAAGCTTGGTATGATCTTTCCTTTCAGTTGCATTAATGTTACTTCTGATGAGTTGTTCTAAGTTACAGCTCCAACATTGGCAGTAGAAAACTTGTCTGGCATTCTGTGCGTTGTCTCTCTTCTTACTCTGGGTAGGTCATTTCAATGTATCAATTATTTTGTTTTGTTAACCATTTAATTTACCAAAAGAAAGAAGTTGTGGGGAACTGTACCTTCCCACAGCTCAAGCAAGGTTGCTGGAAGAGCTGACATTACAGGTAGCATTCTGCTACATCTCAGGCACTAAGTGACTCCTGCCAGACTCTGAGATTCCAGATTTCTTCTGAGCTCATCCTGTCCCTGTGCTGCTGTGGAGCTTTCCATGATATTTGTATTCCTCTTTTCTCAGTAACTATCACTCTTGTCATGTAACTCTTCCTATTTTCCTATTCTGCATATTATTCAAATATTTCTGTGAGAGAGTAGGACTGTGTTGCTGTTGATTTGAGACACACTGCCTGCATCTGAGCATGCTGGCATAGAGAGTGAAAAGTATAAAGGAGATCTTACAGTAGTTTTATACCTGTGGTGTAAGGGTTCAAAAACCCAATTGTACACTCTGCCACTACTCACTTCTGTTATTGTACTTTCTTGTTGCTGTCTTTAGATGAAATTCACAAACCCTGGTGATATTTGCCAAGAGTCAGATATTTAGTGCGCTAATAATTTAGACCTTTTTCCGTGACTCAGTAAAAGTAACTTAGTCTAATGGATTTCTGGAAGTCAACTGTCTGGCATATATTTCAATTCCTACTAGGTGGCCCTAAAAATGCCACTCCAGTTTCTTGGCTTCTCCATGAAGAATATGCTGAAAAATGGATAATTGTTGCTGATAGCATTTTTTTTCTATATTAAGATGATTCCTCTTGTAAAGTCATGGCTTGAGCTGATACCAAGAAAAGAAGAGAGTGAGCAAGTTGCTTAGCAAAAGAACATTCACATCTGGCACACCTTTTCATATAATTTCCATGTCAAGCATGCTCTTGTAAGGCAAAGAAGGGTTATTATCTACCAGGTCTACCCTGGTTGTCAAACTCTCCTGAGTTCCCAAGACTTCTGATTTTCTATAAAGATCAAGATCTTTCACCATCATTCAGATCAGAAATTTGGATGCAGTCTCTTTATCTCTTTGCATGCAGGTTCATTTTCAGATGTGAATGAAAGGAGAAATGAGAAGGTCAGACTCTCAAGAGTTTATAGTCATTAAACTAGCATTGATTTCAGTAGGGAGTAGATGCCCTACTAAAACTTTTCCTCCAGTTTTAAATGACAGGTGGGTGACTTTTTCAGAAGCAGGGGGGAAAGGGGAACAAAGGTTGGATGTAGTATTTTTAAACCAGAAAGGGTAAATACATCACACTGAAAAGAACAAAAATAGATGAGAAGACTATATTGATTTGCTGGGCTGTAAGAGTAAGACTCTTACTGAAAAGTAACTGCACTCATTCTGTTTACGAAAGTCTGGACCCCAGAGCTTCTGGTATTTCATCAGTGGGTGAAAAACTATGAAAATCATGCTGACATGAGCAGATTTGTGGAGATTCGGAAGTAGAAAGTCATGTTCGTGTCTTTAAAAATGTTTTCTGAAATAAAGGCATTTGAACATGAGGCTTTGAATTTTTTTAATCTCTTCTGAAAGGTTGTCCCATAACTAGGAAATCTAGACACAATTTTTATCCTTATTTTGATGCCTTCAAAATTGTTGCAGTTCACAAAGTTGCTACATGATTGCCAACAGAATTACAACTGAGACATCTGTGCTATTGCAAAAGGGTAAGAAAAGACCCAGAAGCCTGTTTCCTCTGGCAGGTATTGTACCAAGGGCTTCCCCAGACCTGTAGGTTGTTTGTTCCATTTGCTTCTTACAAAGCAGTACTAATTTCTGCTTGTCCTTGCATCCAGACTCAGTGTAGTCCAAGACAACCCCACACATTGCTAATTTGTCATTGTGGATTTAGCAAAGGTGTTCCCTAAAACCAGATGGATGAGTTGCTAAGAAATGCGAAGAGAGAGCAGGAGCATTTTCAGCGTCACTTGGTTCACCTCATCTTCCAGCTCCTGATAGGCTAAACATTGCTGAAGGAAAAAGTTTGTATAACAGATCTGAAGATCTTTTAAGGTCAAACATTTAATTAAAGGATTAGAAAACAAACAAAGAAACCCCAACAAAACAAACAAACAAACAAACAAAAAAAAAACCCCAACAAACAAACAAACAAAAAAGAAACCCAAAACCAGAATAAGCATAAAGTTCTAGTTTATAGCTAACAGCAGACCTATAAGCACTACCCTGAACTGTCGGAACAGTCACTGTTTCCACTTACATCCTCATACTGTTTTGGAGCTTGGGTACAGATGATTTGTTGGTTCTAGTATAAGTGAAATATTTTAGGACCTAGTTGTATCACTCCCTTTACTTCAAAATTAGTCAGCAGGGGTGAGCTGTACAAATGACATCAACAACTCTCCTTTTCACATGGGTCCCTGGGTTTTTAAAATATTTTCTAGCAGATTCTATTTGTTCAGTCTAGCCTTCTTCAAATTACTAATATATTTATGTTTACTTTTGCACACGATAATGTATATATAGGTGCCATTAGGTTCTGTTAGGTCCATGATCTCTGTGTCACCAGTATTCTACAGAAATCACATGTAACACATTAGTGCAGGTGGTGGACTTGGTAGCAAATATCTTGGTGGAATATGTCCCTAAGAAAAAGTTTTCTTATTCCCTAACTTGATGTGGGATTTTGTCCCATAACATGTCACTCACTCTTTGGATATAACTAGAGGAACATTTAAAAATATTCATTTGTGAAATAAGAATAATTATTACTTTACCACTTATTATGAAAATTAAGTTCTAGCTGTAGGATTCACAATTGTCACCACAAATGTTCTGTGGCTTTACATCCTATACAGAGGTTCAGCAACATATGTAAATGAGAGTTCTGCTTATCTCAGCATGTACTGAACTACAGAAAATTCTGCTTAATTAAAAGGAATTCAAAGAGCCAAGCAATTTATACCTTGTAAGAGCTCAGATACAGTGGATGCAGCACCTCACAAAGAAAAAGACTTTTACCAGGCTCGGTTTTCAACATTTGTTCATCCCATGAAGAAGGAGAATATATCTCTTTGTAGGTAGATAGTGTTCTGCAGGCAAAGGACATTATCTTCTGGATAATAAATGTTCTACACTATTAGAAAAAGCACATCCTTCTAAAGATGTGTCCTTAAGGTAGCTGTGATCTCATTTAAAGAACACTTGCACTTCCTGACAAAATTTGTCTATTACTACATGTGCTATAAAGATACTTCGGAAGATTTACATTGTGTTAGTGACACATCTGTCTTTCAGTCATGTATTTCAGTGTGTTAATACTTCACTCTTGGGATCTAGATGCCCTATGCATGTTCCTGGACTTTGTCTCTCTGAATTCTTTTAATATATATTCTAATTTTAGGTATCTCAATAAAATACAAATTTAGGATATCTTTAAAACACATCAGTTGTTTATTGGTTAATGTGGACATATATATTTAATTGACATATTATTTGTTATTTTGAAAGTGAAATTAAAAAAATATAAAATTATTTTCTGAAAATCAGATTTTATATTCAGGCAGCATTAATTGTTCCAGATTAAATGTTATAATGCTTTCTGTGACCTTTCAGTGTCCTTTTGTTCTTCTCATTAACTTATTTCTAAAGTTTTGTTGATGTTTTTCTTTCCAGTGGTTAATTTCTTATTCTTTTGCACTGAAACTTCAGTTCAGATAAGGCCATACCTGTCTCCATTCTGTATTCAAAAGAGATACTGCACTAGAATTGCAATTGACTTTATTAATTTTATTATTTTTCAGAAAAAGTACAGCACAAACTTTCTTTCACTTTAGGGTTAGTAAGATTTCAGTAATATCCCAGATTTTAAGACTTAGCTCTTTCAGTGTTCAATTCTTTGTTAATCCAGGGCATTACTTAGTTTATTAGCTATTGCTGATCCTTCTGCAGAGTATTGTGCTGAGAATAGTGAAATTGCTTCACTGAGGGTATGAAAACATGTCTTGAACTTTGTACAAATCAAATATCTATCTGAAGAGCTTTTTTTTTTCTATGAAATCCCAAATAAGCACACCTGTTTTTCAAATGATGGTCATTCACTTTTCAAAAGCTCACATTACAGAATAAGCTGACAGTTACCTCAGCTTTGCATGTCCATCCTTCTGTCTGCAGCATGTCTTTTGCTAAGTGGGTAAGGACAGCTAAAAAACCCCAAGGAGTGTTTGGGTTTGTTTTTTTTTTGAGCCACTGGACAAATGAGGTGTTCACTGCTGCACATTTCAAGACTGATGTTATTTTACCTAGAGCCACCGGGTGTCAGCATAAGACGCAGCTGTAGGGAGACATATACTGCCTGGGATGGCGGTTACTACAAAAGGGGTTTCATGGTAAATTTTGCATGGTTTCATTGGAGGCTGAAAAAGGCTCCAGTGAAATCTGAGCCAATCTGAGAAGGCTGCAGAGACTTCCTGACTTTAAGGCCAATGTCCACTACAGTGATTGCCCCAGGCAGGCTTCTGTTTCTGTCCTTGACAAGTCTCAAACTCAGCATCAGCTGCTGATTTTTAATATATATATATGTATAATTTTTTTTTTTTTTGATAGAACTGCAGTTCTCCAGAGATCTGGGCAGGGCCCTACTGGCAGGGATACTCTTCTTCACCTTGGTTACCCTGTTGCTCAAGGACATGAGACGTTTTTCTCACTTCAGCCAACTGATGGCGTAAATATGTGTTTCTGTGCTTGCGCATTTCCTCTTCTGTTAGACTGCCAGTCTGCTCACAGCATATCTACTCATTGGATGCTGCCACACTGGAGAACAGTCTGCTCCTTTCTGTACTCACACTATGACTGGAAGTGAAGCTTTTTATTAAATCAGAGGAGTAGGTGAGGATTTACCTTGCTCTTGGGAGCTGCTGGTTTGGAGTCTTTTTGCATCCTCTGCTCTGTAAAAACAATTAAAATGGTTCTTAAAGTACTTAGGAGTAGAAGGTGGCAGATATTGCCATTGGTACGTGGAAAATTCAGATTAATTTAACTGGCATTATAGCCTGAACTGCCAACTCAGTAGTTGTCTGATTTAGGGATATATAAAAGTGGTGATCAGGCCAAAAAGACTTTGAAAATGCAAATAGCATGTAGTATTATAGAGTTGCTTGAGTGGGAGCCAAAAGCTACTCATTTTGTCAAACTGGTAGTTGGGTTTTCGTTCCCTCTTAAGAACATAGGCTTATTAAGCTAACAGTAGGCTTCATACAGCCTTCAGCACTTTTTTTTTCTGTTGTTTGGTTTTGGGATTCTTTTTGTTGTTGGTTCCCC
>VZRU01011493.1:44119-63315 GCA_013398155.1 Pedionomus torquatus
CAATGCTGTTCAAAACACTAAGTTGCCAGAGTCAAGGTTCCATTATGAACTGAGTATCTGTTACTATATATAATTATATTGTAACTATGTCTTCAACCATTTCCAGAGGACCCCTGCCTTCATACAGCTTGTGTCCTCAGCTAGTCAATATTTGGTTTTGATTATTGTTTGCTTTGCTAGTCTTGCCATGTACCTTGTTTGCTTTACTACCATTTCTCCAGTTTTTTATTTGCTTAGGGGCTTCCTGCTGTTGATGATGCTAGAAAATCTTTACAAACATGAATAAATTCAGTATCCTGCCTCCTGGAGGTGGGTTCACTTCCCTTCCCCAAGGGATGGTTCCTTTCCATAATCATCTGTAATGTTCCAGCTCTTCCACAGTTCCACCAGTGAGGCAGGGACTGTCCATACCACCTCTAAGCTTGTAATTTCCCAACTTTGTGCTTGACTTCAGATTTTCATACTGTCTTGGGTGTGCTAAATACAAACTTCTCTAGTCTGATTTTACAGGAAGCAAAGCATGTTGCACTTTTTACTTGTTTTCCTGGAGCCATTTAGATCAGTCAGCAGTTTGTGAGCATTTATGAAGAAGATCATATGGAGGGTCTCAAAAGAAATTGCTATGCACAAGTCCCCTTGCTTTCAATTAGTAGACAAGTTCACTCTGAAGCTGTGTCCTGATTAGATACGGCTCTGTGAATAGCATGGCTGTAAATAGAATGGGAGCACTGTGCCACAGCTTCATTTTATTTTGTTTTCTCCCCTGTTCCTTAAAACAGTTTCACTGAAACACTTAAGTGTTAAAACACTGTGAGCCTTCATGCTCGTAGCCTTTTCCATATGGCTGATGGCCCTATAAATAGAATGCTAAAAAAAAAATCATATGCAGGTACATTAGGTTTTCTGAAAAGCATGAGACTGTTTTTAAACAATCAGAAAGCACCTTAGATTTCAAGTCACAACAGGATTTATAGCACAAATGCTTAAAGCAAAAGATGAGTTTCTCTAACAATATCAAATTGCTTCTTCTGTACCTGTTTTCCTGTTTTCGTTTCTGTTCTTGGGTTTGGCATGTAAACTTGCTGCACTAGCACCATGAAAAGAAAATAAAAGTAACTCTTTATTTTGTTACATGGCTCCTGCATATCGGTTTCTCTTTTGCGTGCTTTTTTGTGGTTATTTTTTTGTTTGGGGGGTGTGTGTGTGTGTGTGCTACATTCATGCTTCCTTTCTGTCCCATTACTGCAGTTCTCCAGGGACAACCTTTAGCTGAAACAGAAATCTCAATCCTAAAGTGCTGGGTCCTTCTTTATTTTAGCTCTTTTTATGATCAGAATACAAATTCAATGGGGATCTCCCAAGAGGTCCGATGGTTCTAGTTAGCTAGTGTGTGTCTGCATGTTTATTTTTCCTTCTGGCTAAACTTCAATGACAAGGCATTGCTAAAAATGTATTGTCTCCTTTCAAATTTTGGACAGTAGCAGGAATTTAAATTAATACACTTACATATCCATCTCTTAGAATATTTAATATTGCTTTGGTACTCAGCAAAAGGTGCTATTAAAATGTCAATATTTGCTACAGACAGCTTGTGTAGCAGTACAGCCTCACACACTGCTGTTCTTTCATTAGGTGTTTTGGAGCAGATCCTTAAAATCATTGGATGCCTGGTGGAAGTGGGCAGAAGAGGGGATAAGAAAGATGTTGACTTGAGTATTACTCCCCTTTAACAAAACTGTGTACTAGTTCCTTTGGGGAGGCCGTGATGGGTTTCATTCTGCCAGTTGAAGCAGCATCCTTTATCAACAGACAAGAGCTCAGAATTTAAAAAATAACATCCAGTTTTCCATCCTAGCTTGAAAAACAAGAGGCTAGTTCTCACTATATAGATATGTCCCTGTTGCTATCCTCACTATTCTCAGCAACAAGGATATCGACATCTGTTCTCCAGATAAACAAAATAAGGCTTATAGATGGAATTTATCCAGTCAGATTGTGATTTATTTATAGAGATGGCCACAAAACAAAGGAACACCACCTGGCCTTGGTAGTAATTTTTACGTTAGCATTGCAGTACTTTTTGTGCTCTAAATTAATCCTTCCATTATATAAAAGTTCAAAGACAACAATCTCTGAAAAAGTGACCTAGGTTTTTTCCTGTTTCCAATAGCGTTAATCTTGCCTGGAGCACTGAAAAGGGCTGGAATCTTCCTCAGAGAAGATAAAATCTGAGTTGTGTGACAGCTTTCCTTGTTGTGTGCAGCCATTTGGATTTCGTACTAGTGAGACATTGTGCCCTAAATCACAGCTGTGTTTAGGCAAAAATAAGCAGATTCAGTTCAATGATTAGGGCAATTTTCATAAGTGAAGATGAGTTCCTGGAAGTCTGGTGTTCCAGGGTAGTTGCTGGGAGTCAATCTGTAAGATCAACTATATTATTGCAATACAGGCCTGATTGGCTTTCATTACTGTAAACACTTTTTTTCTAAAACATATTACAGTTGTTCTTTTTATTTACAATCTACTAGATTTTTTTGTTGTCCTATTTTGGTTTGTTGTTGGTTTGTTTGGTTGGTTGTTTTTTTCCCCTTTTTTCTTCTACAGAAATAAAGAGGGGGGAATGGAGTATTCAGCATGAAGAGACAAAAATGGTATTTGCTGTGGTAAGTGTGCTTTAGATGAACTAGCTATGCTGGCAGGCAGATTCAGTAGTTAGACACCAGCAGCTAAATAAATGCTAGTCATTCTTGGTTCTTGTTGTATGAGTCAGCAGAGTCACAGGGAACCAGAGCTTTTGGGCTTTTGTGTGGTTCCTGGAAGGTTGAATTTGGTTCCTCAGAAGTAATCTTGCATAAGGCAGTGTACTGGGAGAGTCCTGCAGTGCCATTGCTAAGGATGTATCACATCAGAGAGTAGAATGAAAGACACAACCCAGAGCTGTATGCCTTTTTCCACCCTTCTACCTGATTGGGATCCTTAGACCCCTCAGCCCCTTTCAACCCTGTGGGATAGTCATCCAATCAGGATTTATTAAATGTTTTTTAATGTATTTTTCTTACAATAAACCTCTTTATGCTTCCTACTCAAGGTAGTGGGATCTATCAGAACAGGTGGCTGACTGCAGGCATTCCTCTGCATCACTGTATAAATGTTTGTAACTTGGAGGGTGGTGTGAGAGGTCCCTGTTGTTGGGATGAGGGTAGGGTGGTGCTATCCTGGGGACAGATTCTTTCATACAGGCAGCTCTTAGATTTCTCTTCCATGAGATCAGCATTATCAAACTGCATCTACCTGATGGTGAAGGTTTCCTCCTGCAAAAAATACTCTAGAGAATATATGGTCTGGTTAACAGTGAAGTAAAATAATTGAGAACTCTCAGAATAGAAAAACAGACCACATAGGAGATTATTTCTTTTCTTTTGCTCTTTTGTTTTTAGCAACAGACAACTTTTATTTAAGTAAATAAATAAGCTGGCAATGAGTAGTAGCCTTATACATTGTGGAAGTAGGTTTGATTCCCTTATCTGCAGAGAAGGATGTTCTTCCAGAAAGTAACTCCTAATGGGATCCTAATTTAGATGATTTGTACCAGTTTTAGGGAGAGCTTTGCTTCTTTTGAATTTAGTCTCCCAATTTGTACCCAGTTTAGTTTCTCACATCAGCCTGTACTCACCAGGTTGCCAGTATTCACTCACAGCGACAACTTGAAGCAAAATTGGCTGTGAAGTACACTGCAGTTCATGGACACACAGAGGAGCACTAGGAGAAAAAAAATAATCTCTTCAGTATTCTAAACAAAATGCAGAAAACCAAACAACGTGCTTGATACTTTCATTTGTCTTGTTAGAGCAAAACTAAGGATTATATAGGTGCAAGAGGACCAAAGTGCTGTCACTGTAAGATAGTGAATGTTTCTTTCCTGATGTGTTTGATCAAAAAGTTTTGATCCACTGATCAAAGGTAGATGTGTTGCAGATGCCAGATCCATTCTTTTTATCAGTTTAAATGCAAAAAGATCTAAATTGCACCTGGTTAGAGTGCTGATTGCTTTTCATGTTTTCACTGATCGATGCCTGTATTGGCTCAAATATCAGGGTATGTGGGATGAAGGAAAAAGGAAAGCTAGTTCCACTTGGTGTATTTAACCAAACAAAAGTAGAAGAGTACCCAACAACTCTCAGGTACTCCCAGAAATTTCTGTTGAAACTTTTGCAGCCTTACATACAGGCCAGAGCACCTGACTGCACAAAGTTCACTGAAATCTCAGGCGTTTTGCAATTTTTTTCTCCAGTAAACATAAAAGCTTTCTGTTTTTATGGGGATGATGGGAAAGAAAGCTGCGGAAGTATGGAAGAGTTTTTATACTGAGGAAAAGCTAAGCCAGACTCTCGTTGTGTGGAGCTCTCTCAGGACCCTTAATTCAGTGATTCTTGAATGGAGTTCAGCAGTTCTAAGAGCTTGCTCCCTTAGTAGTATACCCATTTCTCTCAAGCTTCTGTTCTTTCTGCCCAGCCCTTTTATGCACTGCTTTCTGGCACAGCATAATGGGTTTTGAAGTTTTTCGTAAATTACACCAACTCACTTCAGACACAAGATACATTCAGACACAAGATTATCTGCAATTTCACAAGACAAAGTTTCTGTCAGCCCACTGAAAATGCAGTCCAGATTTGCAGTTACATCAAGAAATGGCTTCAGAACCCCTTCTAGTAGCATGCCAGAAACTGTGCCACTACATGCAGTCCTTTGTTGCATGATGAATGCCATTAATAGGAACCTGATTCCAGTATATATATTTATTGGATTTTTACAGTTATGACACCTTTTAAAATGCCACTGTTCTGTTACTCCAAGTGTGACTAGCATCAGGGACAAGAGTATTTTCATGTATAGCTACCATGCTTCTAGTTAAAGAACTTTCACCTGCTGGGCCATGTCACCCTGGAGGCTTTTCATGTGCATTTTTCTTTTCATCTACTTTAGTAACCATCCTGTGCTAATTATAGACTGGGTGGAAGGCAAGAAGGATTCATGCTCTTCGGTATTTAGAAAGCCCTTCCCTTCCCTTCCCTTCCCTTCCCTTCNCTGAGTAATGATGATGATTCAGTGAGATTTGTTTTTTCTTTCTGTAAAATGCCAGGAGTCTCTCTTCCCTTCCCTTCCCTTCCCTTCCCTTCCCCTCCCCTTCTTCTTTCTGTGGCCTTAGGTGGTTTTGTACTGATCTGCTTCCGGGCATGCTGTTGAAGGAAAAAAGATATGGTGGGTTTTATTCAAGGCATAAAACATGTATGACAAAGTTTTTCTTACAGAAGAAGTCTAAGGAGCTCAGCTATTTCTCATGCAGCATGTGACTATATTTGAGTCATCTGGGTCAGGCTTCTCGCTGTCAGAGTACTGACAAGAATAAAGAATCACTGCTTAAATTTGAGTTGTCCTTGATCAGTCATCCTTTCTGTTATGTTCCGTAAGTTTTTGTTTTGCTTATTTTCTACCCTCCTGTACTTCACTTGTACATTTTAACATATACACTCACTTTATATGTACTCTCACTTTACATTTTTATATATACAAAAACCCCCATGACCCAAGAGAATAAAAGAAGGGTAAGATGGAAGAATAATAGATTCACTGTTACTCCTTCTCTCTGGAAGTTGAATGGGTCCCAGCCATAAGGAAGAGTATATCAATACTTATGCAAGCAAGAACACAGATGCAGCACAGATGATTTGCAAGCAATAGCAAGTACAGCTGAATGACAGTTTCTCTGGAAAAACATGCACGAGCTGTTGAATGTACACAGCTTAGAAATAACTTCTGTTTACATTCACAAACCGTACTTTTCCTGATATATCATAGCTTCAACATCATTACCACTACCATGAAGCAAAAAGTTGACAATAGTTAAAGGACTTAAATATGCATTTTCAACCAAAACCTCTGGAGTGTTTTATGTTTCTCATGATTCTACTGTTTGGCTTATCAAGGGATAAACACAATTCTTTACAAACAAGCAGACTGACACTGTTCTTCATATAGCAGTAAGTTAATGACAGAACATGACTATAGTAGGGAAAAAGTCCTAGTCTCTAAATAAAACAATCAGCAAGGAGCAGAAGCCTGAAATCAAAAGAAAAATGTTAAGATAAACATTTATAAAACAAGGAAATATTTATTTTTGCAATAAAAGTGTGGTGATACCATCCTTTATGTGAAAGTTTCATTCACATCTTGTGTCTTTGAGCTAGCAATGAAGAAATTTTGTTCCTCAAATTCAGCTATGAAAAATGCTGTCATCTATTAGATTAAAATAGTTCATATCTAGTAGCAAATTCAGTTCTTGAAATGGAAATTCAGAGCCCCTCTATTATTTAAATTATGGTTTTTCTGTTTCAGTCAGTGACTTCTTTGCGAGGCTCTATCGGAACAGGTGTTGTCAAGTTGCAGCACCGATTCAGAAAGCAGTAGAATTGGTATAAACAGATGGTGTGAACTTGGTTTACTGACTGTAAAGTTAGTCACCTGGCTGGAAATAGTATCAAAGAAATATTGGATTGTACAGGAGACAATATTTTCTTTAAAACTGCATGTAGAAAGTATGGGGCAAACAAGGTATTGCCTTCCTACAGTGCCATGGCAAACCACATGGAGCCCTGCTGAGTAATGAATGCTAAAATTACCATTGACAGCAATGCTTCTGACTATAATCATGTTTCTGAAAATAAATGAAAATGTAATGTTTTTTCTTAATCATGTGTACCTCATCCCAGTGAGACACCGTCTCCCAGGAATATTGTTTGGAGAAGTCATTTAAGGGATTTTTAAAATGTCTTTGTGCTATAATAATGTACTCAGCAACACATCAGTAGATGATAATTAATTGTCTTTCATCTGTCAGGTTTTATTTTGTGGTTCTAGACAGTAATATTAGTTGCTTCTCTTGCTGGCCAGAATTCTGTTACAGGATTTTAATTTTTGTAAAATAATGTGTTAGCCTAAATCCAAACAAATCCTGAGGCTGATCAATTTATGACTTTTTTCAGTTTCACAAATTTCAGTGTTGCTGTAGTCAGTCAGGTTAGATACAAATTGAAGGGGTAAACATTTCTGGATTACTAAACTGAGCCCTGACTTCCCTTGTTTTATACTTTGACATTAAAGGTGAAGTTCTTGGTAGAAAATGGTATCATGTCTTTAGGTACCTACTTTAAAACAAGGAAAAGCTTGATTCCTACATCGTGTCCTTTTAGAGTATGCTGCTCTGGGAGTTGGTAGTGCAAGAAGAAAGCACGTATCACATGTTTTAAAGTATTTGGTAGCAAATATGCAATATATGTCCATGTTAGCTCCCTGTCTCCAGCGAAAAATACTCTATAAATCAATTTGTGTTCTGACAGCAGATCTATTATGATGTAATGTATTACTTAAATAATGTTGCACAGGTGAAAGACATTCTGTTTCAAAATTTAGCACATCAATCAAACTTTTTTTTTAAATAGTATGCTTTTGTGATTTAATAGTCTAATAGTCTCTGTAAAATGATCTCCTGTATAGAAGGATTCTTAATTAATTTTTTATTATACACATCAAAGACTGCTGGTTGACAAAAGGGACTATGCTTGCTTTATCTTTTTTTTTCTTTTTTTCCCCCCCCTACCCTTTCCTCTCCCCCCCACCTTAAGATCTGGTTTTACATAATGTTTAGCTTTACAACATTAAATCTTGATGCAATTCTACTAACACTCATTGTGGTCTACTGATCCTGTAGCTGAAATAAAATTTGTGAATTCCTATCTCACCTGCTTTTTCTTGTTATCACCCTTAGAATACACAAATGCATAGCATGAAGAGTCCTTGTGTTGCAGCTGAATGTTGCCCTATCCTGTTGGTTTGGTTTGGTTTTTAAGTTTTCCTGTGATAGGGAGTAGGGAAAATTGCCAAATTGACATCAAATGTTGTTAGTGATTTATTTTACTCTTCATTAACTGTTAAGGAAGCGATTACTGCATCTCACAATTAATCAAATGGCTGAGTGATATTTCCATAAGCCTGGAAAGAATTGTGTAATTGCCTCCACAGAGATTTTATATGCTGCACATGCCTCTGGCAGCATAGACTCTGCTACTGCCTTTCCAAATGAAATGCTACCTCCTGCCTTGCTTTCAATGGCAAAATAACACCCTGTTTAACCAACTGACCAAGCAAAGCATTTCTACTACAAACAAGTATCTGTGTAGGATATTTAAAAGACTTACTATAGATGAATGAGAATCTCTGATTTATATAAATTCATGAACAAGAAATCAACAGCTTGATCTTTTGCAATTGATTTGGAGAAAATTTGACTGTTATGCTAACCAATTTTTTGTTACCTTTTTGGCACTATAATAACATCGTGACTAGTATTTCTGACAGAAACCTGGAAGACAACTATGCAACATGAACTACTCAGAGAAGTGAAGTTACTGCTTGGGAAACTAGTAATAGATCCAGGGCTTTCTTACCTGAAGGAAGCCTGCAGGAACCTCTTAGTGCATCCTATGACTTAACTGTTGTACAGCTGTTTGAATGACAAATAAGAGTACCCGTCTAAACAATTCAAGTGTGAAAATTTCTGTAGCTCTGACATGGCTTTTCTGCTTTGTGCAATAAAATCTGCTGTTTCTGCTGTCATCCAGAAAACTATGTGTTAAAACCCGAGAAAAGAATCCTAAAACCTGGTTAAAGTTTTCCTGGTGATTTATGTTCTAGTCTATGCAAAAAAAATAATTTAATAAAATGGCAAATTCAGCCCTTTTAGAGTGTCTTTCTTCTTAATTCTTTTTTCCTCAGTAAAGTAAAACTTGAATTTTGTTAGTAGATTGTTCTTTCACAAAGCAGGTAGCTTTCTGCCTTCTAGGGGACTGTTCAAATCAATTTGTCTTATGCTACTTCAATGTAAAGTGATGTACATGTGCAGTCACAACCATCCTCACAGATGCCATATGTAGTTTATAAGATCAGTGATTGCTCCTCTTCTAAAACAACTATGGTTTTGTGTCTGCCTGTACAAGCAGTATAATAATAAATTTCCACCCAATTTTAATTAGGAATCGTAATAGAAGCAACTACGAATCAGCAAAAGTACCACTAATCTGATATTTCCATTAATATTATCTTTTCTCAGCTGTGGGTTTCAATAAATTAAGAGAAGAGAGCAGCATTTTGAATTGGAGAGTACATTGAAACGAAGAGTACAGAGAGGCGCATTTTGAACTGACAGGAGTTCCTGTGCAGTATACAGGTAATATTGTCCAGGTAATATATACTGCGATGCAAGTAAGGAAATTAAACATTTTTGGACTCAGAACAGATGATTGTGTACCAGAAAAGACACATAGAAATTATGTCTTGAATTCAAAGCATTTGCTTTGTATGGCCATGTCACCTGTATTGTGTCAAAGGATTTATCAAGGAAACACCTGCTTTACTCCTCTAAATTTTCTGTCTGCCCCAATGAAAAAGATAATGCCTGTTTCTCAAGTGTATTAATTTCTTTACCCATTATAACAAACAACTTATAACATAACTTTAAAGCTAATTTTAAACTTTATTATTTTCCCTCAGATTTTGTGACAGTATGGAGTACTTAATAGTCAGTATATATGGAGATGCACAGAGAGCTATGGTGGCTTTACCAGACTCCTGACACGACGATGCTTCATGCTGACAGTGGAACAGCAGTAGCTGGGAGAAAGAGCTCCAGGTAATATTTACACTGATGGGATGAATCAACGATTTGACAGAGAATCCAAAGTGGAGAAAGGCCCAAGACACACCTTGGTTTGAGATTTAACCTATTTCTGTCCAATCTTCTTCAAATTCTGGACATTTAGATGAGTTCCAGTTCCACATTTTTAATAGAGAAAGGAGTTCTAGGACAGTTTGGTTGTGTGTGTTGCAGTCATAAGGATTCCCAACTTGTTCCTAATTTATCTAACAGAGTAGATCCCCACTTAGCCGTCCTTTGTTTTACACTTCCAGGACACATCCTTGAAAACTACTCCCTATGCATTGTTCTTATACACTGAGCACCACTGAAAATACACTGAATGCTCACACTACTGTGTTTGCTGTAACTAAATGTTACACAGTAGTGTGAACATTTAGCTTTAGAAGACTCTATGGTGTCTGGGAAAGATAATGACAAGGCAGAGGACTCTTCCAACAAACTTTTCAGCAAAAAAACCCAACACGTTTGTGTCTAATACATGTGCCAAATGAGATTTTTTTCATACACACGTTGGAAATTCTTTGGTCAAAAAGTGTTACATCAAAGAAAATTGTGACTGAGTTTTAATTTCTGCCACTATTACATCTTTAGCTTCCTGGTACAGAGCCAGGGTTTATTACCAGTCTTGATAGAGTGCACTAGACTTTCCAGTCCATTAAGTAAATGTGACAGGCATGATTTTACACAGTTGTTACACTGCAAAATCAGTGCTCAATCTCATTCTCAGTCCATTTCCTAAAAATGGAAGCACCGGGATGTCAGAGATCACTTAGGGGTCTGCAGGCTGACTTGCTTATTCTGAGTATTATTGGACGAAATAGGTTAACTTTATGTAGCCCAAGCTGAAAACCTTGGCTGAATATGTGATTTAAATGTGTTCCTTGTTTAAATAATGCAATGCAATATGAAAAGTGTTTAGAATCAGGTTGAATGTCTAAACCCAATTAATAATGCATGACATTAGATGTTCAGAAGGCACTTTTTTCTTAAACGTTTGCGTAGTACATGATCATAAAACTATACATAGAAATAATTGGATGAAAATGCAAAATAAAATTTGGGCTGATTGACAGCAAACTTCTGAAAATTAGATTTCTGAGACCACTGAACAGCCTCCTGAGGAAAGCATCTGACACTGGCAAGGAGATTCGCACAGGCTTTGGCAGGGTGACATCTATCACTCCTTATAGTAGCTCAATTTCTTGGTTTTATTTTACTAATAATGTGGTTCTCTCCTGAAAATGTGAGTGACGTCTGGTCTCATTTACTTCCTTATGGTCAAACAAAATTATATAGAAGAGCAGACTCTGGACATTTGACAGACATAAGAAACCATGGCTGACTTCATACAAGGGTATGTGAGAAATTGCTCCTTAGTGTAAAGTTATCATCAGTGGAATTCTCATTTTTGCTGATGGAATAGAACGCTTTTGCCATCCTAGTGCTGTGTGATGTCAGCACCAGGTTGTAGATTCCACAGCACAAACTTCCCAAAAAAAATGGTTCTGAATCAGAAGCATGCACTTTTCAGCATGTGAATTTGTGCTTTTGATGACAAGATGTGTATCTCTGTATTCACTACAGGCACTAGTTATGCAAAGCTAGGATTGGTTTAGTATAAACATCTTATTTTGAGGAGAGATATTACAAACTGAAATGAACATGAATTCATAAGGCAACAAAATTCCTGACTCTTAATTTTTGTAGTTAAGAAGACAACTGCTTTTGAATGGGTCCATTAGTTACTTCCACTTTAGCAGTTTGACTCTTATTTTGTTAAGTCAGGTCAGATGACGGATTGCTGATATTAAAGAATATCAGTTTCTTCCCCTTTTCCACCACTTCCCTATAGAGAACTGTTGACATCTAGCTGATACTACTTGACAGCATTGCAATCCACATTAGAACATTAGACTTCAGGTGTGTCTTATTCATCCAGTGTCTGCATGTTCAATGTTCCTGGAAACCAGCATGCAGAGGTTGGAGTCTGCACATTTTTGTGATGCCTTTATATTGTTAATGTCCTCTGCTCTTCTCCAATAAAGTCATGCACAAAGCTGTGCTGCTGACCCTCAATTCTCCAGCACTCATATCCTAATCTAACTACATGTCAGGTAGATGCTGTAATGTTTGTCCTACCTGTCAAATCTCATTTTGTTTCCAGTAGCCACCCTAACAGTGGTGTAAGTGCTCTTAAACCCCAAGGCTATAAAACAGAATTAGAGCTCCTCAGAGGTAATTTCTCTCCTTGTATGAATGGGCATTACTATAATTGGTTATTTTATTTTTAGACCTTCAAACTGGTCCAGAAAGAACATAGATGAATATTAAACAAATAAATAAAACTAGGATTTTTTTTCTTAGTCAGTGTTTGCCCCATCAGTTGTCAAATGACTACATCTGACAAAGCTGTGTTGTTCAGGCTACACAAACAGTGTATGAGTATGGTTTGTCTGAAATGCAGTGTGTATGATTTTATTGAAGTTTTACCTCCTATGCAACCTGGCAGGTAAACAATTCCTCCCTAAATAAAATAGGTCAATCTTGGCTGATGATAAAGGATAGATCTGAAGTGGTGAAGTCTCAGGCTGAAAATCTTTTCCTACTTGACCTGAAATACATTTGTTTAGATGACCTTAGATATTCATGTCTCTAAGATATAAAAAGTAATTTTTGGTTAAGTGATGAAGATCACGCAGTAAGTGTATTATGAGAAAATGGAGGCGGGAACAGAGTCTGAGGTCTTAGGCATAAATCCACATTTTTTTTTTTCCCCACTTAATTCAGTCTATGGACAAACATCCTGTTATTACATAAATTTATACTATGTTCAGTACGGTTGTTGCCTCTGGGCCTGGCTGCAATTTAAACAACATACTAACGGATAAATATTTGTTATCAGCTTGATTTGAATCATAATAGGGAAAGTTTCCTCCTGCTCACTGACAGTGGATTTTCAAGGGTCAAGTATAAAGTCTTGTCCAGTCACACTGTGAAGTTTCTTCAGCTGTTAACAAAAACGCCTTATTAAAATGTTAAGATGTATACAACAAAAGCAGTGTTTCAAAATGTCCTTCAAAAGTCCTTCAAAATGGTTCTGAATATTATCCAGAAAAAGTGAGACAAAAAGCCTACAGTCTGAATTGTGTCAAGTGTGACTTGTATTTTCATGTTGCTAGCAGTTAGTCAAATTCTTGATAAATAGTTCAGCATATGGGTGCTTTCAGCAGGTTTTTGGCAGTTAATGCTTCATGTATGAAACTCTTATTGTCTTCCTTAGGCATGCAGGTTGTGAACAACATTCATAGTTGCGTCTAGTTGGCAAAATGAGGAGTTATTCTGCCTTTTGAATATGAGTGCCTATGTCTTCCCATTTGAAATGTCTGTTGAACAGTTGAATACCTATTTACAGTGTTTTCTTTCCTTCAAAGAGCTGCCAAGTCTTTTTATCCAACATCTTTCAAACTACCCTACTTTGATTAGTTTCCATGCTTTCTCTGCACTACAGCGTGCAACTTTCATTAATAAAAAGCCATTTTTGGCATGGAAGGAAGATCCTGCTGTTAGCTGACATGGAAAGCTTGTGTAACACTTAATTACACATTCTGAAACTTCACTAGAAATAAAATCTTCATGTTCATAGAATCATAGAATGATTCCATGGAAAGTGTCCTTAAAGATCTGCCAGCTTTGTTCTGCCCCCTTGTCCCTCAGAACCATTTCCCAGGAGGTCCTATTGACTAACACCTTGAAGACCTGGAGGTTTGCTTTCCTAAAATTCAGGGTCTTGACTATGTTCCTTGTGTGACACATATCACTCAGGACTATGAACTCCAGCAGTGTGTGATCACTGCAGTCCAGGCTGCAGCCAGTCTTGACATCCCTGATAAGCTCATTTGTATTGGTGACTGTCAGGTCCAGTATTGCATCCCCTTGGGTAGAGCTGCATATTTCTTGTCTTAGGAAGTTATCATTGAAGCATTCTGGGAATCTTCAGGATTATCTACAGCTCACTGTGTTACTTTTCTGGCAGATGTTGGGGTAGTTGAAATCTCCCAACAGGATGAGAGCCTTCAAGTGGTGTCTCCTGTGGTTGGAGTAAGAAGGCTTCATCAGTAGGTTCCCCTTAATCAGTTGGCCTGTAGTAGACACCAACCACAAGGTTCTCCTTGTTGCCTTGGGTTCTAATTCCTACTCATAAACTTTTCCCTTCTTCTTGACTATTCTTTAGGGACATCTCTTCACGCCCTGTCCAATTCTTAACTTAGAGGGCAGCATCTCCACCCCTCCTTCCTTGCCTGTCCCTTCTGAACAGCTTGTAGCCATTGATAGCCACAATCCAGTAATAAATTCATCCCACCAGGTCTGGCCACTATGTCATAGCTTTCCAGCTGCAAGGTAGCTTCCACCTCCTTCTGTTTGTTGCCCATTCTGTGTACAGGCACTTCAGCTGGGCTGTTGGCTGTGTCACCTGCTTAGAGGAACACCCACTGAGGTGTTTCATGGGTGTTTCCTTGTTGGGTCTGACTACCTCAGGAGCCGCTGGCTTGTATCTGTAGAACTAACTGACACTGCTGCAGTGTCCCCAGCATGCCTCAGGGTAACAAGTTGAAGGCCCTTACTAACATCCTATTCCTCTAACCCTGATGTGTTATCCCACAGCTTGTCACAGACATGCCTGATAACATTATTCCCCTTCCACTTCACATCTAGTTTAAAGACCCATTGATCAGCCTTGCAATCTATTGGGCAAAGATCCTTTTCTCCGTTCGAGAAAGGTGTCTCCCATTTGATGCCAGCAAACCCAGTGTCATGTACACCATCCCATTGTCAAAAAATCCCCAAACTGTGGCAGTGACAGTAGCCTCAGACCCATGCATTACCAGACTGGATCTCTGTTCCTTCCAATGTTACTGCCTGCAACTGTAAGGAGTGAAGTAAAAAATTACCCCAGATCCCCTCACCAACCCTCCCATGGCCCTGAAGTCCCTTTTGAATGCTTTCAGACTATAAGTCACAGCTTCTTCTCCACCTACATGGAAGATCAATGATGGGTAATAGACTGAGGACTGTACCAAGACAGGAAGTTTCCTGGTGATGTCCTTAGTCCGGGCTCCAGGAAGACAGCAGACCTCCCTGTGAGGAGAGTCTACCTGGTGTATTGGACACTCTATTCCCCTCAGAAGTGAGTCAGCAACAACTACAACCCTTCTTTTCTTCCTTGTGAACATGGTTATGATATGTGTGTACACCTTTCTGACTGTAGAGACATCTGTCATATGAACTGCCCACCATCCACATCCTCATTTGACTGGCCTTCCTCAACTAGAACCTCGTATCCTTAGCTAGCATGAATGTGGGAACACAGACAGAGCTCCCACAGAAACACAGGGTGGTGGGCACTGGAACAGGTTGCCCAGAGAAGTTGTGGATGCACCATCCCTAGAGGTGTTCAAGGCCAGGCTGGATAGGGTTTTGAGCAACCTGCTCTAGTGGGAGGTGTGCCTGCCCATGGCAGGGCCGCTGGAACTTGATGAACTTTAGGGTCCCTTCCAACTCCAACCATTCTATGATTCTATGAATATTATAATGAGTTCTGGGAAATGTAATGACTATGCATATTCTGTATGAATATAAGTCTCTGTGAACCTTGGATTTGGTGGACATGTTGGGTGGAGAGATCCCCCATGTCCCTACTGCTGAAGAAAAGAATGCTTGCATCTTAAGTCTACATTTATGTTAAGGAGCTTATTCCCAATTTCAGTGACAGTAACTAGACTGGGAAATGAAGCTGATTAAATGAAAACTGAATGTTAGATATCATTACATTGATAAATGTAGAACAATGCAAAATTTTCCTAAGCTTTGGTCATATTTCAGTTGAATTGCATTTTACAAAGATTTTAATGTTTCTTTCTTTTTTTTCCATTATTATTCTTTTCACAGATGTCCATATTACTCAATTATGAGAACAAAGTCAGAATTGCTTAAAAATCTCTTCAGCCTCTTAACTGTATTTAGCTCATTTTTAATTAGAGAACTGAGAATGTCAGTCCTCAGCCCCTGAGGAAGTTTGATTTATGATAAAAGCGTAAGAGAGGAGACATCGTTTCATGATCAACAAGATTTAGAAAAACCTCAATGTGCTAGGAAAACAATGCATGGTTTGGAAAGCTGAACTGCACAAAAGCTTGGTGTTTAATGCTACTGAAAGCATCCTTCTCTCTGAAAACATTACTCTAATGTGCTTTTGTTTACCTCCAGTTCTGGGAAATGGAAATACATGCATCATGGTGGAAGAAAAGAGTTGGGGTTTTGTCTAGAACAGCACATGTCAAAAGCTGTTACTTCCACATCATGAAACTCCTTAATATTCTGACCTTTTCATTGAGAGCTTACCAGCAAGCTGAAATGTTTTATTTTGTGAAATGAAAATACCAGACAAATAAATACCAGTGTTGAAACAGTTCAGCATGTACCTTTACTGAAATGGAAATGGGCTTAACCAAGTTTTAAAGTTTGGACACATCTTGTTTGTTCTTCAGTCAGACAACATCTGCCAGATCACACCCTGGTGCTATGTCCCAGGGGAAGTTCTCTGTGCACGTACCTGTAGGCTTGTGGGACAAAACCTGTAATTTAATAGTTACAAAGGTGGCAACACAGGCACCAAGAAGTATTTTTCCTTCTGGTAGAATTGCTGATCAGTCAAAAAAGTTCTTTAGCAATGCAGGGGCATGCTGTAATTAACTGTAATGATTACACAGAAAAGGAAATCTTGCCTTTGTGTTGTTGTGAGGATGGAATTTGGGGCCATTTAGAAAAGCTACCATTAACTTCTATGAACTTGTGGAGTAATGGCACTTTAGAGACACCCTTTATGCCTTATGCAACAAACAAGTGTGCTTTAACAATCACTGGCTAAAAAGGTTGGAGAAAATAGATGATATCCTATTTTCATAGGTGGGACTGAAATGTACAGATTCTGTGGTAGAGACAGCTCTTTATGACAGGAATGAATCTTAATTTCATCAAATGTGGGCTCATCTGAATCTCTGAGGAGACAAGCAAGGTGTTTATAGGAATTTAAATGAATGTAGATAGAAATGTAATGAAATACATAAACTTCCTGATACTGCATTTCTCTGGTAGCGGTGCAATTTCTGAAGAACTGGTTTTTTTTTTTTTTTTTTTCATTTACTGAATCTGGTTTGGTTTTTTTTCATTTACTTTTGGTGAGTTTTTACCTGATGCATAAATAAAAAGTCTTACTAAAGAGAAAACTCTTGTGGCTGCTACTTCCTTTAAGCCAGTACTTCACTAAAGTTAGGAAATCATCGGCTGCAGTGAATAGCTAAGTGAAGCTGGTATTGGTCTCACAAGAATAAAACTTTACTCACTGTTATGTGGTAATATAACAGAGAGTCACAGAGTCTATAGGTTATGAAATACTAGCGCCTCCTTTCCTAGCCTTTTGTAGAGGACCCTTGCCGTACATGTCTCTGTGTGTGATTCTGATTGTTTACTTGTTTGTGGATTTCTCTTACAATTAAGTGTATTAAATGCATGTTGCTTGGAATAATATTCAGCTGTGATAGATGGGTTCTATGGTATTCTGAAGCCATTTAGTTTCTAGGAGAGTTAGAATTGTCTGGACACTGAACCACCAATATTTACCTTCAAACATTAGTACTTCAGTGAGGAATTACCCCACGCAGCATTTTGTGAAGATGCTCAGAAGCTGTCACCTTGCTGTTGTTGTCCAGGTGGAAAATATTCTTTGCAAAGGGTCTGACACATGCAGAGTACTGGACTGAACTGCATGCTTATTTAAGATTACTAAATCAAGTCAAAAGAAAGTAATTCCAGGGAAATAATTAGTCTCTTGCAATTAAAACATACTATTGTGAGAAATGGATTTAAAGTTTTGATTCAGCTACTTTATATCTTTTGGTCAGAATATATAACCTGAAAGGGGCCTTGAGACAGTAGAGCCTCACGGACTGGCCTTTTCTGATAAATCACCAATATCCTTGTGCTATTGAATACTGTGTTTGGTGAGCAGGATATTATGTGGGCAAAATAAACAAAGGGGAAAAAGCAACTTTCTAAAACAAGAACTTAAAGAATAGGGGGAATATCACCAAAACCAAGACAACCAGGACGGGACATAACAATGTCAAAGGGGGGCTGTGAAGATTCCTATGTGGGCTAGGTTTATCTAGAGGACAAGTGATGAAGAGGAAGATATGACCACTTGATGAAGTAAACAACCATAAGAGTGCTTGTAATTACTAACAATGGACAGTAGAAGGAGTTAAAAGACCAGGGGACAGCTCTTAGTCTAATCAACTAATCAAAGGTGTCACTTCTTGGAATGAGAGTGTTAAGACTTTACAAGGTAAAAAGGTGTAAATTCAAACTCTAATAGGTTAAGTGGTCAGGAAGGATGTGAGCTCTAACTTCTCAACCAATGAGAGAGGAGACAAGAACATAAGGCAGGGATAAAACGTACAAAGACCTAAAAATGAAAAGAGAATTCATGCATCTAGCCTGGAGATGCACCTGATTTCAGCGCTGCTTCATAAAATTTTAAAAACCCCCTGTTATACCATTTTTAACCTTTGCTTTGATGACTTTGTCCGCTCTTACATTCTACATGTGAGCTGGCATTTCTCACACTATGTTTTACTGGACTGAAGCCTTTAGTGAAGAGTTAGAAAATGCAATTAAATTATATCAACTGCAAGTATTAATAGAGGAAAAGATCCCATAAAACAGATGGCATAATTCAGTAACTATGACTTTATTGTCATTACACTTGAAGCACCAGTTGAAGCCAGGGATTGTCTGTATTCCTCAGTTTTACACAGATCTTTTCATGTTTGTGACCCTTCTTTGAATACCACTGTTTGGCCTGCATTCTTTGTTAGAAGACCTTGTGGCTGATTATGGTATTTTAAAAATGAATTCACCAACATTGTTTACAAAGCACAATTACTTCTTTGCCTACCACCGTCTTAGACCATACAGTGCTAGCACTTGGAGCCATGAGATTATACCATTGTTTATCTAAGTAAATTGCTTATAATAATTTTTAAGTCACTTTTCTGTCAAAAAGGAAGACAGACGAATAGTTTACAAACAAATGGCAGAAGACTTTCTCTTTTTTAAAGATATGGTAAAAACCTTGATTTAGCTGTGTACTGAGAGTTGGAAGCAAGACGAATTCTTCCTGCCTAAAATTGCTCACAAAGGAACTGATTGCATAATTTGGACTTCTCCTGTGAGTGGATAGGGTAGAAGTACTACTTCTGGAGTAGTGTCATGGTTCTGACCTTATCAGAAAAAGACAGATAATGTCCCCCTCTCCCCTCTTTAAGAAAAAGAGAGGAGAGGAAGAAATTAAAGAGACTCAGGAGTTTAG
>VZRU01011493.1:73335-91814 GCA_013398155.1 Pedionomus torquatus
AAACTTTCACAGAATCACAGAATGATATGGGATTGGAAGGGACCTCTGGAGATCGTCTAGTCCAACAACCCTGCCAGAGCAGCTTCACATAAAGCAGATTGCACAGGATGGCATCCAGGCAGGTTGTGAATACCTCCAGAGATGAAGACTTCACCATCTCTCTGGGCAGCCTGTTCCACTGCTCTGCCACCCTCAAAGTGAAGAAGTTCCTCGTCATGATTAAGTGGAACGTCCTCTGTTCAAGTTTGTGCCTGTTACCTCTTGTCCTGTCACTGGGCACCACTGAGAAAAGACTGGCCCCATCCTCTTGACACCCTCTCTTCAAGTATTCATAAGCATTGATAAGTCCCTCCTCAGTTTTTTCTTCTCTAGACTGAAAACACAGAAGTTCCTCAGCGTTTCCTCATAAAAGAGATGTTCTAGTACCCTAATCATCTCTGTAGTCCTCTGCTGTATCTTTTCTGACAGTTCCCTGTCCTTCCTGAACTGAGGAGCCAAGAACTGGACACAGTACTCCAGACAGGGCCTCACCAGAGCAATCATGACCCTTTGAACTCTGTCTTTCAGGCAGTTTTCAATCCACCCCACTGTCCATCCATCTATCCCACACTTTCTAAGTTTACCTATGAGGATGCTGTGAGAGACAGTGTAAAAAGCCTTGCTGAAGTCAAGGTAGACAACATGCACTGCCCCTCTCTCCTCTATCCATCCAGTCATGCCATCGTAGAAGGTTATCAGGTTAGTCAGACATGATTTCCCCTTTGTGAATCCATGTTGACTACTTCTGATAGCTTTCTTTTCGTCCATATACTTTGAGATGATGGCCAGAACAAGCCATTCTGTCACCTTTCCAGGGATGGAGATAAGGCTGACACCAGCCTGTAGTTTCCTGGGTCCTCCTTCTTGTCCTTTTTGAAGACTGGAATGATATTGGCAAGGTCCTCAGGCACCTTGCTTGTTCTCCAGGACCTTTCAAAGATGATGGAGAGTGGCCCAGCAATTACTTCTGCCAGCTCTATCAATGCTCATGGGTGCATCCCATCAGGACCCATGGACTTGTGGATATCTAGTTTCCTTAACTGATCTCTAATTTAATCCTCCTAAACCAAGGAGATCTTTTCCTTTGTCCAAACTTTCTTTGTTACCTCCAAAGTCTGGGACTCCCAATGGCTTTCCTGAGAAGTAAATTCTGAAGCAAAGAAGGCAATTGGTAACTTCATCTTTTCTGCATCCTCTGTCACCATGGCACTTGTCTCATTCAACAGTGGACTCACATTTTCTCTAGGTTCCCTTTTGCCTCCAATGTACTTGAAGAAATCCTTCCTGTTGACCTTGATGTCCCTTCCACACACTGTAAACTTCCACTTGAGCTTTTTCAGAAGCTCCCTGCTCAACCATGCAGGTCTCCAGATTCCTTTTTCTGATTTCTTGCTCTTAGGGATGCACCAATCCTGAGCTTGAAGAAAGCGGTATTTGAATATCAACCAGCTCTCTTAAGCCTCTTTACCTTGAAGAGTCTCAGCCCATGGTATTTCTCCAAGCAGTTTCTTGAAGAGGTCAAAGTTAGCCTTCCTGAAGTCCAAGGTTGCAATCTTATTTGTTGTCTTGTACATACTAGCCATGATTGTGAACTCTATCTTTTCATGATCACTACAGCCAAGGCTGCCCCCAACCTTAATGTCCTCCACCAGTCCCTCTTTGTTTATCAGAACTAGGTCAAGCATTACACCTCTCCTTGACAGGTCCTCAACCACCTTAGTCAAAAACTTATCATCAATGTACTGGAGGATTCTCCTGGACTGTACATGCCTGGCTGTGTAGTCTGCCCAGAAGACGCCACAGTAGTTGAAGTTCCCCATGAGAACCAAGGCTTGTGACTGTGAGGCTACTTTCAGCTGTCTGTAGAAGGCCTCATCAGCTTCCCCATCCTGATCAGATGGCCTTAAATAAATGCCCTCAGTAGTGTCTCTCACATTAGCCTGCCCCTTAATCCTTACCCACAAACTCTCAACTCTCTCTTCATCTGCCCCCAGGGAGAGTTTGATACATTCCAGTTGTTACTCACATAAAGAGCAACTGCACCACCTTATCTGTCTGGCCTGTCTTTCCAGAAAGGACATAGGCATCCATGACAGTGTTCCAGTCATGTGAGCTATCTCAGCATGCCCTTGTAACTGCAATGAGACTGTGGCCTTGCAGTGGCACACAGATGTCCAGTTCTTCCTGTTTATTCCCCATGCTGCATCCATTTGTGTAGAAGCATCTCAGAGAGGGAGTTGAGTGCGTAGTTTTCATCCTTTAGGGGTCATAGGCCTTCTGGTTCTCAAAAATGCTAGCCAGCTGCCCAACAAGTGACTACACCCAGTCACTATTCTAGCAAGACCAGTTACATTCCCCATCTCACTTCAAATCTAGTTTAAAGCTATCTCAGTGAGCTCTGACAACCCTTGTCCTAGAACCCAAGATAAGCTATTTCCATCCATTGCCAGCAGGCCCGGTGTCTTGTAAATCAAGCCATGACCAAAGTACCCGAAGTTCTGCCAGTAGTACCAGGCTGCCAGCCAGGTGTTGATCTGTTGGCTCTTCCTATTTACCTCCTCCTCATTCCCTGCAACTGGATGGATAGAAGAGAACGCAATTTATGCTTTGTCACTGCCTACCTTAAAAGTCAAAAAGGGGTAACAAACTGAGGGCTGTACTAGGGAAGGAAGCTGGTGGGTCTGGTCTGCATAACATATGACAATGACCTGTCTTTAATTCTTTACTGCAGAGGTTTTGGTGCTGAAGGTGAGCTGACTAGACCTCGATGACACCTCCAAGCTGGAAAAACTGTCATCCTTGTCATTGTCCAGTTCCCTTTGCAGACCACTGTACCTGTTAGGCAAAGGCATCTGGGAAGGTGAGGTAGTCACTGGGCAGATTTGACTGTTGCACCTGCTGCTTTGGGCAGGAACTTCTTGCCATTTCCTGTTGTCCTCCAAGTCACCACATTCAGTTGGGTGGAGAGAGGACAGGGACTACTCCATAGCAGGCACTCCGTCTGTCTGCTGGATTTTTATTATAGGAGACAGGGTGCAACTCCAAGCACCTCTCTGTATCTGACATTCCCTGATAGTCCCCAACTTACCTCCTTCCTGAGCTCCATCACTAAGCAGAAGCCCTGCCCTACCTGGGCACACCTCCCACATGCATGCTCACCACTGCCATTTGACAGCAGTGTAAGAGCAGGGCACACCCCCACAGCTCAATGTCTGGGTGACAGAATGTCCCCATGAGAGCTTCATTTGGGAAGCTGCACCAGAACTGGTGGTTGCTGAGCTCATGTCCGCTATGGTCTTGGTTAAGGTGAATACCATTTTTTCCTGTCTGAGGACTCTGTCAGTTTGTCTCCCTTCAATCCCCATCGTTGAGTTCTGGAATTGTGTTCCCATTTGTCACTGAGTCCAGTCTCAAACTTTCCCACTGGCTGACAGTGACATCTTCCTGGCAACTTGATAAGGTTTTGTATATACTGCATCTATTTAGTTATTTGTTTTTTGATTTTATTATTATTTGTTTTTCCTTTAAACTCATGACTCTCCTTATTTCTCTTCGTCCTCACCTTGGAGCTGTATGTGGGGGAAAGCATATGTTGTCTTGTTGTTGGCTAACCCAGCCTAAACCAGGACAGCAGTAAATACAGGTTGTAATTGCCCTTTCATATCACCTTCTGTAGGGATATCATAAGACGTAATTTGTTGTTGTAAAATTTTCTGCATTCAGCTCCTGCCTCAAGTCCCTAAATGGCCTGTACACCCTGAAAAGTATCTGCATTTTAGGCACCTCTAGTGATGTTTCCAATTCACTAGGCAGAGATGAAAGCCCCAGTGTTATTGAACTTCCTTGTTTTGTGCAAAGAGCAGTAATAAAATGAAAGTGTTGAAATATATCATGCAGCACAGCTATTGACATATTTCTTTCTTTATTGACATATTCTTTATTATTGAGAGTTCATTAAAAGAAATATTCTATTTCCATCCACAGTAATTAATTTTGCTTTCTAAATTAGTTACCTTCTTGGACAATTTTTAATCTTCCAAAATACTATATGTGGGAGAGGAACCCACCACCTATGTGAATACATTAAAGTATTAAAAATGTAATACTGAAATATGTTCCCATGACCCATCTTTCATTTTACAGAATTCACTTGCTATACAAGCATTTGCATATCAAGCTTCCTTTGCACTGAGGATTAGCTGTACATTACGCAACGAAAAAGAGTGATAACATTTTTTATCCTTGCACTTTATAGTCATTGTAGATATAGAATTTAAGCCATGTAATATCTTATTTTCACAAATGAAAGCTTCCAGACAAAAGCAATTAAGTCACACTTGAATTCAAGAAAAAACATGAAATACAGCTATTGTGAAACCTGGACGTAGCAACAGCAAGAGGATACTGTTTTGTCTAATCCCTTACGATATTTAAAGCTTAGCGATAGCTTTCTGCTTTAGGTCTGCACAGAAAGTATTTGAAATTACAACAAATCTGAATGGACATGAAATGGGTTGACCCTGAAAATATCTGCTTAATCTTTTCTTGGCTTTCATCAACAAATCAGTTCCTGTTATGCAATAAGCCTTCAGAGTTATCAACTAGGATTTCAGCTAGTGACCTCAAACATGCCATATGGGAAAAAACCCAAGGATTTAGTTTGCAGTTCTTAGGCTGTGCTATATGTATGTCATGCTTTTGCTTTCTTTTTTTAGTATTGTACTAACATACAGCATGTGTAGTTCTAAGTTTCTGCTTTTTACAACAGGTCAGATTTTTTTTTGACTTTGTATTTATTTTTCTTTGGTGTGTGTCCAGCAGTTTTTCTGTATTCCCCTTCTGGAGCACTCCCCTTGAATATTTTATATTTGCTTTTCTTTTAAATGTTCAGCACAATTTCACATCTGATACAAACAAATTAGTACAAAATAAAGCTTGCAAAAGTGAAGAAATAATCATTCTATTAAAAGAATCACTGATGTGTGCTTTCATTGAGCTGTCCAATAATTATATAAAATATTATCTAAAATATTTTTCAACAAGTTTATGCCTACTGATTGTGATGGAGGGTTTAAAGATATTTTTTCCTACTTGGGACAATTGCTATTTGTAACTTCTGGAAATGTAGCACATGGATTTGATTGTTTACATTTTTGGTAATTCTGTATTGGATACTTAACATAGCAATTCTTAACAAAATTTTGGGCTGCAGAGCTAGGCATACAGCTGTTGATTACAGAAATCTGCTGCTGGTAGGATTCTACCCATTGATTTTGGGGGAATCAATTCCCTGTTATAGAGCCACATTTTATCAACAAAAATGCATATAGATAAGCTATGTTTTGGAAACAGAAACATAGTCAATAGCAAAAGACAAAGAGCATTGAGCTTTCCGTAGGGAAAAAAAAAGGCATTAAGGGAAAACATTAGGGAAAATTATTTTAAAAAAATATGACAATGTATTGTCTAGCCTGAGGAAAGGAGGAATTTGGAAAGAGAAATTTCAGAAGGGATCTGTCTTTTTACCAAAACATTCCTATCATATTCAGTAGTCATCTTGATCACCTCCCTAAACTCTGACCCTCCGTGTAAGATTTCTGTCAGTCTGGGATAATAGTGTTACACCTCTAATCACCTTTTTTAGAGGTGAAACAGAGGTTAACTACTACATGCAAGTATAAACAGAAGAACATTGATATCTGCATAGATACATATGCAACTACATCCTCCTGCTGTTCGGACACTGGAGTCTTGAAAGCTGATAAATTTCAAACCTTCCTAGATGAAAATAATTATCATTTAGCAGCCTCTGCTGATGTAGGATTTTTCCTGATTATGTAGGAACAAACAAGCAAGGTATACGGAAAACATATTTAAGATTAACCTAAAAAGTAATTTTATAATTTAGATTAAGACTCTAGTCTGAAACAATGGGGTGCACCATTATTATCAGCCAGCTGTAAGTCTGACATGTGTGTCAGGAGGATGAAGGAGTGCATCTCCTTTGAAAAGTGTTGCATATTGTGCTCTCCCTTCAGCTGTTAGACTTTTTTACATTTTGAATAGCTTAGATGACAATTGGCCATTGATATGTGTGTTCTGGCCATTGATACAACCAGATAAATGCCTGTTCTCTATCATCAGAAGGCTATTGAACAAATTTCCCAAATATCTTTCATGTTGGTTTATGTTATATATATTTATGAAGTAGTATGGAAAATATATTTTTTGTTTGAAAATGGTAAAGACTTCAGTGATGAGAATGTCCAGGGATTTCTTGTAAATAATATTAATTTAACCCTACTTAATTTCCCTTTTGCTATAAGTTTCCAGGACCCTCTCCTGCATAAAATCTCTGCTACCTACTTGAATTTTCAAATCACAGCAATGAAAATAATTGTAAGATTATCAGTCAAATCTTCCTAACAGGTCTTTCACCATGTAGCAAGAATGACTTCTTAAAGTGGAAACTTTACTTTGCAACATCCAGACTATTCAGTAGCATTTAAAAATTTAAGTTCTGGACATTAATGGTTGGCAGAAAATTTGAAACTATGAACTAAACTCAGGTGACAAATAAGAAAAGTTTAAGCCTTGTAATTAAAAATAAACAATAAAAATACATATCATCTTGTCTGAATTCAGACAAATCACCTTATTCCTTCCTCCTAAACCCTGATTTTACATTCCCTATTTAAAAAAGTCCAAATCTCTTTACTAGTGAGTTTGCCTCGCAGAGCACGTGTGTCACTAGAATGCAATTATATTATGCACATCTCTTTGATCAATGTACTGCAATTATCGTATAAACTATAACTTTTCCTTGCTTTGCTAACAAAGACTGGCATTATTTTTCAGTTAACCACAAATTCTCTCTGTACAGTAATAAGACATGCCATTTTTCACCATCTTGTTCAGTTTTCTCTGTTTCATTGAAAGACACAGATTCTTCCAATACTTTCTGTAATTCGCAGTTGTTTTGCAGTTAATGTTATATTCTCTTGAAAGTAGGGAAGTGCTAATGGAAGTATGCCTCAGCTAAATCAATAAACTCAGAAGAACCTATATATGGACTATTTTGAAGAGTTTCCACATTCACCATACTACCCTTTGTATTTCCAGGAAGGATACATCAGAAAATTAGATGAGTTTAAGTAAGTAGCCCTGTCTTAGGTGATTTTTTTTTTTTTAAATAAATATTACTTTTAAAAAAGAAAGGTGCATGTTTATATATCTCACTATAGTCAAGAAATGTTCTCATAGTCCTTCTGTATGATGAAACCCAGGGAATTAATTCAGGATTCATTTATGAGTATAAATAATTCAGTTTTACATTTAATATCCTTCAAAATACAGAGATAAATATACTTTCCTAGTTTTGCTGGAAGTTAAATGTATTAATCATAACATATTATTGGAGAGAATTTTACATTGCTCAATATCTTCACAATTTCTCCATATGGATAGTAAAATAAAATATCTCCTGTTTGTTTGCAGAAAACAAGGTGAGATGTTAAATTTTTGCTGCACATCTAATACACTGGAATTCCACAGTCCACATTAAATCCCATCTGATTTTTGCAAACATCTGTGTGACCTCTTAACTTTACAGCCAGAGACACCTTGAATTCTTTCTCTCTTTCAAATTAGAAATGTTTTCAACTTCTGTTCTGTTTGATGTCAGGAAAATGGTTGTAACATTTCACAAGGGAGTATTCCAAACAAATGCAGAATTCTGAAGGGGTTTGGTTGTGTCTGTCTAACACCACTAAACAATGTCCCTAGGCACCCTGTCTATCCATCTTTTAAATAGCTTTGGGGATGACAATTCTACCACTTCCCTGGGCAGCCTGTTCCAATGCTTGATAAGCCTTTTAGTGTAAAAATTTTTCCTACTATCTAATCAAAACTTTCCCTGGTGTAATTCGAGGCTACTTCCTCTTGTTCTGTCGCTTGCTACTTGGGAGTTTCTGTCTTTGCACTTTGCCTGATATATATCCCTCAGGACTGCAAACTCCACCAGTGCATGATTACTGCAGCCCAGGCTGTCTCCAATCTTGACATCACCAATTTGGTCACTTGAGTTGGTGACCAACAAGTCAACAGGTCCAGTATCACATCCCCTCTGGTATGACTGTCTATTGCCTGACTTAAGAAGTTATCCTCAATGCACTCCAGGAGTCTCCTCAATTACTTACAGCTCACTGTGCTACTTTTCAAGCAGACGTCAGGGTGGTTGAAGTCTCTCAGCAGGATGAGGGCCTTTGAAGAATGCTTTGATGATTCCTGTAGCTTGGAAGGAAGACTTCCTCAACAGGCTCCCTTGATTGGGTGGCCAGTAGTAGACACCAACCATAGGGTTGTCTTTGTTGCCTGGATCACTAATTCTTACCCATGGGCCTTTAACCTGCTCATGGCTATTCTTCAGAGAAACCTCTTCATACTCTATTCATTTTTTGATGGGTTTGGATACCTTTCCTGTTGCCGGTCCTTTCTGAACACATCATAGCCATCGATAGATGTATTCCAGTCATGGGACTTGTCCCATCAAGTTTCAGTACTGGAAATTCAATCATACTTTGAATGAATTCAGTGGCTTCCAAATTCTCCATTTTTTTGCCACACTGCATGCACAGGTGTAGAGTAATTTCAGCTGGGTAGTGGGTTGTTTCACAGTCTTAGAGGAACATTCCTTTAATTCCTTTGAATTATTTCACCAGTGTTTCCCTCTTACCTATTACCCCTATTAGCCCCTATTACCTCAGGAGCTCCTGTTTCATCTCTGTAACACTTCAGATGTGCTGCAGTCTAGCACTGAACTGGTTCAGAAGACCACTGATTTTTCATCCTTCCATTTTATCCACAACATCTGTAATATCTTCCTCTTCTATCTTTTTAGCATTCAAACAAAGAAATGAAAAATTGTCTACTATAGAAAAAACAAAAAAAAAAGTTTGTCCTAGGCAGGAGAAATGGCCAAGGTTTGTTTGGAGTTATTCCTCAAAAATAAATGATGATGGCCATCTAAAAAGATTAATATAGTGTGTTTGTGATAATAAACTGTTAGGAGAACTGTAAGTAAATTCAGTTTTGTTAAGAAGGAACACAGAATCTTTTTCATATGCAGAAAGCTTTTCTGAAGGAAAGTACATCTGTTGATGAGAAAGAGTGTCTGGTGCAAAATGGAACCACTGCTTTGAGGCAGGGAATAACCTAGTCGTCTGCCTGTGGACATAATACAGCTGCTGAAGGCAGCCCTGTGGTGCATTCCATTATATACATAAACCTTCCAAGTAAAATTCAGACATGGGAGAGACCCCAAAAATGCAGACTTCCTTATTCTACACAGGACTATCCTAACCCTTGAAACATAGGATGTCCACAGGCAGCAATGGTTAACCTCCACTGAGTGAAACCTCTTTCAGGAATGTGGCAAGCAGTGGCCTTTGCAACCCATTTTGCCATTTTTAGGTAACTGAAAATTCCCTGTGAGCTCTAGATGAGAGTTCTTCAGTGGACTTTGTCACAAATGAGTGATTCATTTTGTTTGTAAGAGAGAAGCAGTGAAATATTTATTAATATAAAACAGTAATTTAACAAAGTTTGATGGTAAATGCAACTGTTTTAACAAGATCCGGTGGCATCCTAAGACACGCTTGGTTATTTACTGCATAGAGGACAGGGTCAGACAGAACTGTCAGGAAGATCCTCCTGTTCAGTTTTTCAGAAAGGACATTCTTTCTTTCGAAATTATTTTTAAAGAAGAGTCTGGGTACAGCTAGATCCAGTCTTAGCCCCAGACTTGGCCAATGATTTATGTATAAAGGACTATATAAGCACAATCAATCCTTTTATATCACTTAGCGAAGATTTTGAAGTGTAGCATGCTATTAACTACTTAATGAGGATCTGTTGCATCAAGGAATCTCTTAAGCTCAAGAAGTAACTTTGAGAGGTGTCCCCTGCTGAAGGGTGGATCCTGGTGTACAGCCCACTACCATTTAGGAGAGCTCAATAGGCCTTGGGCTGTCCACTACTTACAGAGTAAGAAAATTGACTTATAGTAATATTTGCATACCAGCAAGACATCTAGGTCCCTATGCAGTGTTTGGCCGTTTTGCCATCTATCCCTCAAAGTCCAGGTGCAACCCATCACAACCGCCACTGACAGTTGTGGCTTTGAGCAGGAGCCAAGGAAGTTGAGGTTTTGAGGGGGAGAGCACACTGCCATTAAACCTGACTGGATAAAGGAAAAGCTCTTGAATGGACTGACAGCTGTAAACCAAGAAATAAATGAACCAAAAAAACTCCTTGCAAAGCTTACAGATGCCTGGCTTCCTATTCCTGAGGAAGCACTGCTCAGGTCTGCAGGACATGTCATCTAGTATGAAGAGGGACAAATTGGTATGGAACAGAACTGGACCAACATGTGACTTATCTGCAGTTACAATAATTTGAGTGTATACACCCACAAGTTAATTATGCAATAATCTTTAAGATTTGGAATCACGAGCTCAGAATCAGCGTTAGGGTGGTTGGAACACATTGTGCATGCCATTCTCTGGACGTGCAGCTGGGGACAGCTTCCCATACCCTCTTACATGAGTAGAAGGTAGATTTGTACATGATTTTCAAGTATCTGCCCTGTATATTCTTTCTGCTAGATGATCAGTTATATCCTGAGCTCTTCCTATCATTCCCATGACTGACATATTGATCAGCCTTTCTGATACCATAAGGTCAGAAGTTTGAAAGAAAACACAAGCTCTCAGCTTCTGTATTCAGTGACCTCAGAGACAGAGTCCATTGCCTACAGTCCCAGTCAGTGTGTCGTTCCCTGCTCCTCCCCCCTGAAACATATGAAGCCCAAGATCACCATTCTTCTTTCTCTGGTAATTGTCAGGTATGTCTCTAATGGGTGAAGAAGCCAGAGTCAGGAGAACATGAAGTTCCAGGAGAAAACATCATGGAGCACAAGATTTTTTGTCATTTGACCTCAGGCAGAACAGCCATGAAAAAATTCCTGTGGCAGAGCACAGACATAATCCATGTTACTGTTTAATCATTCCGTTCATATTCTTTTAACCAGCTATCCCTCGTGTTTCACTTCTGCCCTCCCCAGTGTCTGATGATTCACTTCTAGCGAATGTTACTGCAGCCTGTGTTACTGTCTGGAGCACTACCACTGCTGCAGAGGGAGCTCAGAAAGGCAACTTAACATCGAATCAAGGCTTATTACAGGTCCTGAAAATACTTTATTGCTTCAACATAGTAACCCAACAGAGTTATATTTGTAAAGCAGATTAGTAAGTGAAGATTAAAATAGCAACCTCCTAAAATACTTCAAAATCTCTCAAGACTCCCCTGCACTGTTCATACTTTATAGATGTACTTTATAGATGTGCTGGGATATGAAAGTTCAGAGATCTGCTTACGTTTATTTGGAAGTCTATTTCAGAATCAGGAGTGATGTTTCTGAACCCTTATCAGTATCATCAGAGAATACCAATATCTGAAGGCAAATGGTTTCATATTGAAGCTGTACCCAGCTTTTGAGCACCTGACACTTGGAACTATTGTTTGAGTTACAATAGTGGAAGAGCAGCCCATAATTTAATGCTAAGGGATTCTATCACAAAAATGAAAGCAATCCTGAACTAATCTTGAGAGTTGAACTGGCACTTTGAATGAGGAAAGATGACATTTGTAGTCTACAAAAGTTGAAGATGAAAAGAAAATGCAGAATGATAGCATTTCAGAATACAAAAATGTTGCTATGGCAACTGTGTGCCATCCATGAGCTCTTATTTCTAAGAACTGCTGTATGTGGGTGCATTCTACAAAATTGTATGTATAATACAGAGAACAGAGAGGAATTTTAATCACAATTCATAAGAAAACTTGCTACAGACCCAGTCTTTTCTGAAAAGACATGGTTGGTTTTGAATGGTAGCTTAAGGTTCTAATGAAACAGATGTCAGATGAGATTTCTCCATAAGCTTTTTAAGTAACAGTTTAAGTATAAGTGATTTTCTTTTGTTCTGAAATACTTTTCTTGAAGAATTAAAAATATCTCATTTGTCTTGGTTCCATTACTGGTTGTAAAAAAACCTCGGAGGTGATTTGTTATTTTCTGATAGGGACTGTGAGACAAGAAAAAACTCTGCCTCAGAAACATATACTTTTCTTTTCATATGTGAAATACATGCTTTTCATATCATTCTGGACTACAAGGTGCAAAACTCAAAATATCCATATAGCAGACACATGTAAGGCTGTGGAGAGCAACAGCACTAAGCTAAAAAGCCTGAGGCAATACAGATTTGTTGCCAACAGTTCTGGGTCAGTAGGGATACACATCTGTCTGCAAACATGGACAACTCAGTAGTGTGTGAGGGATTCAGAATCTGTAGAATGTAATCAAATAATAAAGGTACACAAAAAATTGAAGTGGAATGGAATGAAATAAAACCTAGCACCCTAGATTTCAATTTTTAAAAACTGCATGCTTATTTTAAGTCCCATTTTAAATCACAGAATTATTTGATTTGGTTCACAGATGAATTCATTACTGAATTTTGGAAACAAAGCTGTATTTTTCTGCTCCCTCACCATGTTAACACATATCTAGCCAGGCAGTGTCACATCTGTTCAGTGTTCCACCCCCAAAAAATGCCAATGCAAAGATGGTCTAGGAGAGAAGGTGTGAAATTCTATATTTAGATGTGAGAGAATCTGTATGTTTACTCAGCCTCATGTCTCCAATTTATCTTTTTAACTTACATAATGTATTATGAGTAACATGGTTTATTTTTGTTTTAAACTTTTACCCTAAGTCTGGGTAGTCTTTCTAGCTGTGGAAATATTCTGTCCCTCTTTAAACTTTCCATGATTCTTGATCTCTACCTATTTCTGTGATGTATAGAAATATGCAAGCAGAAAAAGGAAGTGCTAAGACATCTGAGAACAATGATCCATTTTGATGTGTCCTTTGATAATAATTGGGAGAGTCATCCACAAGGCACCACTGACCTGAGATCAGATTGCTTGTGAGCTGCCTTGTTAAGCCTGTGTTTTCTCTCAGCTTTTGAGGCAAGGAGGATGGATCAACCGCTGGTTGAGCGATGTGACAAGCTTTGTATGGCATTATAGAATTTGCAGCATGTGAACTCCAAAGTGAATGAAAAGTATAAAAAATAATGTAGTCACATGTATATATGTGTGTGTCTGTATGTATTTTCCTATTCATGTATGTTGGGTTATGTGGTAAAACTCAGCTGAACACCCACCAGGGAGCACAGAGACAATGGTGGTGGTAGGGCATTGAAAGACTACCCTTCTAAGCTACTCCCAGGCCATCCCAGAAGTGATCAGCCCTTTACAAGCCCATCTGCACAAGCCTAGCGAAGTACTGGGCCAGAACACCAGTTGGGAACCCAAATTACAGACACCCACACCTTCCCAGCCCCTCACCAGGCTGACCCTGGAGATCCTCAGGCCCCCTGCCCAGTGTGAAACCCTTCACTACTAACTGGGTTGTTATGTCTGATCATCCTGTGTCTCCAAAAGATACTATTTCACTGGTAACAGATGTACTGCTTCAGTCTGTATTAGTTAAATGCTTCTTGGCCACTGGATGATTTCTCAGAAAAATTCACAAACATCCTTTTGAATGAGGAAAAACACTACAAGATCATCAAACTGCTCACAATGTTTCATGTGAAAGGCAGGCAGTGGGATGCTGGCTACATGGGTCGGAGGTGTTGAGGCCAGTCCACCTACGCTAATGATTTCTTTTCACTGGAAATAGGAGCTACTTGAAACAAGTCAGCACCACTGATTTTATGCCTATATTGTTTTTATTTATTTTGTGCTAATCTTTCAATCTATCAAATAAAAAACATTTTTTTCATGCATGCCGTTTTGGATGTGTGTGTTAATTTTAGAACTCCTTTCAATAAAACAATAAAGTGTTTTCAAATATGTTTGGAGACACTGCAGAAAGAAGGATTTCAATATTTCCAGAACTAGTGAACATTTTTGAATAGTTTTTTTCTGGTGCAGCTAGGTTTTTAATTGACAGTCATTTCTGTTTGGTTATACTGACCCTGTTTGAAATTTGAAGACAATGGAGCATTTTCATATGAATGAGAGCTATATAAGCAAGCAAGCTTCAGGGAGGAATTTTATTACAGGAAGGCAAGCAGACAGGAGAAGGACATTTGTCTGATCTAATCACATGGTATACAACAGGCAGATTAAATGGAAGTGTGGAGAGGAATGAATGAAAAATAAAGCAAGTTATGTAAGGCAGTCATACACCATTTGCTTAATTATGTTTTGGTTGGAGAAATGTGAAAGCCTTCCAGAGGAGAGGGAGTAGGGAAGGAAGGGCAGGAAAATAAATAAGCATATTTGAGAAAATAAATGCAGAAGTACAGTTGACAGCCAGCCATGGAGAACACTTCAAGGTAAAGACAAAAGCTACCTGTGGATAGATGGAGTAAAGATGCTTTGTAATATATAGCTGGACAACATCATGTATACTGATGATCTGGACCAAAATTGTTATGGTGTTAAAAGGTGGGACCGTTACAGCAGAGACTATGTTAAGCTAAGGAGTAGATACAGCTAGTAGATGCAGCTAGGTGGGACTACTGTAGCACTTAACGAGACAAAGACTGGGAGAGGCAACAGCTGCGCCTCTGTAGTCAGCGGGAGATTTACCACAGCACCAGCCTTGTCAGCCCGCTGCAACTCCAGTGCAGCCAGTCTGAGGAGACAGAGGGATGGGCGCAGGATGTGAAAACAGGGCATGATGTTTATAAATGGCTGCGAAATGTATGCTTCCAGGGTAGCTTGTTTTGCACCCATGTTTAAAACTTCTGCAGGAAATTGTACAGTAAGCTTAAAGAAAAAAATCTACACTCTTCCCAATCAAAATAGGCTTTTTTGACGTTTTTCATCTTGGCTTTTATTTTCAACTTAACCCCCCTTTATACATGTGTATATATATATATAGACACACACATATATATGAGCAAATTATTACAATAGTATAGCAGATAAGAAAATGATATGTCACTATATCTCTTTGTATATGAAAAGAAATAGTTTAAGCTTCACTGAAACAGAAATTATGTATGTATAAAAGAATATTTTGACAGCAGCAAAGAATGAATGAAAAGATATACTTTCATATTTAAACATGCACATACGGATGAGATTTAACAAAGCTGATCTGGTGATAGTGAGGATTACGTTTCAGTAAGTATGTGAAGCATTATTAACCTCTTGGGATAAAAGTATTCTGGAATTCAGTTAAGAATAAATATTTATCCTAGTGTTCACATTTTATCTTTAGTGTGAACTCTTTTTCTATAATTAATGTCTCTTAACTGTAGTCCATTATTAACCTCGCACTATGTTAACTTAATTTGTAGGACTTGTAATTTTTATTTCCATTGACAATTTCTGGAACAAGCCCAGGTTTTCTTTGTGTTAAGTTATCTTTTAATTTTGTTCAACCTCAAAGGAGAGCAACAAAAATGGATTATAAAAGTCTTTAGCCCATGCACTTCAATAATAGTCTGTTCATGGAAACGTTATTATAACATGAAGTTAATAGTCAGGAGAGCTATCACAAATCATAGTAATGAAAAATAAACCTTAGTTTATGATAACCAGTAATTTAGAGGGTCCATTAGCAGATATTATTATTATAGAACCACAGTGATTTTAAATATTCTGATTTATCATGCAATGGTTTGGATTGTAAACCAGACACTTTGTTGTATGCTTTCTCTTGCATAGTGTTCACCATATCTGAGTTTTGTTTTCACTTGGCCTTCATTATACACTCGTTGCCAAAAATAGATTCTGACTTTCTGAAGTTTCATTGTTTTCCTCTCTGAATTTCGTGTGAAATTGGGATCAAGATAAAGTTTCAGACTTTTTGCTTTTTACCTTAATTTGTCTCTAAACTCCATATTAAAATGTATTTATAGGGCTTTTTGAATGGGTTCTCTTTGGAAAAAATTGTCTTTTCAGGCTTCAATTTTGTGCTTGGTTGAAGCTACATGTGAAGAGGCACCTCTCCATACAGAAGGGTACAGTGCATAGAACTGATACACATTTTTGGTCTGGTTTGTGCTTCCATGATAATTTTCTTCAGCAAAATATTTAGCAGCTCCACAGGCAAGTCTTTCCACAGTCCACATCAGTTTCTATGAAAAGTATTTGGGATTGTAACAGTCTTGTCCTTCTGACTCCTTTATTCATCCAAAAACCTTATACCTTCTAGAAGTAATCAGAATTTGGATGTTTTTCTATCTTAGCCAAGTCTGATGTGTCTTAGAAAGGCAAACGTTGCATTGCATGTAGATGCTCTTTCAGTTTTCTAGAAAAGAAAAAAAAAAGTCATCAAAATTCCTCTGTGAATGTTTGTTGAATTGAATGAATTGGAAGAGGATAACAGAACAATAAAACCTAGTGTGGAGCAAACAATCCACAGGGAAGTCTCTGGGGCTTGCTGCCTTCACCCCTCCTGGCTTAGCTGAAGCACAGCTATCAGCAGGGGGACAGCATGGGGTCAGACCTATCTTGAGTTATTTTTATAAACCTGAAGAACAGCATGGACTAGAACAATACATTCGAGCTAAAATTTCTCAGGTGATAATGATTTGCAGGGAAGAAGTTAAGGGAGAGCAGTAACAAATTGAAGACCTAAAAGAGAGTTAAATCATCTGTAAGCAAATGGGTATATGTTTTCCAGATAAGTCCTAGTCTGAATGACCATGGACTGTTTCAGAAGATAAGGGAAGCTAGTGAAAATAAAAGCTTTGGCTGATTTGCTGAAAAAGCCATGGTTTTATGAATGCAATGAGAGTGGAATATAAGGTTACAGTGAGCAATGAGTACATAAAGTTAAAAGTAAATACATAGAATCACTGTCTCATACGTTAGAACACTGCTTATTATCAGAGATGAGATGATGGCTTAGCAGTCAGGTACCTTGTTCAGGACATGGGTGTGACTGACTCATCCTCCAACCACACATGTTTTTATCTTCACTAACTAAAGAACTTGTTTACAGTGACTATTATTTAAGCAGTGTGGACCCTAAAGGGAATGCTCCCTTAATATTTATCTGATCCATCTAGAGACTGGAATTCCTTTAGAATTGTAATTTCTTTTAGCATTTGTTTAGCCTTTTCTAAAATAAGGCAATTCAAGTTTTTAATGGGTTGTTTGAATCTACAGATTATTTAGTCTTTACAGATCTCTAAAAATGCCTTTCCCAGAATCTTTTCTCTCTCAGTAGTCTAATACTTAAACTTTAATTGAGACTAATATTATGATTAATTACAATCTTTCTCTTTTTTTACTTGCTTAGGATTTTCTGCAACTATAGGTCTTATCATAATTCATTGCACTTTTACCTCTTTTTCCTAGCCTTCTATAATTCCTCTGTCATCTTGAGTGGTGCACACAAGGAAAGATACATCCATGTCATCTTTGCCAGCAATAATGCTCATGCCATTTCTTGGTCCTAGATGTGTGCTGTGTATGTGCAGAACAATAGAATCATAGAATCATAGAATGATTAGAGTTGGAAGGGACCTTGAAGATCATTGAGTTCCAAACCCCTGCCATGGGCAGGGACACCTCCCACTAGACCAGGTTGTTCAAAGCCCTATCAAGCCTGGCCTTAAATACTTCCAGGGATGGGGCATCCACAACTTCTCTGGGCAACCTTACATTGTTAATGGCATCACCTTACAACCTTAATTACATCATATGCAATAACTGCATGTGGTGTATTCTAGTTGGTGTCCTAAGTGCTTCTACCCAGAGTGAAACCTCTTGCGGCTTATCCCTGGACTACAACAAAGTACACCAAGGTTGTTAGAGAAAGAGGTAAGTTAGGAATGAAACTTGTGTATTTTTTCATATATGAGTAATTAAGAAAACCTCTGTGTCTGGCAAGATCATGGAGCAGATCCTCCTGGAATCTCTGCTAAGGTACATGGAAAATAACGCGATAGAAGACAGCCAACACGGCTTCATCAAAGGCAAATTCTGCCTGACAAATTTGATGGCCTTCCATGATACTGCCACAAACTTGGTAGATAAAGGCAAAGCAATGGACATCATCTACTTGGACTTATGCAAAGCATTTGACACTGTCCCAAATGACAATCTAGTCTCTAAATAGGAAAGTGATAGGTTTGATGGATGGACCACTTGGTGGATAAGGAACTGGCTGGATGGCTGCACTCAAAGAGTTGTGATCCATGGCTCAATGTCCAAGTGGACAGAGAAATGGCTGAGAGCAGCCCTAAGGAGATGGACTTGGGAGTGCCCATGGATGAGAAGCTCAACATGAGCCAGCAGTGTTTGATGGCAGCCCAGAAAGCCAACCATATTCTGGGCTGCAT
>VZRU01011494.1:0-53511 GCA_013398155.1 Pedionomus torquatus
CGGGTCCGGTGGGTGCCTTGTGGGGGAAGAGGGACGCCGTGACCGCCGCCAAACTCTTCTTCCCGTGTCCGGCAGCGCTAGGAGAGCTTAACGCGCCTTCCTGCCCAAATAGCCACGGTCGAACTGGTCGCCTGCTGTAGGGCGGGCGGCGTTTCTTGGTCTTGAGAGAAGTTCGGGTGCCACTGATGTGCAAATGGCCATTTCGCAATCTTCTTATTTTTCCGTGCCTCAAGAAGAAACTTGGCCGGGGGCGGGAGAGTTGGGAAAAAAAAAAATTACACCGCTTTTCACTGAGGTGCAAATGCTGTTCTTGTCAGTAAGCAGCACATCTAAACCTGCCTGTTTAAAGCTAGCCTTTCAATTCCTGTCCGGGTTCCCCGGTTGGCAGTAGGCTGCCTTAAATGCTGAGTCCCCAGGCGTGTTTTGTAGTCAGTGAGAAATGCAGGTGTTCATCAGGTGCACCTACCAAGCTTAGCCAATTTTGACATAATATTCCCGAATTTGTACTGCATATGCCACTTAAAACAGCCTTTCTGTGGCAGCTTCGCAACTGTGTATTCTTTAAAAGCAGATCCCCCCAGACTCCTTAATGTAAGGCTCTAAGGTTGTCGCCTTTGTGACACTTCTAAGCCGATGAGCCATCAGAAGGTTTGAGGCTAGGAGCCCACCTAGCATAGCAGTCCACTGCCTGGAGGATTTTGGAATTATTGCTGAAGGGTTCTGATGGCTTCCTCATCCCACAAGAATGTCAGAAGTTGACAGTGGAAATGTCATTTCTAGTAAGTAGTCAGTTCCCTTTAGTGGGATAGCAGACACGCAACCCCTTCTACTAAAGCAGTCACATTTGCAGAGGCCCAAAGCTGCAAATGTTTCTCTGTGTGCTTTTGCTGGTGCCTGTCCGCAGCCTGCTCCTTAATTTCCCCAGTGCTCTGCTGGTGGAGCAGTTCACATGAGTACTTCTTAATTGGCTTCAGGCAAAATATGCCAGCTCTTGTAGGCTGTGTCACAGCAAACCCGTGGAATCAGTAATTTATGGCTTCCTGCCATTCCGTGCCAATGTTAGTAAGAAAATCGTGATCAATTCATTTTATTTCTTTCAAGATATATATTTTAGTTCAACTAAAGGAAGCAACTATATTTTAAAATATTTACCAAAATAATTAATCACCTTTCTCAGTGATGGAGTCGGTGGAGAATAAATTCTTCCTACAGACTGTAAATGTGCCATCTCTAAAGGAAAAAAACCCAAAACAACAACAAACCAAACCAACCCAGAACCCAACAACCCCACACTCCAAAACCTTTTATCATGAGGTAGTGTTAAAATAAAACAGATGTGAAATTTATTTCAGGAAGAACTACTGAAGCACTGCAGTTTTTAATTGCTTACTTTTTTTTTTTTTTTTTCGTTAATAGTTTGGGTGCAGATTCCCTTTNAATTTCTTTTTTTTTTTTTTTTTTTTTTTCGTTAATAGTTTGGGTGCAGATTCCCTTTGTTCTGCTTTTGGCATTTTTATTTTTTGAAGTACAGTTTAAAAAGTGCAACACAATGAGTAAACCAAATAATAATTTTTTCTTCACAGTTAAGTGCTGTTGTGCTAAATGCATTTTGTCAGTTTATTAAGCTTCTGATATTCATTAGTAATCCAGTGAGTTGTGTGAGACTATTAAATAAGTGTTTCAGGGATCAGTGCTTTTTAAATTTGATCTGAGACTCTTGCTTTGAAAAAATTGAGCTACTGCAAATAGCGACACAACTTTTATTGATGATGATGATGATGATGATTATTATTATTATTATTATTGGGTTATGTATGTTTCTCCTAATTGAATTCAGTCATTGAATACAAACCTAAATTCTGAGCTAGTTTGGACATGTGAATACCAGTAGTTCCTCTGAAGTCACTGGAGTTATTCCACTTGTCTGTGTGCAGCATTAGGGGATGTGGTCCTGTTTTATAGTATGTATCTTTTCCCATATTTGATTTTGTCAGGTGAATGTAGTCAAGCATTTTAATGATTAATACCATGGGGACTTTGGGGCACAATGGCTATTAGGACAGCTATTAAACTATGTTAAAATTTCACACAAATGAGGAAGAATACAGAAAATAAAGGATTCAAAGCCTTCATACTTTGCAGTTCAAGTTAGTTTAATTAACCTCTTTCTTCTAGTTCCTGGTTTCTTTTAAATACTGATGTTATAATTTTTGGTATTCTCAAGAACTGATTTTCAGATAAAATCTTGGCATAGGATTTAGGTCTTTCTTGAAACAGTGTTCAGTCAGTACTAATGTTTTAGAATTGTGGTACAGTGTGGGGGAGAAATTTTAAAAACTAGCAGTGATAATGTAATTCTGTGTGACTGATTTTTACGTGCATTGAATTTCATTGTTAGTAGCATTAATCACAACAATTTACAATACAGGACACTTGTTCTTAAAAAATTTCCATTTTCAATTCTGTTGTGTATACACTCTACTAAGTAAGTAATTGTCTTACTTCATATATGGTGGTGTGTGTGCATCTCCTCCATCAGAAAGGAAAAGAGAGAGTTTGCAAGAAGCAGTCTAAACCTATGGGCGTTTGGCTCCACCTTCAGAGATAGGAAGGAACAAATGACAAGCCTTTGTTGACTAAGTTGCCCTACCTGCCTTTTCTCAGAAGTGTACTAGTAGAATTTTTTCCCTGTGTCCTTACCCGACTATAAAGGACGCTTGTTTGCAGCTGATGCCTGGACCTCTCTTTTTGGATACCTATGTGATCAGCAGCAAAAATTTGAACATCAGTGGGACAACTGTTTGTTGATGTTACGTGTGTGCTTTGCAGAAACCAGACCTTAACGCGGTATTTCTGCGTATGACATTTTAGAGGAAGTGTCCAAGTAAGTGGCAGCCCACTTAAATAAGTTTTATTTATTTATTTATTTATTACAGGTTATGGTATCTGTACATTAAATGGATGTGAGAATGGCTGTCTGCATAGAGGTGCTGTTTTAGAATTGCAATGATGTTGGGTTTTTTTCTTCTTTTGTTACTCCGTTAAAGCATGGTTCTCTCTTTGTATTTTCACAGGGGAGTGTTTTGTTTTCCCAAGTGATGTGTTGCAATTCTTTTTTCTTTCTTCTCTTGTACATTAAGAAAGAATTCTGACTGTGTCGATTTTCATTTTTCTTTATAGGTTCTGCCCAGCTGTTGTTCAATGCAACAGATGTTGTTAAAAAAACTGACTGTAATAAAACTGTCATTTTACCTTGCTACGTGACTAATCTAAATGAGAACAATCCAAATATCATGTTTGTTTTGTGGAAGAGACAAGGACAAACAATTTTCTCTTTTGATGGAGCAAGAAAGGAATATTTCAGAGATCCATCGGTTCCATCGGCTAACTTGCTATCTGAGGCGGATTTACCCAAGGGTGTTGCCTCTCTGAAGCTTAACAGTGCAGAGGCAGTAGTTGGAAATTACAGTTGTGAAGTGACAGAATCAAACAGAGAAGGAGAGACAAAACTTGAGCTTAAACAATACTCGGGTAAGTTGCCTGCCAGTGTTTTAGAACCTGTTGGGAGAGAAAACAAGCAAAATCTTATGGGAAAAAGAAAAATAATTAATATGGCAATGTATTGCATTAAATTGAAAACCCCATAGCACCCAAGACTTCTAACTTAAATGCTAAAGTGAGTTATTTTGGATTGAGTTATAGGGGAGTGTTTCTGTGGGAAAGATCTGAACACATTTTTCACTCTGTAGTAATGTCTGAAGATCACTTGTCTAATATAGTAAAATATGTTTTCCAATATCTGTGATATTATATAGTTGGTGATGTTTTCAGCATGCTCATGTTACTGCATTGCATACTGAAAGATATTAGGAATATCTTTGTAATACTGAGATGTATGCATCCATCACGGGTGTTTGCAGAGATCTTTTCTGAAAAATTGCATCTTGCAGCCTTTAGCTGTGCTGAAGAAATACAGCTAGAACTGATAGAAATTCTATATAAAAGCTGTAAAACTTGATCTGAAGGTAGGCAGTTTTTCAGTGAGGTTGAAAATGCTACTGCTAGATGGTAACTTGCTATGATTATCTAACATTAAACATTGTCTTCAGAAGATGATGTTTAAAATAGTGGTGACTAAGTGATGACTTTGTCATTTAGTGAGCCATTTTACCTTTCCTTGTCAGACACAGCACATGTGGTCTTTTGGCTCAGCATGGGATCTGCTGTACATGTGCAGCCTGTCTAGTATTCTGCAGAACTGACAGTTTCACTGAACATATGTGTGTATTGTTTCTCTGTTCTGCACAGGAGACTTGCTTCTTGCTTCCAGAGAGCTTCTCGAAAGCACTGAGTATGTTACATGTGCGTAGCACGTGGAATCTTACCTGTGCACTGTAGAATTGTCCTAGGACATTTTTGCTACTGCTTTTTGCGTTTGTCATTAAAATATTTATGAAGCTCTGACACAGGTTGCTAGTGTTCTGCTACAAACATCAATGTAATTCACAGTTGGGTCTAATTATTGAGTTAGCCATATACACTGCAAAACAAACATGCTCCTGAAATGGATTGAGATGAGCACAGCCACTGAAAGAGTGAGGAGCCTGCAAAGTCACTTGGTTCTTAGAACACTGCCAAAACGGACAGAAGTGTAGTTTCCTTCCTTCTCTTATAGCTTCTTCATTACTCAGCCATTTTGGACTGATTTTGCCATTCGTTGTTAAGATCTAGAAAAGGAAACAAGGCTTGAGGATGTAGTATAACTAGGTCCTATTTGCAACTTATGGGTTTATTTTTACTTTGTGTTTAGAATTTTGAAAGCTGTGTAAAGACTACAAAGCAGGAAACTGATGTAATTTTTCTGATGTCATTTTCCAGCTGACAATTGCAGCGAGGAAAGTACCCCAGCACCAATGGAAAAATGTGGTTGGTGAAGAATATATAGTTGCGGGATCACATTAGCTTGAGAGTATATGCCAGAAAATGTAAAACTTAGTATTGCATTTGAGTGTTTAGCTGAAAAACAGTCACTTGCTCTCTCTTTACATTCTTCTATATAATTTTTTGTTATTGCCTCTCAGTTCTAGAGAGACCCTTGAGATAATTAGCTAATAGAATAAAGTGTAACAAGTGAGTTTTGAAAAGGGTTAGTGAATAACAGAAATCTTGTACCAATCTTCACTTTATCATTTCTGAGCAATGAATTCATGCTGTCACTATTAATGTGTTCAAATGGATACTTATACAAAGATAGTCTTAGAGCCAACTATTCTCCATCTCACTTTACAGAATTCCTGCATTCACGTATGAAGTGGGCAGCACAGTGAGCAAGATGTAAATGCTAGTACACTTGCCTTTGGGGACACTCTTTCCTGATCAGTTACCAGAGGAGAGTGGCCATAAAGTTTCCCCTTCCNCTAACCTCTTCGCTTCCTCTCTCCTTCTCCTGCCTCCTTTCCCTTTTCCCTCGTCTTTTCTCTCTCCTTCCTCCCCTGCACGTCTGGAAGTCTCTCTTCTTAGTTTGGAATTGATGTATGTTGGCTGTCAAAATAATGCCTTTCTCCAGGAGTTTACCTTATTGCTATGAATCAACAGAGTAAGTGAAATATATTACCAAGAAAATGTGTTCAGCTGTTTCTCTTATTTGCATGCTGCATGTACCAGCAGTATTGCAAGTATTTCCATACAATTAAGTGCTTTTAGACTCGGAGATTTGTACCATATATGGTTCCATATTGCATGCTGAAGTCCTAGTAGATAACGGGCTTCATGGCTGCTTGTTTTTTTTCTGTTTGTAATACCTCGTAGCATCATCTGGAAATGCTACAGAGGAGGTGAATCTGCTTTTCAATCTGCTTGCAGATACTTAAAATTCTTTGATAATTCCCCATTACCATCACTAGGATTTGCCTGTAAGATTTGACTAATCTAGAGAATGGCAACTGTGCATTCAAATTACTGTTCAATACTAGTTGCTTTTTTGAAAATGCAAACAAAGCAAAAGGCCTTCCTTTAAATGATTCATTAAATTAGGCTTCTTTTACCACCAAGGAAGTTGGCAGATATTCCTCAATTTCTCTGCCTTTTAGTACATTGTGTGATTGCCTTGTATTCGTGATCTAACAACTGTATTTTCTGTGACTCCTGGGGGTGGAGGCAGGGTGGGGGAGAGGGAAATTTAAAACTGTCCTCAAGGTATTTACTTGGCATTGAAATTTGTGATGTATTAATACTTCATTCCATGTTTCTGGAGCTGAAGATACAGCTTTTAAATATGGAGAATAAGTGCAAGGAGTATGCATCTGAATGAAGATTAGAAGTTTCTTTGCAAGGAAATGTGCAGGCAGAGGCATGGTGGCAAGTATAATGTAAGAAATTGAGACTTTGGGCTCCACTGAGTGAGTCAAGATGAAATTATGGGCAGAGATGCAAGAATCAGCTGCATTTTCTAGTTCAGTGGAGATGTTTTCAGAATTTTATGTTGGAAGATGGCTTACACAGTCTTACAGCACGAGTGACTGAACAGCCTAGGGTATCCAAGATGCAGGGGAAGAAAGCCTAAATGGATGATGGTGGGAAGACCTAAAGAAAAATGTGTGATTTCTAAAAATAACAAAGCAGTGTTTCCTTCTCATTTAGGTTAGCTCCCATATTTCTTACCACACATCTGGATTGCTTCAGGAATTACAGCAGCTCAAGGTAGAATAGGATAGCTGGGGAACCATCAAATTGGACTTCTCACATCTTGCCCAGCTTCTCTGCTTAGCCTAAATATACCGTTTTTTCTTATCTACTGTGCTGTTTGTAGTTAGACAAGCTAACTAGCTTATACTGCCATACATCCTCTGCTGCAGTGGAGGTTAAGACCTCCAGTCTGGAAAATGTTAAGATAACTAGAAGTACTGAAAAACCAGGTTGTCACACAAGATGAGAGTGAAAAATACATAGGTAGAAGTCATAGCTGCTCTTAACCTATTATAACTTTTAATGCTAACTATTACATTGAGTATGGAGTGATCTAGAACCTAGCATAATATGAACAATAAATGTAAAGCTAATAACTTCCGTTCTTGTTTTCTTCCTACCATTTTTCTTTGCTTATTCTCTAGGATCATGGTTTCTTCTGGTGGAAAGGGCTATCATCATATCGTTGCTGTTCTTAATTATTGTTTTGTTTTTGGCTCAGTTAAGTCTTATTGGTAAGTATTGGCTCTTTAATTCTTTGCTATTACCGATTTGTCCTAAAATCATTTGCTTGCATAAAAATCATCCATGTAAGATGAAAGATGGTGCTTAAATCTGAAAGCTGTCTGGTAGAATTGATCTAGGTGATACTCGGAGAGGTGGTATGTCTGCTTTGTCGCATGGCATGTTTGGTTTGCTCAGGAATCCTCTGATCATCCACACTGTGTTACTTATGTTCATTTTTGGGCTTTCCTTTGGCATGAATCAGCTGACATCATGAGAGAGTTAACTCCTATACAATTCTCAAGGTAGTTCCTAGTAAGTGCTGTAACTTACAGGCTTAATTAGTAAGAGCATACTGAGATACACTCTTTAATGCTAAGTAGACTTCCATTTCCTGTTTCAGTAAGCCTTGTGCTTTTTGAGGAGACGTAACATACATTTTTGGCATCAACCTATGAAAGCACTACTCTGGCATAGCATCTGCAGAATTTGGGACCTTTGAACTGAAACCAAACATGAGCTCGTTAAAAAGGTGTGTGTTTTGGGGCTTCAGTATGCCCTGTGGTGCCCCAAGTCATGCAGTGTGGACACAGCCAGTGGGGTCTGGGTCAGTTGGCTCTCTTTGCTTGGAGGCCAGGGGTTGCTTCCCAGGGTTAAAATTTTTAGCAGGTGTGTGTCTTTGTAGACAAAGGTATGACCTGCAACCTAAAGAGTTGGTGTTTAGAGCTAGTCTGTCAGGTGGTGATGTGTCTCCGGCCAGTACTGTAGCAAACAAGGAGCTTTTTTGCACAGGTGTAATTTTTGTGGGGTATTGTTGATAATTTCTACTGTCATTGGTTAGAACGGGGAGGCTTTTTTTTCATGTTGGTTCACCATGACACTGAATCGATAGAAACAGAAACATGTTTCAATTTAGGGTTATAAAATCAGTGTTAGAGGAAGATGGTACTGTCTTCCTAGTGTAAATTTGTTCATAAGTCTTTTAGCACTGGCTGAGTTAAAATTTAACACTGACTTCAATGATTTTGTTAAATATTTTCAGAGACAATACATTTGCCAGTGCAAGACATCCTTAGATGTTTATACACTGGTGTCCCAAGATGCATGCAATGTAGACTGTGCTTTATGTCCTAGTCTTTCAGTGGGTTCCATCAGTCTTTGAGATTTTTTCAGCCTTTTTCCATTTGTAGACATCTAAAAACTGGGGAAAAAGGAAATCTGCGTAGAGTTTAGTCCTTTAGGAAATAGAAAGAGCTTGCACTCAGAGAGATTCATAGTCAGCCACATACTCAGCCATCTATATAGAATTTCCCTTATTACTGCTTCATGCACCTCTGAAGGTGATACTTAACTCTTCAAGGTTCATCCATGGTCAGAGGTTGACAACTAATACATATTTTTAAAGTTATTTTATTGCCATAGTGTTAGATTCCTGATTTTCATTACTGTTCAGAGTGGTTTAGGTTTAGGAGTCTCTGGTAGCTTCAGGAATTATTGTTGCCTTCCATTCATAGCAGAACTTTAAAATTTTTAGCATTTTATCACAGTGAATTTATCAAAGTAATAATTGCAGGAGTAAGTTGAGCCTGCTTGGATTTTATTGCATCTGTGCACTTTATTGCAAGGTCTGTGGCCTCTTTGGGGAAAAGTAATCCTGCTACCTCTAACTTAATAAATGTAGTTGCACTTGCTGTTTGGTTTTCTTGTTTGTTTTTGGTTTGTTTGTTGTTTGCTTGTGGTTGGTTGTTTTTTTTTTCTTTAATTTGCACTGGTTTAGTTAACCTGTGAATGCAGCAATGCTACAGTATACCTTTAAATAGTTTGTTTAAACCTGGCTTGCTTTTTTCTGTATAGCACTCTGGAATATATGTTTTCTTTGGTTTTGTGCTTTATGACGGGTTTGGTTTTGGGGTGTTTTTTGTTGGTTTGTGGTGGGTTTTTTTGTTCTTTTGTTCATTGATATTTTTTTTTTTTGCATACGGGATTGGCTTTTAGGATTTAAGTGTAGCATATCCATTACTTCTGTCTTTGTGTCTTGCTTTCCTTGTGTTCGCATATTTATAATGTGGAAAAAAATGTGTATTTCCAGTACAGAGGTGCAGGAAGGTTTTAGTATTACTACAATTCTAGATAAGTTTTCGGTTTAAATGGTAATAGTACTTCAGAGTATGACTGGGATCTAGTTCTGTTAGACAGTGTGAATACAATGAAAGACAGTTTTAATTACAAGAGAGTATGCTCTAACCCTCCCATAGATAAGATGCTATTAAACATTTTTGTCATATGTACCCTCCAGAATATTTACTGTATCCTCACATTACTTTTTTGGGGCTTTCTCAGTGCATGTAACTGTCTTACTGACAGTACTCATTCTCTGTTTGAGACTGCCAATTTCAGCATATACCAAGATGTTGGTATCTAAATTTTCAAGCTTGGAGCAAGACCTGCCTTATTTCGTATCTCTAGTTTTAGCAATGTATAAAGCAGAAGCAGACATGGTTTTATTAAGATGTTGCATTTGTACTGTTTTTCCTTTTCCAAAGCTACTGAAGTGCTGCTGCTTTGAAACCCTCCACTAGAATCAATCATTTCTGTGTGGTGTGATGGCAGCTATATAGCATTGCAGTTTTACTGAAAATTAGTTGTGGTATCTGAATATGTAGGTTATCCTGTATCTACTCATCCTCAAAGCATTCTGGTGAGATGGAAATGTACCCTTGTTCTGTTGGGCATGAAGGTGATACACAGTGTAACAGGGAAGAGAAGTAAACCTGGAATTTTGAAATCCCTGCCTGACACTCGTGAGGAACAAATTTCTCTAATGTTATTTTATATGTCAGGAGTGCATCTACTTGATTTAACCTGTACCATGTCCCAAAGTTATTTTGATAACATCACCTGAAGGTTATGAAGGATGGAATTAATGATTTGGCTAAAACACCAGTTACAGGTTTTGTTCATCTGAGTTAGCATATTAACCATATCAAACAATGACAACAAATTATATGTTGGTAGTATTTATTGTTCTAATTTTTTAGGATTTTGTTCATTTGTTAACAACAGCGCTAATCATAAAATCTGTGTGTTTTTGTGAGACAATCTGTATGTCTGATTGTTTTCCTCTCTGTCTCTCTTGATTTTGTCTTTTAAGCATTAAAATATGAAATTGAAACTCAGAAGAAAACAGGCATTATTATAGCAGGTGTCATTGCCACAGTTGCTGCCATTGTAGGCACTGTTCTTTTTGTCCAAGGTAAGTGTATTAAAATTACCTGACTAGTTTAAGGGATGAAGAGCACAAATTAATCTCTTCCATGCAGTAGTATGGAAGTTAGTACCACCTATTAATCGCCATGTACTAATTTTGAAATGGAAAAAAAAATATTATAGAATACAACAAAAATAGCATTATGGTTGTCAGGCCCTCAGATGGTCATAGGGAGACAGAGACTGTAAATTTATTTATATTTTCTGTCCTGCTGCCTGAGGGAATGTTAGGGGCTGGGCAGTAGCTTCTGGGGTTCAGTGGGATTTTTTTCTGGATCCTAAAAATTTGTTTATACTAATGATTTACTTTTATTGCTGTGTGCTTTACTCCAGTCAAGAATTTCTGTTTTACTAATTTGCATACAAATGTTTGCAGATGGCTATACTGTACAGAATCAAACCGGTCTTGGCCTAATTGTAGTCCCCGCTGTGATTTTCATACCACTTCAATACTTTATGTTTGGTATAGGTGAGTATTCACTTGCTCAAGAACGTATTGATTGAAAAACTGAACCCCCGCTCCAAACTACATACTACTTTATTTTTTTGAATAAATAGGTTCTACGATAGTGTGCTGGGTTCCTGACCTTCATAGTGTCTCAAAACAAAATGTTTAACCTGTGTTTATTTGGCTACATTGCTTCAAGGAAGAAGCATGTTACGTGCTTGAAAAGTTACATTTAGGGTAGAACATCTGAATGATTCCTACTCTTCCTTCCTAGGTCTTGGGACTGGGATGAATAGCTACCTCTCAGAATGTGTGGTTTTCATTTTTTTTTCTAGTTACTGTTTATTTATTTTATTTATAGATACATACATTTTTTTTGTGTGTGTGTATACATACAGTAGCACTGAATGACTTGTGTAGTTGTTTTGTTATCACGCTGGTGGGCTGGTTGAGCCAAGCCTGCAATTCAGGAGAAATCTGATTTCTAGTTTTATGTGAATGATCTACGTTTTGTATCTTTATAGTTAATCTTTAAATATTATGATTTTGTTTGTGTCTTTCCCAGTATTTGATAGTCTACCACAAGCAACATTTGTTCTGCTGGGTTTGCAAATTCTTGGTTATATAATTGCTGTGGCTGGTTTTGTACTCTGTGTCTCAGGTAAGCAATTTATCTTCTATCTTTTTACTTTGTCTCTACCTGATGTTTGTTTGTTTGTAACCCTAAAATGCTCTCCAGATGGCTTCACTACATTGGCTGTTGGCAAGTAACTTCTGCAAGTGTACTTTAGGACTACTGTGGTAATGCCCTTTTGTCTGGTAAAAGAAGCATATCCCAAAGGCTGTATTACTTTTATCAGTTTCATTAGTATGACTGCATTCTAGAAGCAGTTACTTAAAAAAAAAAAAAGTTTTTAATTTTCCGACATTTAATGCCCTGAAGAGTCACCTAAAACCAATGTTGACCTTTATTACTGTTATTCTTACTGAGGCCTAGGGTATTTAAAAACTAAACTAGAGTCATAATAACTTTCTCCTGTTCGATGAATAAATCAGAAATTCAGTGTTAATCTCTGCTTGTATGCGTGTGATAACTGAGTTGCGGGAAAGCAAATACCATGCAGAGACAGTTTACTTGGAAGTGTTCTTGTTCTGTTTTCAGTCTGGTTGTGCCTGGCATTGTTTCAGCACTGAAAAGAATCAGTGTTGTAAAGCAGCACCAACTAAACACCACACACAGTGCTAACCCTTATTTCGCTGCCCCTAACCTGCCCTTTGTATCCTGCCTGCCTTCCTCTCTGCCCACCAGAGCAGAGAGAAGGGTGGATTTAGGACCAGGCATCCTTGGCAGTGTGCTTAGGAGTAGAATACATACTCGTGTTTGTTGGAAACACTTTATACCCCTGGCTTATTGTTCCTTAAAGGCATTCTTCATTTTAATCATTTATTTGTTAGGGTATTTATGAAAAACTATTTCTCCTTGAAGTGGTTCCTAAAGGTCTGCCTCATATGGGAGAAACAATCGACCTTTCAGTGGAGTTGTGTTTTGAGTTTTATGATTATTGCTTAGTGTTTGCACAAGTATATGTAAGGGACACCTAAGTGTTGTCAAATGTAATAGTAAAATAAACTGACGAGAGATTTTTGGTAAGGCGTTAATCGTCTTGAGTAATCCACAATGGAGGACGTTTTTATTATGCTCTCAAATCTAAAGTCTCCAGGGTTTTCAGGATGACCTTTTCACAGGTGGTAGGTGTTACTTGTATCTCTGGACGTTTAGCTCAATGACCCTTAAGTGTCAGCAGAAATAGCTCATCTTAGGTTGAGGTCACAGGTAGTTGCAATGACCTCAGGTCCCTGGAAACAAGAGAACAAAGAGGTTTTGCACTCAGCTATGGTTGGCTTTTAATAGCTTGTTCCTGCTCTGGGTTATCCCTGTCAACATGGGGCATTCCCCTTAGCTGTGGTGGATTTGCCTCAGAACTGCCCTCATGTTCTTCTCCCTTTTTCCACTCTGTTTTATCAGTAACACTATTGAATAAGTGTAGTAGCTAAGCACGATAAATCAGTAAATGCCTCTGTATCATTAAAGAATGTATACAGAAAAGAAAGATGCAGAAGTAGTTCTGGGATAGCTTTAAAATACAGTTTCTTTTATTGTGTTTTTAACAGCCTGTCCACCAATACATGGGTCTGTTATCATTGCTGGCTTAGCTATTCTGGCAATTGCAAATTTGCTTAGTCTGGGTTACGTGTTTATTATGGGTAAGTAGCACCTAATATTCTATCTTTATTTTTAGTACTTCAGCATTCAGAAGGGCATTTTTCTCTCTTGTACTTTTCAGAGGTAGACAGAGCTTATTTGAACATAAGGTGTGATTTTTGCAATTACATAGTTTAAAAAAATACTGAAAAGTTGTCTGTGTATATTGACTTTGTTTCATAGAGCTTGAGTATGGAATATTGAGTAAAGAAATTTACCGAAATTTATCATCATAAACTTTCTTGAGATTGATACAGCCAGGTTTCTTAAGAGTGTTTCAGCTGTAGGATGGTTGTTGCTGCTTAAGATCTCCAGGGGTTAAGGACTTCAGGGGTTCTGTAGAGTGCGTTATGGGATGGTGCTGACAAAAGCTTATCAAAACATAAATTTAAAGAAGTAATGTGCCTGGTGATTTCCACTGGTTAGAGGTAGGTCAACATAAGATCAACTTGAATGCACGCCTTTCATTTTAGTGACTCCTGTTTTTTCTGATGCTTAATTTTAAAAGCCAGGAGCAAAGAATAGTAACACTTTAAGAAACTGATCTTTTCACCAGATCTCAAGAAGATGAGAGATTTCAAGGTATAAAAGTCAGTCAGGCCTGCTAAATAAACAAAAAACATAGCAATGCTGTATGACTGGAATGCTGGCACACCACAGCATAACATTATGTGGACTTTGCAGCTTGGATTTGAAAGCAGAGTGACTTGTTTTCAAGCTGTACATGAAAGCTCTTGAAAGAGCTTGTTAGTTTAAATGCAGAACCGTGCAATTGAGGATATATTGCTTCCAGACTCAAGCTGATGTGTATACAGTGAACTGAACTATGCAGTCTTGCAGGTTTAGTACTTGCACACTATGTGTGGGCATGGTCAGAAGTAATAGACACCAAGACAGCGAGGATTTGCATTAAAGAAGAAATTAAGGCAGAATGCTTAAATATTTGATGTCCGAGATGAAGATGAGTCAAAAATGTGACAGGTGCAGCAAGCGTTTTAATAACAAAAATTTTTGTTGACTTTGGACTACTCATATATATGGTGTGTGTCTGCATAAATATTGCACTTATAGTTTGATTATGCTGGATGAAGAAGTCAAATGTGGCTGTTAGGGTAGATTCCAGCACACCAAAAATAAGCACAGAGAATAGTTTGTAACATAATTAATTTTTAGAGCTGAACGCATGAGTGAGACAATTCACAAACTGTTCATTATAAGATTATTCAGATCTTAAAGGAGCGCTTAGGGGCTACAAGAAATTGCAGATCATCATATTAAGTATTTTGGATAGATGAAGCTTCAGTTTTGTGTGTTGCTACTCTGTTCCAAGTTTCATCAGTAGATATTTTTATTTGGTTGATCATGACACCCTCACTTTTTTGTAATTGTTTTAGGTTCCAGAATGAAAGATCATCCTCGTCCAGGGGTAAGCTTAAAATTAATAAATTTGGGGTGACTAGATGGCTCAGGGGATTATAGTGAGATACTGAACCTTTCTTCACTAGTTCGAATTCAGACCAGGTTGGTAGCAAGCAAAAGTTCTGGCTGTGTAACAGATGTCTAGTGTTGAGTGAGTTGGTGGTCTTCATTGTCCCTATTAAGTGTGTCTATAGTACTGTAATTGCCACCCTTACCTGATGGCTACTCTGACTGTCTTGCCCAAATGGACTTTCCAAGGGCTGTCACAAAAAGGTGGTTGGACGTGAAGGGAAGTTTGGTGTTCTCTTACCATGCACTCTTTCACATGAATTTATAAAGACCTTTTGCTCACCTTAAGGAAAATGCTTTTTCATTAAGGTGAGTGTGCAATACCATTCAATTTTTTTTTTTTTTTTTTTTTTGTCTAGGTGGTTTAAAATAAATACTTAGTTGGTTTGGTTTTTTGCCTATGGTCTTTTACACCAGAACCCTTTAATATTCTCTTACATTCCTAGCTATATGGGTGCTATAGCCTTGATTGCTTTTCATATTTAAATATAGTGCCCTTTAATTTGATGAGACCATCTGAAAGTAGAGTGTCTGTCTTTAGGTAACACAGAACAAACGGAAAAGTACATTGTTGGGGTTTTTTTAAACAAGGTTTTTCAGTCAGTTTGATTGAATTCTACAATAATCATTCCTAAATAAGTAATTTTCATAGACCTATGCAGTGCTTTCTAGTGTTATGTGAATATGGACTGCCTGATTTCTGGACTGTTTGGTGGTTTTTTTTTCCCCTCATCCATTTTCATTTTAGGGAATAATATTGCAGAGGATTGGTCTCTTATATATGGAATATAGGTACATGGAGCTAAAAAATTAAAGGAGGATGTTCCTAAGGTTCATTATGCTATAAAAATGAGCTGAGAAGCGTGCTACAGATACATTTCTTTCCAAACACAATCTTGCCCTTATCTAATGCTCATGTTTAATTGCAGAATGGAAGCAAACACGGCAAGAGGAGAATTTTTTATTTTAATTTTAGTTCTTCGTTTTTTTGTTGTAAATAACCTTTATTACTTTTTAATTTTATTTTATTACAGTTATTACATGCTAAATAACATCCTTTGCAGAACTCCATTCTCTTTATGAACTGTTCTCTTCACAACATGGTTTTATAATGCAGCAAGGATTTGATGAAGAAATAGCACAGTTATGTAGCAGTGAACACCTTGTTACTCTCACAATTGGAAACAGGAATAAAATCAAAAGAAATTTTTAGGTCATTGGAAATCTTAGCCACTAAAAATTTGGGTTTTTCAACTGCAGTTAGTGGAGGGTCAGATACAGAGGAATTCAGTTTACAATAGTTTGTGCCTGTGAACTTAGATAAATTACAGAAAGACCTAGTGGAAGAGTTAAGTGTATTAATATGTTGATAGTTTCCATCAAGGGCAGTTCAACATATGTTGCTGTAGTTTGAGGCAATAAGTAGGTGTGAAGTAGTTTTGAAAGTACACACTTTGATTCTGTGTAATCTAAAGACCATGGAAAAATTTAATATCGGTGGAGCATTTAATTTTGACACTGGGGCACACTTAGAAATTGATGATTGATATTCGCTTGAGTCTGAGGGTGAAATTTGTCATCCTAACCAATTGCTAATTTTTATATATTTTTCAATGTTTCTGTAGTTCTGCTTGTGTTGTTTCTGATGATTGTCTATCAGACTAAATGCACAACTATAGTGTATTTCTTTTTGGAGAGATTATAATTGATTGCTTGCCTACTTTTTTTGGGTCTTGGTGGGTTTTTATTTTTTTCAGTCATGCTACTTTACTACTAACCATCAATCAAATCACAGAAGTATCATTTAGGTTTTAAAGCTTAAAAGTAGCATCTGCATGCCTTTTGCTGCCACCTAGAGGTATTTCACCTGAGGAAAAATAACCAGTGGGGGAAAAATAACCTGGAGAATGCAGTTATTGATTATTTTAACTTTTTTTAGAAATTAATTTTTCAGTAATGAATTTTATTAACTTTCAGCTTTCTTCATTTTTGTAGAATCACTACTTACTGTATATGTCAATTAGAGTAATTTAACTGTGGCGAGCCAAAAGTAAACATGAAGGCTTTTTATACATATATATATTTTTAAATGTTTTGCAGAAAGCTGTAGAAGAACCACTAAATGGTAGGTGATACTCAAGGCTTATCTTCTAATGAAGGGATTAATTATGGAAAAAGGTCAAAAATAATGTTAGTTCTCCTTACAACAGCACTGAGATAGCAGATTGGTGTATCAACTTAGGTGGCTCTGTGAGTCAGTAAGAGTTTGGTTTCCAGATGAAATTATGCCTGCAGCTCCAAGCCTCCTATTCTACATTATTGTGCTTTGCTAGCCTGTAACATTATTTAAACGCTTTAGGACAAATTCAATATCTTATGATATTATATCCACCCTTTTCACTTGGTAAAAAGTCCAACTTTTAAGAGGAAAAGAGTGGGCAGGTCTTGAAAGTTGATGTTAGTTGCTCTTCGTGGGCATTTATCTTGGTGAAATACTTAGGATTATAGCAAAATCTATCCTTGTCACTCTGTTCTTTTGGTATTTCTTTGGGTTGGAAAAACTCTGCCATGGTGTTGGGCTACTCTAATACAACTTAAGATGGGGGAAATTTGAAAGGGATGACTCTGAAATTTTTATTTCTATTTTTGCTATTCTGTTAACTAACTGGCATGCTGTATAGTAGCAAGTAACCCAAATTTTAGAATTAATCTGCATATTAATTATGAAGCATTTCTTGCTGTTTGGCTCATTACTAACCCATTTGCTTGGCTTTTAAAGATGCAAAAGGAGTGATGTTAGAATGATGGTAAGTACAAATGTATCTCCAGATACTTACTTTAATTAGCATGTAATTAGGGATTTTGATGTTTGGAGTTACCCGTGCTGATATGGTGAAACTTGGAGGACAGGTTTCAGTGCAGGTGCTGTTCTTATTCAAGTTATGCTTTCTTTTCAATGAAATGTTATTTATTTTCTGTATCATACATAGGGAAAGAATTTATATTTCTAAACAGTGACAAGGATGAGTTGGTGAAAGAGTGCTATTAAATACTATGTTTACACTCAAATGCGGAAAGTCAAATAGTTTGTATGCTTCTTTTATGCTTATATAGTATTTAAGATGCATGGACTGTTTCCTTGTGCTGGGTTGTTGTATTTGTTTTTGGATTGTGCATTTTTTTTTTTGGTCGCTATTGTTAATATAACTGAGCATTCTGTATCTATTTAATTCGTCATCTCCCATGGAAGTTCACAGGAAAGTGGTTTCAAAATAGACTTTATCTCCCCTACCCCCTTCAGATATTACTTAAATCCTCAGATGTTTTTTAGGTTTTTTGTATTCCAGTCAGATTTCACTTAATTTATTATTTTTGAGGGTCAGAGAGCAGAGTTTAAAAAGAAACAGAATTGAAAGATATCTACATAAGATTTAAGGAGTCTTTAAATAACTTCAGCTTACTTTTGACAAACCTGAATTTTGAACTTTAAGGTCCAAAGGTGCACTGTGGCTGCTTGTTGGTTATGCTTGATGTTTAAAGATCTACCAGATGTGATAAACAAAGATGTATGTTGCAGTGTCCTGGCCTAATTTAAGATTTCTTCCTATTTGAAATGTCAGTGCTGGGATCAGTCCTTTTTGATTTTTATAATGGCCTTTTATATTGACTACATGTAAATAGACTCCTCCTAATTTATCATAAGCCATGAAATGAGAGAGACTGTATTAACTAGGCCCTAAATTCCCAAACTGGTGCCTAAAGTGGATAGCCAAGTTTGTGAAGATTCTTGATTACTGCAGCTCATATCTATCAGAAGAGTAACAGAATTTGCCTGGCCAGATTGTAGAGAGCTTAAAATCCAAGATGTCATTGAAGATCTTTTATTAATTCTTTTCTACTCAGAAACTGTACATAATTTTCATGGGAATAGGGTAAAAGAGTACAGGTTGATGCTGTTGGTCCTGCTGTTACTTCCTGGAAACTGAGTGAGCTTGTCATGAAATATCACTAGACCCTTAGCTAGTACTTCTGCATCAAATGGCAACATTTTACTATTCAGGATAACGAATAAGCTTCCTCTTAATCAGTAAATTTACTTGAAGTATTTTTGTATCATGCCACTTCTAAAAGTCATGAGTTGACCATGTGGCAGTAAATGAAGTTAGCCCTAATTGGAAAAAAGGTATGTCAGTGGATTTTAAAAGCAGGCTTCCTCACAAGCACCGTGAACTGCTAGGTTTATGTTACTTACGACTACTACCTGATTCATCCGGGTATGCCATAGGATTATTTTCTGAACCAACAGGAATACAAGCACTTTTGCAGTACAAAGGACCAACTGCATTGGTGTCTTCTAAATGCATTGATAAAATGTACAGCTGTTAGCGCAATCTGAAGTAGGACGAGCGGAAGGTCGGTCCTCCTCCAGCAGTGGCTATTGCTCGTTCTTCATGGCAGTGGTTTGAGATGATAAAACAAATTGTTATTTGCCAGCCTGTTGCATTCAAAACTGACCAGAAGGGAGATGAGGGTGGGATTGGTACTGTTACCACATTCTGCTGCTTGTTCTTGGACAACAAGGTAGAGTTTTGCTTGGAGATCCAATTTTAAATGAACTTGACTCTTCTTGGGTCTTATTTAGGCTTACAAAAACTTGCATCCTCTTTTAGTGCTGATGTAGAGCTTCTAAAAGTGCAGAAATTACTAATTATCCACTTCTCTTTTCAACTTGTAGGGTCAAAAAAATTACAAGCGTTTACAGATGGAAGGCAAGGGTTCTGACATGCAGGCTGGAGGCAGGAAGCTTTCGAGCTCTACCTGCTTTCTACCTTAACCTTGCCTTGAAAGTTCACATGCATCCCCCAAAACGGCGAGTCAGATGCTGAAGCAGACTAGCTTACAAAATGGCATGTGAAAGTAAATCAGCATTAGGAGTAAAGTCAGGGAAGGTCAAACTGCTAAGGCTGGGAGCCACTACTGCCGCTTATTCCAGTTCATGAACTGGAACTCCAAGACTGTCAGTTTGCTGTTGTGGAGAGACTGAAGCGATGCTTGCAGTTAGTTCCACTCTTTTCCATTGTTTGAATGTTAAGCATGCTTTCAAGGTAGTTGTATTTTTTTAAGCTGTAACTTGAGTAGGCAGTGCTAAATGTTGCTGCTGATCCCAATCTTTCTGTTGTTCTTTTTTTTTTTTTTAATTCCCAGAACCGCAGAGTTATGTGATATGTGAAAAGTACACCGTTGTCGATACACCGTGGCCTTGAAGATGCACTACTCAAAAAGAAGAAATTCAGGAAACTAGTTGTTTTGCATGTGTGGCAAAAGTGCTTTTGATATAAATGATGTAACTTTATAGTCACGGCAGCGAGGAACGTGTGTGTTTTGCCCACATGTGATCTTTATTTTCTTGTTATGGTATAAATGGTATGGTTGAGGGTGAGGATATAAAAAGCACTGTTTGCCCACTACAGGGTCTCCCTGCAGTAATCCTTAGTGGTATTATTTTCAAAAACTATCATTAGTCACTGCTTTGATAATGGGCATGCTCAGCCCAAAGATTGCAATACCATTTAGACTATTGTTTTCTTTATTTGTGTGCATGGGCAAGGTGTGGTCATGTGTCTATGATACAAGCAGGAAGTAGAGATTTTACAAATACATCTTTTCTGAGATTCAGCAAAACTGTTATTAAAAATAAATAAATAAAATGCTTATACACAACGTTGCATAAGTACACCGTTTACTCCCAGTTCTCGAGTTATCAACTGAGTTCTCCTAATTCTACAAACCAGTAGTAGCCCTCTCCATGGGCAGTAGTCAGGTATGCTCTGGTGGCCAATATTTTAGTCCAGTGAGAGAGCTCTCTGTGCCTCTTCCCTATTCTTTGATGAGATACTGCTCAGCTGTTTGAGCCTAATTCAGCACTGGAATTATAGAGCACAGCAGTTAAATTTTCATGCTGAATGTGGTTCTTGTGTGTATTCATGCCATGCAGTGTGTGGTACTGGAAGCAATGTCAGATTTTCTTAACTCAGTGGATTTGTAAAACTTGATGCTTAATAAAAATGGGAGCTGTCCTATATAGTGTATTTTTTAAAGTTTTGAAATCTGTTTTCTCCCATGGAAAAAGGAGCTATTTCATTTCTGACCCAATTTTGTGGTGCTGCCATTACAACACAGATACATGAAGTAGAAGCTAAGTAGTAGGAGCTGATGAGAACCGAGGAGGCTCGGTTTCTGTATATATGTGAGTGGTATGGGTAAAAATCAGTTTTCTAGGACTTGCACATTCCATGAGGTTTTACCACATTTTACAACTCTTGAAAATTGTTCCAATATAGTTGACTTCTCTTGGATTTTATGTACGCTTTGTAGAAATCTTCACACTGCCTCATGTTAGTACTGAGGTAGTGTATTTCAAAGGCACGCGTTATCTTCTCCTTCTCTAACAAATTAAAACTTTGGAAAGCTGTTGCCAAACAGTAATGTAATAAAATCCCTGGTTTTAAAGACTCCGAGTATTTAGGCCCATCTCAGAGTTGGATGTCACACAATATGGTTCATAGCCGTATCCAAGTCTTGATGCGGACATTGTTATAAAGAATTCAACAAAATAAAATTGAGGTATTTGATTTTACTGTATTTACTCTTGCAAATATCCCTCTTGCTAGAGCTGCAGGACTGAACCACTTAGAGAAACCTGTGGTCCAGCTTTCACTAAAATCAGTGGAGCTGGCCACAGTGAAGAGGGTTACTCGTGTGATAAGACACTTAAGAAGCACGTATTATTTCCACTTAATTTCGTACCTTTGAGTTTGTCAGTAGGAGTAGTCATAATAAGATTTGAGCTTCTACATATAAATCTTTTGTTACAGGTTTTTCCATAATCGCAGCAATCTCTACCTAAAGATGGGAGATTACTCTCCATTAACAACTCAGTGTAAGGATTTAACTGATTAAATACCGTGCAGAGCTCCCTGTTTATAACTAGTGATTCCCTCTGGCAAGTTGAAAGTTAAGCAACTGAGGAATAAACAAACCAGCTGGATTTCTATTAAGGTATTTTGCCTTACAAAAACCATTATGTATAATAGCTTTATGTTAACTTCTGTAAAGCAAACTGCATTTGTGTCCCTGTGGGGTGAGGCCAAGCTGTTATTAAGCGTTGCCAAAACACGAGGAGCTCAGCAGCCGTGTACAGGCTGCAAAGTCAATTGCCACAGAAATGGGAGAAACCTGCCGTCTGGTGTTGCATTAAAGGGCTTTGCTCTGGAGTTCTTGTAGGTACAAATTTAAAAGTGAGAGTTTAAAAAGTCATTGTTACACCCAGCCCTTTCCCACCAGTAATTTAAAACCAAAGTTGTTCATAACTGTATGGTTCCATTTGTGTATGTATGTGTGTATATATAAATATATAGACATTTTAAATATCTATACATCTATAGTCTTTACCTAAGAAGATGTTTTTATTTATGAAATAATTTTGTAAATATTGTGCTAATATACTTTAAAAATAAAGTCATTTCAAGTTGTTTTTTGTGAGAAATTTTCTTGTTGCTGTCACATTGAACTTCTGTATCTGCTTCCATAGATTCATACTTGTAGCTCCTCTCCCTCCACAGTACTTCCTGGATATACTGGAATGTTCTCAGTGTTACTTAGGCTGCTGCAGAGGGTTTTGTTTGAGAGATGTTGGTGTTTTATCTTAAAAACGTCACCCAGTTGGGGAAGAAGAAAGTACGTAGGTTGCCCGTGGATAACTTCAGTTGGGCTGACCAACTTTGGCCATTGAATGTTGTCACCTGTGTATGCTGTGGGAGGAAATAGGAGCTGAAGAGTCACGAGCTCCGAATGTAACTTTAAGAGCACAGCAGAGCCGTGCACACTTCTGATCAGTCTTCACGAGGCTGAAATGGCGTTTCTGTGAGAAGGGATTTTTCTTGTTACTGCTAAACGAGCTGCTGCCTAGGTTCCAGGTCTTCTGAAGTTGTGTTTGATGTTTGAGAGTGGAGAAATGAGAGAAGGCTGCAAGTCCTGTCTGAACGTGTTTCCGCTCACACATCCTTCTCAGCGGAGCTGAGCTGATGGGAACAGTTACCATTGTTAGCCAGTTGCCTGCTGGTTCAGGGTGACTTGAACCATGGCTATTACTTCGAGGTCTCTTCTGAAGTCTTTTGTGATTTCCCTATGCCCATTTTCCTCTCTGAAGGAGCAATGCGCCATAGTTTGAGCTATGAAATGTGAAAGTTGCAGGATTTTATTATGCAGGGACATAATTGCAAGGTAAACTGTAAACTCTTGAATGACCCTTGTCCTGAAGCACAGCAAAACTGCATGCTTGAACCTTGGGGTGAGAAAAATGGGGCTAATCTAAATGTAAGTGGTTGGAGAATATCTCAATGCAATCACATCTAATACCGGTACTTCAGACTGTTCCAATCGGGTAAGGTGGGAAAACCAACCTGAACCTGAACTCTCTGGTTCAGTCCAGAAGCTGCCTGAAAAAGCTTCAGTGCTTTAGCAGAGCTCTGTAATTGAACATTTACTACTCTAGTTACCTGCTTAATAGCAAAAGTGGGCATCCTCTAGTTCTTTCCATGTCACATAAGTGTGGTCTTTATTTTCTCCAGTAAATTATTATTTCATGCCGACTGTTATTCGCCTTTTTCGTAGATACAGCTATTACGAGCTTGGAGTTCAATACATCTTGCTTCAAAACTGCTGTGATGAAAATAACACATAAGCTGGGCTGTCTCTTCCAAAGTGCTCAAAGTTGTTTTGTTGCCTCCTGTGCGCACTCCTGAAATCCAGCGGGAGTATGGGTTGAGCTGGTAGGTGGCTCCAAACCCTGCACCCCTGGGTTGGCTTTCACTGGCCACCTTTTCTGCCACAGCTGGGCTGTGGTTGGAAGGGAAGGAGTAGTCATAAAGTATGAGAAAAGGGCAGAGGCAGGCTGTATTTCAGTGGAGTAATGAGTTGGCAAGAAACTTTAATACGCACATGTAAATAGCACAGAGACAAGGCTCATCTGCTTTGGGGGAGGAGAACTGCAGTGTTGAAGCAAGTTTTGGTTTCCTTCTGTTCTTTTGCTTGCTTGTTTTTAATAACTACAGAAAGGAGGCTTTTGAAATACTGGACTGGAGAGTGGGTGCAACGAAGGGAAGAGAGACTGTCAGGAATACACGTTTGGGGGAAGAAGTATTTAAAAGAGCTTAGGAACTACAGATTTGCTAGAAGAGTGTAAACGGTTTCTGAAGCTTGACTAACAGCAGTTCTTTTGGACCCTTCAGGAGTTCTAAGGCTTTATATAGTGCCAGCTGCTGTATGTGCCCAACCAACTGACCGAGTAGAGGTACTTGGGGACGTATAGTCACATGAAGTCAGCACACGCATCAAGTCACCTCCACACCTCAGTAATGTCCCTTGGGCATAGGAACTGACTGGTGCAGATTAAGTTTTAGCATGCCTTCAGCTTGAATTAGAAACTGTTTAAAGTACTGAATTTTACCTGTCATTCACAATTTATGTACTTGTGAATAATGAAAGATTTTGAAAGCCAGTGCTCTAGCTGCTTAGTCTTCCCCCCCCCTCCCCCTCCTCCCTGGTCCCTTTCATTTAAGATTGCACAATATGTAGGTGCAGATTAAACTTAGAATGATCACCAGACCTGGGGAAAAATGAAAGGTGACAACATTTTTCAGAACTTTGACCTTAAGTTCAGTTTGATGGTAGTTTTATTTGATAGTATTCGTTTAACTTTCCTTTTATTCTTCCATGAATGCAGCAACAATTGCCTTTCAGAGCAAGAGCATTTGTTTGTGTTTTGGGCATTTGGGATTTTGGTTTTGGATTTTTGTTTGGGATTTTTTTCTGTCTAAGAAAGCAGTGTTCTTTAATAAATTGTTGACCAGAAGGTTCATCCAAGCACAAAGAAAAGTTCAAAGACAACAATGAGGAGACTGGGGATCTCTAAGGTCTATCCATTACAATTAATTTAATTTACGTTTGAGCATAACCTGTCAAGATGGAGTTTCACTGAAGCAAAAGGTGATTCAGGAATCTCTGACATCTCATAGAAGATCAGCTCTTTGGAAAAGAGAAAAATCATCATTAAATATGAAGTAGAAGTGAAGGTGCTGTATGGTGTGCAGACCCCTGCAGACACTGGACATCAGGCTAAGTAGAACTCGAAAGATTTGATTCAAGAAACACTGAGAATTTAAAGAGTATAGTAAAGCTGTATCAATTATAATTAAAGGACCCCATCTCACCAGTGCCAGGCACAGGAGAACCACCACTTTGCTAGTCCTGCTGGCCACACTATTGCTGTTACAAGCCAGGATACTTGGCCTCTTTGGCCACCCGGGCATGCTGCTGCCTTGTATTTAGCTGGCTGTCGACCAACACCTCCAGGTCCTTTCCCACTGGGCAGCTTTCCAGCCACTCTTCCCCAAACCTGTAGCATATGCGGTTGTAGGACGAGGATCTTATTGCTGTAATAGAGATGTGGTGGGGTAGTTCACATGACTGAAGCTCTTGAGGAAGACTGGACCCAGCAGTGACCCTTGGGGAACACTGCTAGCTAGAGGCCTCCAGCTGGATTCTGCTGCTGAGCTCGGCCATCCTGCCATTTCTAAACCTACCTCACTCTCCACTCCTCTAACCCACGCTTCCTTGGCCCTACCAGGAGGATCTTACAGGAGATGGAGCCAAAGCCTCACTGTAGGCCAGCCAGACAATGGCCACTGCTCTCTCCTCACCCACCCAGCCAGACAGGCCATCGCAGAAGGCTCTCAGGTTGGTGCAGCATGACTCACCCTTGGTGAATTCATGCTGGCCATTCCCCATAACCTTCTCCTCTTAGTGCTTAGAGATGACAGCCAGAATGAGCCGTTCCCGAAAAAGAACCCCAAAGGAATCCAACCAACCAGAATGTGGTGCTCCTGCAGATCTTAAAAGGAACTCAGTAAAAAAGCCTTGTCAATGGGAAGGTCTTAGAAGCTGTACATCTGGCTGACAGTCTTATCTCATTGCAATCTGAGCATCCCTAGGTGCTGAAGTTCCCTCAGTGACAAGAAGGAACTGATGACATTTGTAAGCCCTTGAAATTTGCATCTGGATGTTTGGAGAGAATGTCATCGCCTCTGAGATGACCTCTTACCAGCCAGCTTCCTGAAAGTGTTCTGATGACTGCAAAGGAAGCAAAAACCGATTTTGCCAGTAAGAGACTAAAGACAAGAGCAAGGTCCAGTGCTCTCACCAAAGTGGCGTGAGGAGAGTGGAGGGACCAGTGAGTAGAGCTCTGCTTCCATCATCTTACTTGTAGTGATTACTTGACCTTTTCACACCTGCCATGACAACATTAGAGAGGTAAAAAGGTAGCCTACATAATATAGTACAAAGCAGGCTTTTTTACCCCAGTGCTAGTAGTCTACCTGTTTTACATGCTTCCAGTGGTTTGGTTGTACCAAAGTTATCTTCTTTTAACTCTAGTGCATAAACAGGTCACCCAAAATGACAGAACAAGAGAAAATGGCTTCAAGTTGTGCCAGAGGAGATTTAGGATGGATGTTACGAAAAATTTCTTCACCAAAAGGTTTATCAGACGTTGGAACGGGCTGCCTGGGGAAGTGCCTGAATCACCATCCTTGGAGGTATTTAAAAGATGTGTAGGTGCTTAGGGATGTGGTTTAGTGGTGGTTTTGGCAGTGTTAGGTGGGTGGTTGGACTTGATGATCTTAAAGGTCCATTCCAACCTAGATGATTCTATGAACATATATAAACAAGAGCACTGGGAGAGGTGGGGGAAGAAGGTAAGTGCTTTGAAGGTACCACCACCTTGTCATGCAGATGGTAAGAGACCAGCGCTCATTCCCAGGATTCTCAGCTTGGGAATCCAACTCACAGAGGGCTCCAAGAGCTGTGTCGTGCTAAACTGTCATGGCTAAAGAGGCAATCCCTCATCCTATATTACTATATTATTTTGTAGATTTCCCTGTATTCTAGCTTAAAATAGCTGAAATGGGGATGCTTCCCCACTTCCCATGCACATGCTGGTAAGCCTCTGAAGGGTGGCTGGTGGATCAGGCTCTCATGGTAGATTTTGTCCCCTTGCTTTTAACCCTGACCCAGAGCAGCTGCTGCTGGACCCCTCAGATCCCTGTAGGCTGCCAATGGGGCAGAAGCTGCCAGTAGAGAGCTGTTTCCTGTAACTCAGCCACACTGGCTGGATCCTGTGTGGTGGTGCATCCTCTGAAATGGCAGTTAAAGCATCGCAGATTCCTAAAACAAAAGGAATGAATGGGGCAAAATCACTTCCCCAGACTTCTGGCAGAGAGGACTAAAAGCTGACTCTGCACTGGGATGGAGAGAGAGATCAGATGATTTTAAAGCTACTTTTCTCCATGTTAATGTTGATGTTTTAACAGTTCAGAAAGAGCAATGGAGGAAAAAATTGTCCACTGTGGTGGTTCCTTCTCAGCTACCCCAGCGGGTCACATGCGGTGCTGGGAGCACACACTGACAGGCTTCGTGGGCTTGCTAAGCTGGGCATGGCACCAGCACATGGTGGGAGCGATGGCCTACAGAGACCTCAGCACCCTGCTGCCTTCTTGTCCCAGGGCAGCTCAGCTCTCCCCAGTTGCTTGGTCAAGAGGCTGAAAGTGCAAAAACAAGGCAGTTTAATAAGTAAAGCGAAAGCTGGGCACGCAAGAAAATCAAAACAAAGAGTTCATTCACTGCTTCCCACTGCTAGGCAGGTGTTCAGCCGTCTCCAGGAAAATGGGGCTTCATCACACATAATGGTTGTTTGGGAAGACAAATGCTGTCACTCTGAATGTCCCCCTCTTCCTTCTTCTTCCCTGTCTTTCTATGCTGAGCATAACATCACATGGTCCGGAATGCCCCTTTGGTGAGTTGGGGTTCGGCTGTGCTGGCCATGTCTCCTCCCAACTTCTTGTGCACCCCCACCCTCCTTGCTTCTGGGGCAGGGTGAGAAGCAGAAAAGGCCTTGACAGTGTGTAAGCACTGCTCAGCAGTAACTAAAACATCCCTCTGTTATCAGCAGTGTTTTGGCCACAAATCCAAAACGCTGGCCTTTACAAGTTGCTCTGAAGAAAATTAACAGCATCCCACCCAAAAACAGGAGACATGGGAATCCCAGTCTTCCTTCCTAGAGCAACAGTAACAGCCATAGATCTGCAAGCCCTAGGCCACAGCTGGTAAAATTGAATGCTGCAAAATCTACAAACTAAAATAACATGCATCTTTTTTCTCTCTCTCCTTTTTTTTTTTTTTTTTTTTTTTAAATTCCAGTCTCAGGTGTTTTTGAAAATTCAAGGCTTGTGATGATGGGAACTGTGTGCTCTTTGTATTTCATCTAGTTTATTTAATGGTTCTGCCTTGCAGAAGGAAAACTGGTTATCAAGACTGAGTGTAGTGCAACTATTTAACCTCTTCCTAAATTTTAATGGTGTTCAAGTTCTAACTCTTCCTGATGGCATGTGCTTTCATTGAAAGAAAAGCCACCCCTTCTGGCCATTGAATCCTTGAAAATGCCAACCTTCTGCATATTGCAAACATATGTATGTGCACACGTGCACTCACACCAGCTAGGCAGTATCCCAGCGTGGTTATTTTTAAAGATACCTAATGAATTTTGGCTGATCCAGCATGTAATTTCTGAGGTTGTCATTTCAAAGGTTGGTACGGTGAGAAGGTATAAGATTAAAGCAGATTTGGATGGATTGAGCAATGCATCAATGGAGCAGAATGATCTCCTATGTGTTTACATCTCCCGTTATGCAGGACACGGGGCTTCACTGATTGACTTCCGCATTTTGAAAAGCCCCACTACAGCCCCATGGCTTTATGTAGGCCTGTAGGACAGCAGAGAGGTCTGTTAAAATGGTAAGCAGATGATGAGGGTGGATGTTGCAATTCTGAGGGCTGGACCTGCAGGTGAAACCTCCTGTGAAGACAGGAGAGACAGGACTACAGCTCATGGAAAAGTGCGTGAGAAAGGACACAGTAGAGAGTCTGAAACTAAGTTTCATGGAGAGGGAAAAAAAATCCCCTATGATTCCTGGGATGGGCAAAGCGTGCCTTTGACTGGAAGAAGACTGGGGTCTTGATAGCTCATGCATGAGGCCAAATAGAGCTCTGGATCATCAGAGATCATGAAGACAGTGGGAGCAGTGAAAATAATTTACATGAGGTGTATCTGCACCCAATTACAGTTTCAGTTGGTAGCAGCTCCTTTCTGGGGGAAGCAGCCTGCAGGACTCATTAAAAAGGAGAAGCAAAACACTGTTTGTCCCTGGAAATACCTCTGAAAACGTGTATGTCTCATGCCAAAAAGGCACACAGCCTCCTCCTGTGAGGAGGAGGAGGATGGCTAGCATTACAGCTTAATGACTGGTCTGTGCATTTTGGAAAGCCGGACCCACCTTGCCTCCAGAGGCTCTTTGTCTTTGAGGATAATACTCTTCAAACTGGCAGGGGTTCTGTTATGCAGGGGATTATATCTGCTAAATAAAGCTAAAAGAGAGCAATTGGGGAAATATGTCATGATTATTCATAAGGGCCAATTTAAAAAATTATTTTTAGTGGCTTAATTCTGCCTTAGTGAGTGTGGTTGTTGGATCCATGCTTTGTTTTGATTCAGATGGTATCTGCAGCAGGGTGAATCACTTAAACTGAAGCCCTGAGCTTTTGAAATACCAACTTTTCTTTAGGGAAGCAGAGAAATAGAGCCGGAATTCAAATTCAGCTGATTTAAATAAGCAGTTTAAAAATACCTGCTTAAAAATTCTGGTGTATTTTAACCTCTCAACTTATTAAAGCAACGAAAAATCAGCTTTTGGACAGACTATTTCAACAAGTATTAAGGTCCTTAAACTGCTTTGAAACCTTGTTATGTTGCCACATGTATCCTTGAGGAAGGGGGGTGGGAAGGCTAACTGGAGGAAATGGCTGCCTTCCTCTAAGTGTACTTTTTGGGTTTTACACAAAAGAAAAACAATGTTCAAGGCTTATAGGTAGTGTTTCAGCCCAGCCAAGCAAATGTAAACCAGCTAAGACTAAGCAGCACAACAGCCTTCGGCACCACACTTGGCTTTCCCAGCCTTCGAGGGGCTGTGGTCTAGGAAAACCTTAATCTTTGTTCCCTAAGGACAGAGGATGGCTGGTGGCATTTTGCCTGCTACAGTGTGCTACTGTGCAAATTAAAAAAGAATTACTATTACTAGTAGTAGTAATAGTGGGAAAAAAAACCTGAAAAGGGTTGCCCAGAGAAACTGTGGATGCCCCATCCCTGGAGGTGTTCAAGGCCAGGCTGGATGGGGCTTTGAGCAACCTGGTCTAGTGGGATGTGTCCCTGCCCAGGGCAGGGGGGTTGGAACACGATAATCTTTGAGGTCCCTTCCAACTCTGACCATTCTATGATTCCTAATTTTCTGTATGGCAACCACTAGGAAGGAGACAGGAACAGAGAAACTTGTACCATTTTACTGTGGTATAGAAGGTACGTTATTAGATGTATACATAAATAAATATATGTGTATGGTATGTACATTATGCCATACAGTGAGTGCACCCTACTCTGTGAATACAGGAATGAGTGGCCTTATTTTGCAACCAGTGATGGTACATCAGTTGGAAAACAAGGAAAGAGATGATTGATTAGATCTTTTATTTTTCACTGTACATTTGCTTTTTGCTTAACTCCATTAGTTTGCAGACTTTATTAATAGACATTATTAAAAATCTTAATCCTTCTGTCCACTCAGCTAAAGGCTGAAAAGCCCTTAATACGTGGTCTCAAAGGGAAACCTTCAGCAGAAATCGAGAAGGCAAGCTCAACAGGCCAACCAGATATTTTAAGGGCAAAAACTATGTTTTTCTTACCAGGAAACCTTCTACCTACAATAAGTTTAAAACACAGAGCTTTCCTTGGCCATCATGTGTAGTTGGAAAGAACTCCAGTGTGTTGGCCAGGCTCCTTGCTCTCAGTACCAGAGGCCTGCAGTTGGGGATGCACGAGCTGGCATTATCCCACCCGTGGCAGACATGATCTGACGTTCCCTGACCTCTGGCATGACCTTGAGGAGGGTTGTCCATGTGGCATGTGCACAGCAGGGCATGCAGGGCTGGCTCACTTGGCAGCAAAGGCTTGGGCAAAGGAAAAACATCTGCACCACCACCCCGGCTGTAGCTACTCCCTGTTAGCAATTAGCCAAAACTGGTAAATTAAAGTCATGTCTGCAGAAACAAGTTTTGTTTTACTTGAGTCAAAGCCTACCTAATATTGCAACAGCCATGCTGTGTTTGGTATGCCACACGTACACAGATATTCTGAAGGTTTCCAGCAGAATGCAATTGCTGCAGAGTAACACAAGCTTTTCTAGGAAGAGTGAAAGCATCAAGCTTCAGAAGGAGAAGGCAGAGCAGCAGGGATCTGTAAAGGTAGCCAGCAGAAAAGAAGCAGCATAGGTTTGGGGCTAGCCAGTAGCCAAAAAAAAGAAGGAAAAAATGTGGTGAATTTGCAAAGGTAGAAAAGGGGAACTAAGGCATAAAAGCTTTGACAAAAATATCAGTATACTACAATTTTCCCCAAATGAAGGAAAAACTGATGATGGCACAAAGTGACTGAAACCAAGAAGCTGAAGGTATTTATGGAAATCTCTGTGTGCTTGTAAGGGGTGTAACTATATCCTGAAAAACAAGAAGTAACAAATCAGTTCCTGATGTGTCCCACACCCCATCCTTGCACACATGCACCACCAAGCTCGTGCTAGACCAGAGAAGTGGTTCAGATAAACCTTTTTTATCTTTCAAACAGGACCTATGAGTGCTTTTTTTTTTTTTCTTTTTTTTTTCTTTTTTTTCTCCGTTTTTCCTAGATAGGCTCATCACCAATGTGTCCTTTTTTTCCTACATGGCAAACCATGGTTGCTTTTCAGCTCGCTTGTAGCCGGGGGAGTATTTTATCTGAGTCACCAGAGCCATCTGTTTTAGACAAATATTTTAGTGAATGATCTCTCTTTTATAGTTAGACAATTTTTTATTCTCCTGTTTAAGGCTCAATTATGTGAAGAAAAAAGCAAGGTGGCCTCTCACTGGCTTGCTCATCCTCCCTCTACGAGCACCTGCTGGCATTAAACTATCCCCCTCACCCAGCTTCAGCACCACCAAATATTAAAATGCTCTGTGGACAGATTTTCAAGCTGGGTTGGAGCTGTAGATAAAGTTTAAAAAGAAATATTTTTTTTTGCTTCCTGGGCAGTTGTGAACAACTTCTCTTCAGTTCCCTGCAGATCTCTCAGGAGGTGGTGGAGGAGGAGGTTCCCCAAGATGTTGACCCGCATCTGCTTCCTGCAGCACTCAGACATCGTTCAAGGTTCACAACCAACATTTCCCCAGTACAGCAAGTTCCTCCCCTCCTTCCCTTGGTTCCTGCTATTGGAGGCATTTGCTTCCCTTTCTCCTTACTGCCTGTCCCTCAAGCCCCAAGTGAAACAACCTCCACAACGTAGGTGTTGTGATGGCTTCCCCTCACGATTGGGAACACCGGACTTGGCAGCATCCTCGCCCATACCATGCTGCAAGGAAGAGAGGTGTTGCTGGACAGGCCGCTTTAGTGGTGTCCCTCCACATGTGGCTGTGCAGGGTGGATGGCTTCAGCCCAGCTGGGCTCCTGGCTCCAAACTTGCCACAGTGCTAGGCCAATGCCCAGGCTCCAGGCAACAGTTTTGGCCGAGGCTGGTGAGGAAGTTGTGGCACATGGGGTTTCTGCTGGCAATGTTTTGTCTCCTGTAACTGTGACTATACCCATCATGTGTGTGAGACCAGCAGTCCCTGAGCCTTGGGATGTGGCACGTCATGGTCACCAGCCCAGCACAAGCCTTTACAGCCTTGGGATATTGTTTAATAGGAAGTACTTTATTTTTAAAAAATAATCCACAGATGCTGGTTCGTGGTGGTGTTACACGTTGTGTCTCCACCACCAGGCCTGCCACTCTCACACAACACAAGAACTGCAAATATTTGAGCTGATAAAAATACTGGATCTGATAAAAACTTTCTACAGTAACAGCGTAAGAAAACCATAAAGCAGTACACTAGAGATAACATGAGCAATAGACTGGCCACAGGAAAAGCAGTCATTTCGGAGACTTCTGCTTGAGGCCCCACATGTGGCAATGCCGCATGGATGCAGAAGGAAGAGAGTCCAAACTTGCAGCTGAAGACCCAGCAGCAATGTGGTCCAACTGGTGATGCCACCGCTGCTGCCCTTGCTCAGCCCGTGCTACCCAAGGCATGCAGCCCCAGCCACCAGTGACTCGCTCCCTGCTTGCCAGCGGACCCCAGCACTTGGTGTCATGAGACTGCTGGGCAGGGGCCAGAGAAAATACTGATTTGGGTTTTTTTTTTTGTCATGGGACAATATTTGCTCTTGGTTTCAGTGTAGCTCAAAGCCAGCTCTGCACAGGGAGAGGTTTGGCTTCCCCTTTCTGCAGCACAGCCTGCACAGAAAACCTGAGAGGTGCCCACCGCGCTGAGGTACGTGAAGGTTGGACTTTCAGCTGCACTTGCTCTCCTTTGTACCCGGGTGCAAGAGACAATGCCCAGGCAGCTGAGCCAAAGCGGGTTCTCCCCACAGTCCCTGTCCCTCCCCCCTAGCCAGCAAGGTGAAGCAGCGCAAGGAGGTCAGACGTTGATACCTAATTTTTCAAATGACTCATTAGCAAGTAATTTGCTGCAAGTAATTTGCTGAACTGGAAAAGACCAGCCGAGTCGCTGACTCTGCATTGAAATTTCATTTCAGGGCTTTTACATACAACCAGCTATATAGTCTGTCTGTCCGTCTGGCCCCATGCACATGTACTGCAGGTCCCCAGCCCACGCATGGCTTGAAGTTGTCCACAAGAGGATCCCACTTGTTTCACTTGGGGTTTTCTTGCATTTGGGGCATGCCTGGCCCAGAGCTGCCGGGTTATTAAATGCCAGAAGAATGTTAATGTGAACCACCGGCCCCCATCCTGTGCAGTCCATGGGGGTCTCCACAGCAGCTGAGCTGTACATCCGTTTAACAGCAAATCCGGCATGACTTGGTGGTTGCATGGGGTGCCTTGGGTTTGGGTGGGATTAACCCAGCCTCGCTGGGTGTTTGGGACCAGTTGCACTGTGCTTGCCTACGATAACCTGAAAATTGTCACTGTGTGCATTGGGCCAGGGCTTGTTTTTGTTTCAGCTTTGTATTAAAGAGATTTAACAGTGCCTTGTTGTGGCTCAGCTTGAAACAACAGCTAATCAGTGTAAACTGTATGGATATAAGCAGCTCTGAAAACATGGTGTGAATGTAATCAGCCAAGTATGTACTACTTGAAAAGCATCAGTGCTTGTCTGGGTCTGCGGGAGTGTACCTACGGGTACACTGGGCCTTCAGAGAGTTTGGGAATCCTTGAGCTTGCTAAATAACAAAAATTAACAGAAAGGTATGGATTGGGTTGCATTGTTTTTAATTGTTCTGCACTGATTTCCATCGTGTTGCAATAGCAATAGCCACTGACAGCATCTTAAGGATACTTCCAGGAGTGTCACACCTGATGTTTGGTGCTGCTCTCAGAAGCATGACCTCTAAATCTTGACTGTAGTGTCAAAAAACAGTGAAACTATGGCTGAGCCTAAGAGTTTATCCTCTTTCTGCCACACTCACACCGCTATTGCTTTAATAGGGAGAGGCTCGACTCATGCCACAGCTCCCTCTGTAGGGCTGCTGGCAATTATTTGCCTCCCCATCAAACTGTCTGAACTATGCCTTTCCCAGCCAGTCAAAGTCTTTTCGTGTTCAGGCAGTGGATCATGTCAGGATTCAGATCAGCTTGGATCATGTCACTGGCTGAAACAAGTCTGGGGAATAGAGGTGAGAGTGAAAGAAGCTGGTTTACGTGAAAATGAGTGGTGCCAGTTCAGCAGCTCCCAAAAGCTGGAACACCACCAGCGAGACCCGAAAAATAGCTAGCATCTTCAGATTCCAGGTTTGCAGTGACTTAAACTGGCTCTATTTGATTAAAGTTTGCTGAGTCAGGGATGTTTTCCCATGACCCCCCTTCTGCCGGCTCCTGGTAATGGGAGGGGGTTTACCCCCAGCATCTGGTTATAAAAAGAAAAAATAAAAGGAAAAGCTGCCTCAGGTATCTTTCAGGAAACACTTTGCTTGGCAAAGAGGAGCCATCAGAGCCACTCTTGAAGTTGAACATTTTGGGGACAGCTGACTGCAGGGACAGGGCCCAGAGTAAACCTCTGCTGTAAGATAAACCCAGAAGTGGGTGGCAGCTCAGTGCCACAACACTTAGAACCTTGGACAAACTTGTTTTTGGCAGTTGTGACCTTATTTCAGCTTGTGTTTTTCTGTAAGAACAAATTGCCTGATTGTTGCCCAACTGGCTTTTATCTTTAGCTTCGTTTTGTGCAAGGGAATGATAGCAAGGGTTTGCCAGACTCCTAGCACTCAAGTGATCCTCATGTAACTACAGCTGCAGACAATCAAAAAAAAAAAGAAAAGAAAAAGGAAAGACTGCTTAAAATGTGTAAATGTGTACAGCATAACCTCAAATGGGCTCTTGACCAAGGAGGAAGAAGCCCAGCCATTGATGTCCTTCTGGCAAAGAAAAGGGGATGTAGAGCACATGCCATGCCCATGCATGGAAAGGGTAAAGTAACAAAAAATTAGCAGTGTGGGATTATTAATTTCACTGACACGGTAATTCATAGAACCTGTTGGGGTTTACTTCATTTAGACTGGCAAGGCTTGTTGGATGATGCATATACTTGTTGCTCACATAGCTGATGTAGTTCCTCAGCCCACATAAGTGACATGCAACGTCTGTAGCATGGCAAAGCAGAAGAGCCTTCCACCAAAGTCCTCACAGAACTCAGCCAGGGAGCAGGGAAAAGCAAGCAGCATTGTCTTTCATATCCTTTTATTAAGTGGGTCTATCAGGAGATTAGTCCTGCTCTACATGATGACAACCTTTGCCAACACCAGCACCCATAAAAAGGGACTAGGGGCTGGAGCAGGGGGTGGGAATTCATACCCAGTGCAGCTCTGCAGTCCCAGCTTTTGAAGGCATAAATATTCAGGCAGGACTACTCAGCTCCCGCCAGGGATTTTCCCCTTTCCCCTTCCCATTCTTTCTGCCCTCCCCTCAATGGCACTAAAGTGCAGACATTCCCAGCTGTGCTGCAGGGGTCCCCCCCTCCCTCTACATTTAATCTTTAGATCATCTTCATGAATGGTGCTTTTCCAAAGCTGCCGTACCCAGCCCCGGTGCTTTTAGAAGAGGAAGAAAGCAAAGCAGATTGGAAATGGCTGGTGGTAGTGGCTGTGTGCCCCGAGGGGCAGTGGCAGTGGGGCAGCTGCTGATGGCAAGCCTTTGCATGCCTGTGCTCTGCATGCTTATCTACAGAAAATATTGAAGTTGAGATTTTTAATTTTTTTTTAAATGTCAGAAGGCTAAGCAGGTTTAATTCCTATTAAAATCAACAGGAACTAGACATCCAGTCAGCTGGGGGAAAAAGAAAAGAAAAAGGACATTAAACACCTGGCTGAAGCTGTAGTGATGAATCAACCACGCTCCAGCCCCCGAAGGATGAATCAAGTATACTGATAATCCAGACCTTTCTAGCAACTAATATTTGCCTTAAAAGTCCATGTGTTATGAATACACCACTTTTTTTCAGTGCCGTGCAAACCATGGGAATAATTAATTTTCACATAAATACATATGAATATTTTCCATTAACCTTTAAAGGCCCTGATTTTAAAAGGATCTTTACTGGCTGTCACTCATTTATACAAATACACTGGAGACTTAGAAACTGAAAGCGGGGGCCAAGCCAGGCCAATTTCTCATGTGGCGGAAACTCCACTGACTGCAGGTGCACTTAGGGCACGGCAGCAAAAGCTTCCCTCCCAGCAACAAGAGAAACACCAGGGCAACCTAAATCCCCTCTGCTGGCTGCCTGGCACGCTGCCCTCCTGTTGTAGCTTTTACATCTAACCCACTCCCACCCTTATCAGTGCCTGTTGTGAAGACCCAACGGCTAATGAAGAGACCAGAAATGCATTGTTGGGCAGTGAAACCTGCAGGTGATAAATAGGGGGCTATTGACAGAGTTCTGGGATTCTATGGCTCTTCACATAGTGGGCTCCAGACTCCCCGGGAAAGTGCTTTATGGCCTCCAGTTTGAAGGTGGCTTGGCCCACACTGTGCAAATAGCAGATGAAAGGCAACCTTCACTGGGGTGGAGGCCGACAAATATGGTGTGGTCCAAAAGTGGCTCATGAGCAACACAGAAGCCCAAAAAGCTGAACAGAGAGGCAAGCAGTGCTCTTGTCACTGTGCCATGACACTGTTTTTACCAGAGCTACCAAGACATCAACATAGGGTGTAGCAGTTTCTTGGGTACAGATGGAAAATAAGTGATGGAGGGCAATGGTTGTTTGCTAAAATGCCCAAACTCCAGGTTAGGAAGGACAAATGGAGAAGAAGATGGGGCTGTGTCAAGACACTTTCCAGTGGTGCCCAATGACAGGACAAGAGGCAATGGGCACAAACTGGAAAACAGGAAATTCTGTCTTAACTTGAGGAAAGACTTCTTTATTTTGAGGGTGGCAGAACACTGGAACAGGCTGCCTAGAGAGGTTGTGGAGTTTCCTCCTCTGGAAGATACTCGAAACCTGCCTGGATGCATTCCTGTCCAGCTTGCTCTGAGTGACCCTGCTTTGGCAGGGGAGTTGGACTAAATGATCTCCAAAGGTCCCTTCCAACCTGTACCATTCTGTGATTCTGTGAAGCTCCTGAGGCAGAGACCCACCACTGCCAGAGGAAGATGTGAGATGGCTTGGGGCTCTGGATGTGGAGTCTACGAAAGGAGGAAGCACATCTGCAAGCGCCAGACCATGAGGCAGTGACTGCAGTAGGCAGGATTGCTGCTGGGAGCCGGGGCAGTGGGACAGAAAATGCATACATGAAGATCAAATCTCTGCACGTATCAAGCTCCAGAGAAGAGCCGTGTCGTGGTTCTGACCTAATCAGAAAAGACGGATGATGTTCCCCTCCTCCCCCCTTTAAGAAAAAAGAGAGGAGAGGAAGAAATTAAAGAGATTCAAGAGTTTAGTTAGTTAGAAGAGGCCTAGTTAAGAAAGTGAAATTGTAAAACAGAAAATTGGTTCATTTTACCTCAAACCAGGACAAGCCATTACTTAGCACAAGGGTAATTTAGACTCTGCTCTGGACAGCTGGATATACTTTCACAATATCCTAAAAAAAATAACCAGCCCGTGCCAGCCTCTGACAGCTGATGCTTTATTACTCTTATTTGAATGAGGCTTTGGTGGTTTACTGTGGACCTCTCCTTGCTTTGCTTCCCAGCCCACAGCCCTTTCTGAAAGCTCGTTTTAAGACAGCCCTCTCCAGATGCACTTTGACACCTCCCTTTTCCTCTATCCCTGGTGACTGCCCTCTATCTGTGCTCCTTTTTGCCCCCCAGGGCAGAGCGCCAGAGATCACAGAGTGATCTCCCTATGCCACAGGACCCTGCCCGTGCTGGCTTTTGGGGAAGATCAGCCTTTGACGTCTTTAGTGGCAGCTCTTCCTGACCACTACTTTGCAGAGATTTCTCATCACAAATTGCTCAGAAGCAGATTTTCACACAGCTTCAAATAGCAACTCAGCTTACACAGATTTACTTCTTTCCCTCTGCAACATGAGGGGAAGAAAAGGATACAGTCAGAGGCCTGTGTGCCAGGTTTGCTTCCTTGTGCTCTGTACCTTCTGTTTGTGCCACGTGCCTCTCCATTACATGTCCTGGGAGGTCAGCACAGTTAAATCTCACTTAACTACTAAAAGCAGCAAAAGTGCTCCACGTTTGTGGCATCCCCACCTCTCCTGCTGGGAGAAAACTCCTCTTCCCAGGCTGGCACCATTAGAGCTTTCCCTTCCAAAGGGATGGCTGGCACTGAGAATATTTGTGTTTGGTTTCCCCTTCCCCAATTCTATCTGAATAAAAAAGAGCTTCTGAAAGTTTTCTGGTAAATTTCCTTTCCCAAGTTTCCATGGCATTTTACATTTCGTGGTGTGCCATCAGGAGAAAGGCAGACTATACGCCAATCATTTATAGCATAGGAAGCGCAAGAAAGGTTAAGGAGTGAGAAATATTAGTGGAAAAAAATCCACTTTTATTTAGCTAGGGAGAAATTAAAAGCAGGAAAGGTGAAGCACTTTTGTTAAGATTTTGCATCCATGAGCTGTACTACTCCTTAGGATTCTTCTCCATGCCTTGTAATATCAAGCTTTTAATTAAAGACTCAGGTCCTTAAGACAAGCAATTAAGCGCCAGCCCAAGCGTGCCCTCAGATTTACCTAAACAAACAATAGGAAAGGGATGAGATGCAGTAAGGCGGAGGAGGAAGATTTCTGGTCCAAACAGCTTGCAGTGCCTAGCTTTACTTTTTTATTTAATTTTTATATCAGAGGCTATCACTGCTGCTCTTTGACCCACAACCAAAGCTTCCCTTCAGTTATCAGATGACAAGAAAGCCATTCCCTTTTTGCAGGACAAATCCAATGCAAGGTAGCCCTCACATGCCACCTGCCCTACCCTGCTCTGGCAGCCAGCCCCCAAAATGCCCCAGTGGTGCCAGGGTGGCATACAGAGGCTGGCTGCATTCCAGGATGCATGCCACTGTCGCTGATGGAGGGATGCCCTTCACTTGTAGAGAGAAGCATCAATATATATATATTGATATAAAACAGGGATTTAGCAAGGATCTTACTGAGGATTTGTTGTGGCAAGGAATTTCTGAATTGGTGACTTCTTGGGAAGACACCTTGAAGTAGTGTCACTACTCAAGGCGAGATGCTGGTGTGCAGCCTGCTGCTGTGCAGGGGAGCTCAAAGTGCTCTTGGGCTGTTCACTATTTATGGGGGTATGATGGTTGACCCATAGTCATATTTACATATCGACCACAGTGCCAGCATTGCTCAAGACAGCCCTTGGCTATTGCGTTATTATCTGTCTCCCCAAAAAAACACGTTGAGCCCCAGATGCTACCATCACAACTGGAAGCAGCCATTGTGACCACCACGAGTGGTTACCACTTGGAAAGGGTTATGGGTGATAAAGACCAGGTTGGCACCTCAGGGGAAGCAAACCACCACAGCCTCCCAGCATTTCCCACTGGAAGGAATGGGGTTTAAGGATTTTGCCTTAGGAACCTGAGTACTGGTGTTCCCATCCCAGAAGCAGTCATTTCCATAAACATTAAAGCAACAGAAAACAATCTCCTGATGCTGGTAGTGACCTTCTGCCACAGAGGAGAAAGGCAGTCAGTGCAAGCATTTCATCACTAACCACTCCCAGATGTTTTCGCTGCTTGAAGGGGACCCGGCCAGCACAGCCATGGCTCAGAAAGGAGTCCTGGATGTAGGAACCTGGCTTGAAGGTCTTGTCCCACCTTGTGCAGCAGGATGGAACGGCATGAGCTGCAATGATGTTCACACAGCTGAGCCCAGGGCTTGAAGGCTGAAACAGTGTCCTTTTTCCCCCCCTAAAAATAGCGGGGAAAATTAGAGTTGGTTTAATTAAAGATAACTTCCCCTAATCCTGGCAGACACATGTCCTGAGACCACTGAGCCCATAACCAAAGCTGCTACTCAAACCCATTGAGTTGGTACCGCCAAGAGACCCGTCATTTTCTGACCCACTCTGCTTTCACCCAAACCAAGTATATTCACAGACTTTTGTTAGACTTCAAGTCATCCTGAAAGCGCTCCTTAATATGTTAGGGTGTGCGTGCAAGTCCTTCATTTTGGTGAGCTGGTTCAAAGTGTTCACCAAGTGGTGAAAGAAAGAACGGAAATGCATCAGTCTGTGGCTGCAGACATGAGGTTTGACAAACCACAGCTTCTGGAGGAGCCTGGAGCACAAGCAAGCCTTTCGTCCACAAACCTGGGAGCATCTGCTGCCTGGGGTTCCCTTTGAGGACACAAGGCCCAGCATGAACACAAGATTCATTTTGTCTATGTGAATGCTCCCTATGACTGCCAGATGGACTTATATAAAGAAGAAGGCGTTAACCTCCCCAAGCACTGGCAGCAGACCTTCTCTTACATCTAATTTGTGCTGGCAAAAAAGCCTGTGTTGGATCCAATTTGTGCTATGGAAAAAAAAATACCATCAATCAAAAATATGCCATAATAAGCAACTTTAAAAAGGAAAAAAAATATATAGACACATGCATATAAAATATGCTTCATAGCTGTGCTTTTACCTCAGGACTCACTAGTTGTTGAATATAGATGTTGTGGGCTGTTGTACCCACTCAGAGCCACCACCTTTGCTGCTGTCTACATTACCAACTAATGTCTCCAGGTGGGATGTGCTGGTAAGGCCAAGTCCCAGCACAGGCACCTGAGGACATAAGAGCCATGGATTAGGTCCAGGGGAGAAGCGCCACTGCTTAGGAAGGGGAGCCAGCTTTTATTCCTGTTTTCCCCCCACGATGCAGCAAGCACAGCAAGATGAAGCCAGGCATTTTCCTGCATGTGAGTCTCTTGTTTGTCTTCTCTGTTGACATTGAAACAAATCAAATAATCCTTTGTATAATTTTATTAACAGGAAAAAGGATTTTTTTTTTCCCCAGCAGGAGGTGCATCAGTGGTGCATCAGACCAAACTGCAGATGCTGTTCAAGGGGTCATGTTGTATTCCCCCTCCTGAATGAGGAAAGGACAGCTCAAAAATGAGCAGAAAATAATTTTTTTATTTGCTGGGCCCTTTGATTGTGATCGCGTGAAATGCAGAGGTGCCCTCCTTGCCCTGGTATCCCCATCCAAAACATGTACCTGTGAGGAGCCCCTCCATGCCCCAACAGTGGCGGGGCACCCCTTCCCATGGGATTAGCTCCCCACTGAACCTGTGTGATGGCAAAGGCACCTTTGGGACCCTTTTTAGCACCTCCTGAGTACCTCGTACCTGCTTGGAGTGCAGTAGCTCCTTGCCCTGTGGTGTGCATGTGGGTCCCTTAGCAGCTGCCTGGCTGGGCAGTGGGGTTGGGAGCATGCAGCAGCCTGTGTCTGACCCCCTCCCAAAAAAACACCCCACCTTGTGGTGCAGGGACCAGAGCAGTGCTCAGGAGTATGGACTAAGGTTTTTCAGCTGTCCCTCCTTGCGTACGTGCATGCAATACACACATACATTCGCCCACACAAAAACTAGCAAAATAAGTGAATGTCAGTGCTGAAGCAAAAAAAATTCTGCTTGACTCACAAATGAGGGTGTTGGTTTTTTTTACTGCTTTTTGGGAAGCTTCGCTGCAGAGGCAGTGCCACCATTTCAACCTTTGCTTCAGGGTGGAATGGAGAAAAATAAACACCAGAAAATTGTATTGACTGACGAAGACTGATTATTTTTTTAGCAGCTTCATCTCCCCAGATGCCAAAGCTGCTAATAGCTTATGAGATTTGGCAGGAAGCATCTTTGCCCTCTTCCACCCTTTACCCCCTGAAATTGCTGCATGAAAGTGGGGTCCATGCACCCACGTCCCAGCTCTGGGAGAGTGACTGGTTGTGTCAGGTGAGCAACCTAATTGCAGCCACCCACCATGCTGTGCTGAGAGGAGGGCAACGTGATGCTGCGAGTGTGTCCCTCCCAGGAGATGACAAGCGACCGCTGAGCATCAATGGTTGAGGAAGAGGAAGTGAGAGTAGAGAAGGATGCGCTCCTCCTCCAAAGGCAGCACCTGGCATGCTCCCCACTAGACCCTTCTGGTTGTGACGTTTTTGAAATGCAGGAAAAAAGGCCACAGATGTCAGGAGGGAAGGAATTGCAAGGCAGAACTTGGCTCCTCATTAAAAACAAAATTCAGACAAGCCGACCAGGTAAGGTCAGGCCATCTGCCATGTGCATGAGTGTGTTCCCAGGAGCCATGTTTTGGCACACACTGCCTGAGTGTGTGTGTTTATCTGCTGAGGATGGATGATACATTGCCACATGCACAGGAAGGCCCAGAGTGCCTCTGAGGTTCCTTGCCGGGCTGCAGACCTGAACCCGGCATGTGTGCTCAGCTCTGCCTATCTTCACATTTCTGGGTAAATACCTGACACAGCCAGGGCACCAGGCTATTGAGAGGGCCAGAACTGCCAGTGACAGTGGTGGTACCTGCCACTGCCATCACTGTCTGTGCCGGAGAAGAAAAAACCACTGTGTGAAATCAGAAGATACACAGTAATCCACCTGTGTGCACAGGGTCTCCTCATGACCTTAGGGATGGCTAGGAAGTGAGGCTATGAGTGCTCCTGGTTGCAGGTCCTTCCTTTTCAGTAGGAAATGCCTTTTTTTTTGTGTCTTGGGAGGTTTCCTTGGCCCTGCCTTGTCCCAAATCTGCCATGGGAGAGGTGCCCACCATGGCTGGAGAGCCATCCTCTTGCCAGGGAGCAGCCACAGCTCCACCGTCCAGCTTCTGCTGACCCTGACTCCCCCTTAACGGACAATTAAGAAGCACACTGCTTGGCTTCAAAACATACAATATACTTTATTGCCTGCTAGATAATCAAAGTGAGGAGTAAACACCATAGCTGGAAAAAGCAGAAAAGGACCAGGAGAAGGAAAAGAATATCCAGTCACCAAACAAGATATCAGGCAATAAACCATACACAATATAAATAATCTGTTTCCCAAACAACTAAATCTTTATTTTGCTAATGGCTGTTATATGGTTAATTATCAGTAGTAAAATCTCTGGATTTCCTTTTCTACACAGCATTAGTAGTAAGAAATATATAAGGGACTCTGCAGAAAGCAATACAAAGGAGTTATATACACAGGCACCTTCTGTGGAGCAAGAACAGAACCTCATCTAATAAGGAAGGGCTATCTACAAACCAGAAGACCATGGTAATACAATATTAGCTCAGACTTAGTTTAGCTGCAGCCTTTCCACAAGGTAGGCTAGCCAACTTATGTATACATATATATTTTAATATAGATATATATAGAGATTTATTATTTTAAAAATAATGTGAACTACCTGTAGTTCCTAGACTAATTTTAAAGAGGCAGTGTACCTTTCCGAAGCTTCATTTCAGGAAGTATATTAAAAATGGTATATAAAAGACTAGCAGACCCAAGCTCACACATCAACTTCCAATATCTTCCCTCCAGATTTTTTTTTTCTAACGCTATAGCTGCCATCCACATTGACAGCAATTCCTTTAGTCATCGGGATTGCTATTTATGTTGCTGTAATTGCTACCACTAAGTTTACTGGATTATAGTGTTAGTAATTGTTGGTTATAAATAGCAATAATGCTGCACTACACTGTCAAAGCCCGGCCGCGTTATGAAGATCTAGCCTGTATGTGCATGCAGAGTTTTGTTGTTTAATCTAAAAGAACATTTCTCAGTCAAAGTGCTTCCCCTGCCAACCCTCCCACCTTGCTCAAGACACATTGCAAGGGCTTCTCTCTCTAAGGAAGATGTGATGCCTCTCACCTCACACCAAACTCTCAGCAGTCCTTCACGCAGTATCCATCCATCCATCCGTCCAATCCATCCGTCCATCCATCCACCCATCCACTCAGTCTAACTTTTGGAGCATAACCCTTCCCTCTCCCACAGCCAGTGTCCTGAGGGCTACTAAATACGACTCAATAAAATTAAAACTGATTATCTGAGGAAACGCTTTTACTGCACATTGGGCCAGATCTACAGCTGGGCTATTTTGGCCTCATGCTCCTGACAGCAGGCAGGCAGCAGAGTGCTGCCCATCAGTGCCACCCATCACTGCTGTTGCTCAAGAGCCAAGCCCAAGCCACCGAGCAGGGAATGGGGAAGGGAGAGATGTTTGCTGGGGACACCAATAGGACCCAGTGAGACCAAGGGATGCCTTTTATGGCCACCTGTTTCTAGCCCGCTCGGTGCTTGCATCTTGGGGTCCACTTGCAAAGGCAAAGTGGGAGCATGCACGTGCAGATGGGCAGCAACTCTTCCAATGGGATTTTCTATTAAAAACAGGGATCAAGGGACAAGGCCCCTTTCATAAGTGGTATCATTTTGCTCTCAGCCCTACCCTCTCTGGGATTTTCTGATTCTGAAGCCCTACATCACTTCTGTTCATGATGCAGATGTCACTTAACATGTTCTTTGCTGTAAAGGTTTCTAGAAGCCTCTTCCCAAACCAGTGATGACAGCTGGACAGACAGCTATTCTACTTCGGATACTGCCCCGGTGGTGAGAAGCTGGGGTTGCATGAAGGTCAGCTCCTAAGTGGCTCAGACCCAGGAAAGACCCAAGAAACAGCAGCACAAGCATGAGAGTCTCCCACTTGGGCAGAAAACCCCATCAGAGAGATGGCTGGGGGGGCGGGCAGGAGGGATGTTTCTGATTTTGGCTCCATTTTCACATGTGCCTGGACATCTCCCCACAGCCTGCAACGTTTCCTTGTGACCTGCCAAGCTGGGATCTGGCCCGTATGACTTGGCACAGTCCCACCAGTGGGAGAGAGGGCTTTGTTCCCCTGGGACCCCCAGCACAGCCCAGGCCAGTGGGCAGAAATGACCTCCAGTACAAGCACCGACATCTGACTAGAGGCATACAACACACCCTGAACAGAAGTCATCTTTTCAGTATAGCACAAAACATGTATTAAGAAACGTGTGGCAATAAATAAATGGTTTCCCATAATAATTCTGATGTTTTGACAGGGGAGCTTAAAAATGGGTATTTTAAAGAAGAATGGCCTGAAGGAACAGGGTGTATTTGCAGTATTAGAGAATGAAGGGTGGACTGTATTTAAAAACATACTTGCCGTTAGCACTTTGCCAGGCTAATGCATCCTCGCTAAACCCAGCCTTACTCTCTGCCTCCTCGTTTACAAAACAGTACAGCTAGAAAATTCCTGATTTATATTTCATAGTGACCTCCGATGCAATCTCAGCTATCCAAGCAGCAGGCATCCTCCTCTGTCTCATCCAGGTACCCACACCAAGCACGCAGGTAAGTACCGTAAGAAGAGAGACACACACAAAAGCTAGAAACTGACCTGTATGGTATGTGATATAAATTCTTCCACCTATACTGGGAAAGCCACCATGTACAGACACCGTTTAAAACTCAGTCATCTAAGCCCCTGCATCTCCCTGGAGTATTATTTCATCTTACTTAGATGTCTGGACCTTGCTTTACCCTTAGTGTTACATAGATGGATGTGCAGGCACAACAGAAGGGAAATGCTCCTGGTTTTTTGTATTTTGGTAAGAATTTTGTGCCTGCAAGGGTGACAGAATTAGTGTTGTTTCTCAGTTCTATTAGTAATTCCTCTTCAGCTCTACAGGATCCAAAGCCCATGCTGATACTCAACAGCAAGAAAAATAAGAGCAGCACTCTGCTACGCTGGGAATGAAAAAAAACCCAAAAAACCCAAAACAAATGAAAAACCCAAAACCAACAGGAAATTTTAAGAGAATTTACATTGCATACAAAATCAACTAAAGATACACCTTTAATAGCTGCTCTAGCGGTTTTTTGACTGCTGAGGAAAAGGGTGTAACTTGGAAGTCAGGCTCAGGTTGATCTGCTGCAAAGCACAGCCTTTTTTTGCTGCTTTTGACTCTGTTGCAACCTATTTTTGCTTGTCCTGGGAAGGGTTGCTCAGGCAGAGCAGCAGTGAGGAAATTGAGGGGAGCACAAGGGATTAAGAGTCTATTACAGCAGGAGAGAAACTGCGAAACACGAAGGAAAACACTTCTCCTTCTCCAGGCATCTCTGAAGATTGTATCAATGGTGAAAGCAAGGGACTGCTGAACATATTGGTTACTTTGCAACAGAAGTGCAGTTTGACAGGCATTCACCGTATTTCATAGTTGGTGTGTGAAGCCAAAAATTCCTACCACCATCCTTGCCAGGTTGATTACCAGGCTTAGGGAAAATCAGTTCATCCCTTCTACACACCTTGTTTATAAAAATGCCATTTCTCCTGCTCACAAGGTTGTTGAGGAAATCACATTTTCTGAACTGCTCCATTGTACCCATTTCATTTTTAGCCAGAAAATGCTTTTTCCCTTAACACTCTGAGATTGCCAACTACTGTAAGCAGGCTGTCTGTGGAGGTACTGCCCTTAAAAAGCCAGCCTCTGGTTGGTACGCAGTTGCACTGGCTTTTGTCAAAGGCTCTTATTGGAACTAAACAGAGTTGGGTTCCTCATATCCATGCCCATAACCGGGCCAGGTGTCACCTAGAGCAAACACCTGTATAAGACACCAATGTTACTAGGGCCTCTGCTTTGTGTCCTGCCTGTGGATTCACTAATTTTCACTCTTTGATACAGCACTCAGTCCTTGCTTTTCTCTGTTGCACCTCCCTGGGTGTCAGTGCTCAGGTCTCTACCACCACATGGGGTGTCTTAAAGCGGGCTTTGGGGCCACAACAGCAACTGATGGGCTTGGTACACCTCCAGCAGTGTCTGCAGGGCCACTTCTGCCACTGCTTGCTGCTGTTTCTTGTTGGGGTGGCAAAGCCAAGGACACGCATGACTGGTGCTGGGCAGCATTCTAGCACCCTGTACAGCCCTTAATGGTGCCACCGGCCCCTGCCAGGGCAGCGTGGGGCTTGTAAGAGGCTGCCACATATTTGAGAAGGTTCTAACACTGCTTGCCACCAGAGCCAGGGTACTCTGCCATTGCTTTCCCTTGCCTCTGTGCTGCATGGTGCTGGGCAGAAGAACAGGGCTGGTGGGACCTGGGGTCAGGTCCCAGCAGCATGCCAGCACAGCCAGAATGACCTTTGCTTGGTGCCTGGACTAATTGTTAGTACAGAAGAGGCTTTGCTGACCCATTCCTGTAAGGCTACAACTTCTGCAAAACCCTGCCCTGGTGCAAAGCACAGCAACAGGGAGTGAGGGCAGGCAGCCTCCCGAAAGCCCAATACAGGCAGAAAGTGAAGGCAATGGCATCCTTTGCTTGAGGGATGTGCTCTCTTATTTGCATCCCTGTTGAAGACCTATTCCCAGAATTGGGTACTCTGCATGTAGGAAAGCATGGTCTGTCCCCTCTGCGACTCCTCAGCATCTCCCTGGCTGAGTCAGGGCACTGTCAGCAAGGGAGCACACCACTTGAGCTAACCCACTGGACTTGCTCCATTAGTCTCCTAGCTGTTTCAAAATTGTTCCACTTGCCCTGGTTTTGGAGCTGGAGACAGTATCACAGGTACAGTCATGGGTCCCTGTCCCAAAGCAGAGACCCAAGGATATCCCAGTCCCTGCACTCCTAACACCACTGTGGGCAGTTTTTCCCACATCTCCAGAAGAAGACACCAGGCGGGGACCTCGCTGTGAGCATAGTGATGCCCCACCAGCAGCATCCCACTGGAGGACAGCCAGGAAAATGCCCATTTCCAACCCCAGTGGCAGCTGAGAGAGGATGGCTGCAGTGTGAGGGCAGGTGCCTGAGCTCACCAGCAGCTGGCCCAAGCAATGTCTAACAAAATGAATGCTCCTTTGGTTCCCTCCTTGAAATATGGCTTTAATGATGGACTCGTAGTATCTGAAAAGGGTACTGAGGAAAAAGCTGGCACGCTGGGCTGTTTTAGGTTTGTTNAGCTGGACACTGGGCTTTTTTTAGTTTTTTTTGGTTTTTTTTTTTTTTTTTTTTTTTTTTTTTTTTTTTTTTTTTTTGTTTTTTTTTGTTGGTTTTCTGGTTTTTAACTGTCAGAACTCTGCAAAAAAAACCCAAAAATTAAAGGCATCTGCTCGATAGAAAACACAGCACAAGGAGAAAGGTCTCTTTGAACCTCTCTGGTATGGCTATTAACTGTCAACCTGACACATCATTTGAAGGAAGAGATTTTCAAAGGCATGGAGGAGTCCTGTGGCTAGCAATAAAGCTGGGCTGGTGCTCCTTGAAAATCTTGTCTCAAATATTATCTGATCATTATTTCTAAGGTTGCATTTGTAATAATAGCTAAAATGCTTCTCCGTCTAACTACTTTTGAGGACATCATCTTTTCCTCCTATGCCCTGAAATTTTGTACTTAGGCACTGGAGGAATAAACCACCCTCAAAATGTACAAAAACGTCAAGCACTGGCAAAAACTGCACAGGGAAATGGTTGAGTCTCCACTACTAAAGGTTTTAAGGGGTAGGTTCAACACCCCCCTATGGGCTAAGTATAGCTTAACCTGTCTTAGGACAGAGAAACTCTAGCTGATGCCTCCAAGTCCCTTTTGGCCCTGTGACTCTGTGCCAAGTAAATACTGCCTAGATCTCATCCTGCCGTGACCTGGGATGTGTTTAATATCCTGACTGGCTTCTCGGTTTTCTGCCTTGGCTTGGTGTTTATCCAGGAACACACTCAAGCTCTTCAGACATCCTCTTAAGAGCCACAGCAAACATCTTCCTCACAAACCACCAGAAGCCTATCTACTTTTGCAACCCCCCTGAAAAACAGCTGGGGAGCAACAAACCAAGACGAATGCAGAGAAAAAACTCACAATAACACTACAGAAAGCTTACCTTCAGCCTTTTGCTGTCTTGAAAAATGTTCACTGAATCGTTGGTAACAAACAAGATAAACCCATGCTGACAAGAATCACTACATCTTTTAAATATCCTCTGCTATTTGCCAATAGCTTGCACAGGTTCAAAGAGCAGTTGTTTTTCAAAATCTGCTACCAGTAGCCCAAAGAATTACCTGGTTTACGTGAAATATGCTGCTGCCTCCAAAAAACAAAAAAGGAAAAAAAAAGTCAAAAACCTCAAACGAGGAGCCTGGGACATTTTAAACAGGCACTCACAAACATTGAGATGAAATGCCATTAGGAAATACGAACACTACTGCAACGATGACTTGCGATGTTGCATTCCACTGCCCGAAGCCTGGCCTCACACACCAAGCTCCCCTCACTTGGTTTACACTGTGCAATTAGTGGAACGACATGAATAGCAATCAACCTGCAGGGATTGAAAGGAAGAGAATAAGCAACAGTAGCAGTGGCAGCACCAATCTGCCATGCTCACCTATGGGAATCTGTCCGTTTACCATTTCTGCAGCGAACAGTTCTGTTAGCAGCTCGCTGACCTGCCCTCACCATAGAAACTCAAGCAGAAAACACAGAATTTGGTTTATAGAGATGCTGGCCTTTCTTATAGGCTTGTCTGCAATTATTTCTTCCCCGTTCCGTTTATAAATTTCAAATATAGAAAGTATGATTGAAAAGAGACCATCTAGAGACACACTTAATTTAATTAATGAAAGACTGTGGCATCCTTCCTGGATTCATATTTCTTGATGAAATCTATGCCCAGCAACAATAAAAATGTCTTTGCATCATCAAAAACTCTGTGTGTACAGGGATTTGAGACAACCACCACCACAGTATTTCAAGGAGACGGACGGAGAATACAACAGCAAGTATCCAGAGCTGCTACAGACAGCATGAAATCTTTGTCCCTAACAACTCAGAACCACAGAAAACTGCTCACCCGACAAAGGTGCTGTAACGCAAAAGTGCCCACGACAGCTTTCAAACAGCAGCAGGCGAGAGATACAGAAGCTAAAAGCAATATTTTACTGACTGACGAGACACACAGAGTAACAGCCCTTCCTTTGATATGTACATATCAAAGGAACATACATAAGGTGCAACTTACTGCAGCTTTCTGCCGCAGATGCTGAGGGGGTCTGTTGGCACCCTTCAGCTGGGCATCCCCATCCCATCCCATGCCTTCGGATGCAGTGGGGCTGCTGCACCAGGCTTCCCAATGGGCAGGGTGCCTGCTCTGGTGGGAAACAAATGATGCTTCATGTTAACGTGGACCTGATCCCGCAGGCTTCCCCCAAGCAGATCATTTGGCTTAGGTGAGGCTATGTGGGCAAGGTAGCTGGAAAAGCCGGTAATTGCATTTATTCTTCTGAACGCTTCTTCAGTAATTACAGAGAAAGAGAATGTAATTATCTGGGGACTCTTTCTTCCTCTCTAAGAAAGAAGTTTAGAAATGTGGTAAGAGTTTTATTTCGCAAGTTAAGGCTTAGCATGAGTTACTGCAAACGCTGCAGGTCTAATATGCAGCGCTGAAGAGGGTTTTGGTTTGTTTTTTTAAAAAATCCATGTGACTTCAAGGAACGCTAGTTGCTATAACAAGCCACGCACTAAAAAATCAACCAGGCCAAAACCTCATAAACTGTGACTCTATTCTCAACAATAACCTGTTAGGAGAAGGAAATAACTGGTTGTATTTCAAAAGCTTGCTGGGTTCCTGACACTGGCACTGCCTGGGCTTTCCTAGAAAGAGCAAGAAGGGCCTGCGGAGCCCAGCTTTGCTGCTCCTCTTACTTCGCTGGAGGATCCCATCTCCTTGAGCCTATCTCTCTGCAGAAGCTGCGTTTGATGCACAGGCAAAATCGGGGAAAACCGTTTTTAAAATGCCACTTGTTAAAAAAATTATTCTCTGTGGCTTTTTCAGAGTTGTGCAAGAGCTTGGAAGGGTGCGATCGTTGGTGCAATGTTTTGCTATTGGTGTCCATCAAGTTTTTAGTTACTCGAGCAAAGAGAAGAGCAGAAAAGCAAGATGACTGAAGAGGAAGGTGAGAAAGTTGTAAACGAAGCTTGACATTCCCAACTCCCAACAACATGAACAAAATCGTACAGCTAAGACATTTGTCTCTATCAAACAAAAAGCACTTTCAACTGGACAGGAGATTTGACAGAACCCAACTCATTTTTAAACAGCTTTTATGCTGTTTATGCCCCTTCTATCTTGCTGGCAATGTACTTCCAGTGGCTGAGATTTATGGGACGGTGGCTTGATGCTGAAAGCAGCTGCACATTCCAGACGTGCCACCAGGTCCTCTTGCAAACACCGCCAAATGTGATAGGTCAGTGCTGCCAAGGGGCTCCCATCTAGGTCTGAAGCAATGCATGGCATCTAAAAAATTACATCCACCATTTTTGCATGTATTTATGGATTGTCAAACTAATTGTACTTGTGGTTTTATTAATCAAAACTAGTGAAAAGTGGCTCATCCTGCAAAGCACTTGGAGTACTTTCCAAATGGTCTAAAAGCCCAGAAATGTTTATTTCATTATTAAAGATGCTTTTAAATCCCTGCTGGTAACCTTGACTGCCAATTATAGAATCACTTAGCCAAGGTGGAAGAGCACATTTATTTTTCATCTAGGTTTTTTAAATGAGCTGGAGATTAACAGTCTGTGAACACAAAACTACTGCTTTTATATTGACTCACGTAGTGTGGTGTTTTCGTGATTCCTACACACGAAACATCCTGCATACAACTCACAGATTAGTTATTTTTAAAATGCCTGTGTTGTAAAATGCTAAAATAAGGACCCAGGCCTAGAGATAACACAGAGATTATCACTCTTCTAACTACTCGGTGACCAAGGTATGTCAGGTACATTTTGCCATCTGGTAGATAGATAAAGCTGTAAAAAAGAAATAATCTTTCCCCTCACTTGTTTATAAATAACCAAGTGCACAGTACACACTGCTGTCAGAGCCTGTGGCAGCAAACACTGCGAATTCCAGGCAGTTTTTGTATAAAAGCCACAAAAGACCAAATGGACCCTTGTTAGGTGTGCAAAAAAGCGACTGAGTAAAAATCTGCATCACTTTTGTAAAGAATTTTTATGAACGTCCTGTTTCTGCAGCTCACAGAGCCTGCTCCCAGATCAGTGCTGCCACCATCAAAGCCACAGCCCTGCTTCAGAAGCAGGACGTAACTGCCCTCAGCCACCCCACGGAGGTGATCCCAGAGGTGTTCAGGAACCGCTGGTTACTCCTTTACTGCCTTAAACCTACAGTGGGTCTACTGCACCTGAGAGAGGACAACACCATTATACCAAGTATCACTATAAGTGACCTAGGAACCAGTGACCGTCTTCATATTCAGTTGTAAGTTATAGACATGGCGTTGCAGAAAACCAACGAGCAGCAAATGTTGAGGAGAAGCAGCACAGCAAGGGAGCCTCCCGCCTCAGCAACACCCAACCTCTCTCTGGCAAAAGCACATGATGCCAACCACAATATGCTGGACTCAGCGCATCGAATGGGTTTAAAATACAGCTGTCTTGACATTAAAAACACAGGCTCTTTTGTTTTCCCTTCACGCAAGTCAGCAAAACCCCACTGTGAACCTGCGCCGATACCTGCTGACAGCCTGGCTGTGAGGTCTGCAACCACACTTCTTGAGTGGCACACACCTTGTGAGATCCAGCAGTGGCATCCGGCACCCTTTAGCAGCCCTTCATCCCCAAGAGATTCCCTTCCTGATGCGGATTTCAGCTTGAGAATCAAGTAGTTATCTTCACTTTAAAAGATCCCAGACCTGAATGAGTTATACCCTAAATATGGTAGACTACAGAGAGTTACTAGTAAAGATGTTTTGAAAAAAAAATTATGTACTGAGATTAAACAGCCACAGAGGAAATGCTTCCCTGCATTACTTTCCGGGGTAAAACTATGCCTTGTGCCAGCCAAGCCCAATCCATCTTCTTGAAATACAACAGGAAGAGTTTTCTTAAGCACTTTTTAAAATGATGATAAACACTTGATAATATTTATGATGTATATGCAGGGAAGCGCTGGTTGGCAATACCTTTGCCATGTGCTGAATACATCTGTCATCTATAAGTGAATGGGATGGTTTAAAACTGCATCACACTTCAAGTAGCTCACGCAATACTTCCAACTGAAAAGTTACCGCCACGGTCACTGAAGTAAAACACGACATCCATTTCAAGCCACAGACTAGAACTGCGATTTCTCCTCTTTCTTTTT
>VZRU01011494.1:54640-102317 GCA_013398155.1 Pedionomus torquatus
TTTTATTTAAACTGGATGTTGTTTGATGATGACACTGGCCCTTTCTCTGTGTGCAAATCATAATAAATGCACCCGAGACTCTCAGTGTTACTTCTCCAAAAAAAAGTAATAAAGAAAAAGCTGCAGAAAAGGTTAACGTATTAGTTGTTTGCATTCAGAAAATGACACTTCAGCACTAAGCCTGACACACCAACACCGCTGGTTTGATTTTTGGGTCAATGTCAACTAGTTCCTCTTATTTCATAGGCTGATAAGTAGGTTGAGGCGCTGCTCTATATAGAATAAACTTTTTGTATCAATCGATATGCCACATTTTCAACTGCAGTTTCAGCTGGAGGTGAGACAGCTACCTCTTGTGCTAGCTTACTTCTGCTGGATATCTAACGTTATGTTGTCCTATCAGAAAGGAACCAATGACGCCTACTTGAAATTTAGAGTACATTTCCAATACATCAGAGCTCAATTTCTTACTGCTTCTGTGCCAAGAACAATCCACAAAAATAAGCTGACACTGAAGAGATAGTAGGCGTTGTATCTTACAGGTTTTATTTCTGAAAACAAAACAAAATAGAACTTCGCAACAGATATAGGAACGCATCTCATATTTTGTTACAAAGTGCTAGTGTCCTAGTGAAGAATCGCAGCTTCATGAGCTATAACTCGATTACGGTGTGCTCAGGTAGACTCTGTGTGTCGCTTAATGTTGTCACACGCTGCAGGGAAAACAAATAATAAAGTGTTTGAAAGCAAGGTTAGCCGCATGTCAAAAAGCCCTGGGATGAAAGAACCCAGCAAACGGTATCGAGGGAATGTTGGAGTGCCTGGCAGAAGTGTGGTGCTTTAGTAGGATGATGCCTTTCCGTCCCGTGTTTTTCCAGAAGTATTAGTGGAAATTTCTTACCTGACAGTTAAGTTCTTGCAATGCGGCTGCAAGAAGCAATGAGTGAGAGCTGGGTAACCAACCAGATCTAAATGACCCCAAAAGTTAGTTGGATTCAGCGGGTGTTTTGTTCGAAGAACAAAACGAGAGCAGATGAAAAAAGATGGGAGTTCAAGGAATGAAGATGACTGTTTTAAGGTAATTTGGTAATCAAAAAACCAGAATAGTGACTTCAATGTCCCTGACTAGGCATACTACAACAAGAGAATATGTATTTCATAACAAGATCTCTCTTCCAGCTTTTTTTTTGCTCACTGAATTAAGAGCTTTTCTTCCCTGTCCCCACATATGACCTTTACGTGGCCTTTAAGGCTGAAGCTCTTCCATTCCTGGTGTTTCTTTGCAAACATACTGATACATACCCAGTAAAGGCAGTGCAAGATTGTGTACATTTCTTCTTCCCTGAGTAAATGGCACATAGTTAAAAAAAATACCCCAAAACCCAAAGACTTCCATTCTTCTACTTCTGATTCAGAGATGGGAGTTCTGCTCCCATGTGAACAACTGGTGTCTACTGACTTCCACTGCCAAGTCTGTACTGAGGTCATTGTTGAACAGAAAAATCCATTGCAATCAAGGAGGCTTCAGGCATCCGAGGGCAGGAAAAGACAAGATCCCCAAGAGTCTGATTTTCGAGCCTCAAGAGGGTAAAATACATGGGCAGAAAACAGTCCTGGTTTAAATAAGTTTCCAAACTAGTGGGGAACTGTAAGTTCAAACACTGATGACGTTACTTATTTTGAAAAGAGAATCCGTTTCTGAGTAAGTTCTCTTAGTGACCAAAGACTGAAAACACAGCAGGCGCTTCTTCAACTGAGATGACTTCTCATATGTTTGTGCGGACTATAAATGAGCTTTGCCAATTGTGCAAAGACAACAAAATCCAGAGACAAAGTGGATACCTGGAAAGCTCAGGAGAAAAGACAAACTTTTCTCCCCCAGTCCAACGGCACTGAGTCCTGGCTCAGCCTGTCCCACAATCTCTAGCTTTATGCCAATATAAATCCACTGCGTTCTGGGGCACTTGCACGCGTCTATGGATCTTTTCAAACATGTCAACAGTGCTGAACCAGATACGTTTTAAAAAATAAAACAGAAGCTCCCATTATAGACATGTGTAAGGAAGAAAAAATGGGCAGAAGTTCTTTGGAAAACTTGCAACGCCTTCGCAGCCGTTTGTGTAGAAGTTGAATGGATGATCTGACAGGAAACTACAGCTTACAGCTCTGAGGATCCATCTCTGGGTTTTGGCATCTTCCGTTTTCAAGTGGAAAACGAGCTTGTTTCTTTTTAAGTATTAAGAAAGCCAACAAATTCATACCACAGCTAAAACCAAATACTGCAAATACGATTAGCCATATGTTGAAGTAAACCATCATTTGATAGTAAAGCAGGTGAAGTATCAAAGAAGCTCCATCTGAATAGTATTTATTTGCAATCATTAGGTTTAAATGGGAAACTATTTACAGGCACGCACTAGATAATCAAAATAGAATGAACATAAAGAAATCTATTTGAAGGTCTTTTTCAAATATTTCAAATATTTTATTAAATATTTCAGTTCCATTATCACAGCTTAATGTACTTTAGCATGTTATACACATGACTTAACATGTGCACTTAAAAATATCAAATTAGAAGTATTTGAAGAAGAATGACATTCTAGAAATGTGCTTATCAACTTTCAACTACACACAGCTAAGGAGGCGGTAGCTCTGTTATATGATTGATGGAGATGAACTATTGTAAGGCATGTTTACACGAAGCTTTGGAAAGAATAAAGCCAAACACTGGGTCAAAATTCAGTGGAATTATGTGTGAGGACAGAAGTTGAAGGATTGGGCCCTACAAAGAAAGATCATAGCAAATCCGTTGTGTTAAAACTGTCAACAGATACCGGTTATTAAAAGAAAGCACTGCTGAGATAGAAGGCTTTCATATCATCCAGGTCAGCAGGAGCTGTGGTTTTTTTCAGGTGTGATTTTTTAAGATCACACCTTATGGTATAATGTGAAGGAAAGAGACTGAAAACTAGCAAGAAAGTTGGAAATCTATCATCTGAGAAATCACGTGTTGCTTTATTGACCTAAGATGGGAACACTTTTGTGCAGAGAACATGTTGCAAGTCACTGCCATCCTATGTGTGTGTGTATGCATGTGCACACATACACACAGACACAGGAACATACATGACTCTCTTGCTTTTGTCACCTTCAAAGCCCCAACCACTGATTAAAGTGTAACAGTGTGTGAGAGAAAATAAGGTTTCAGCTTCAGGGGTGGAAGGAATAGACTAGATCATTACATTTTGGAAGCCTAGTTAGTTAGCCTGTGCAGGTGTGTTTTTTTTCCAGTAGAGTACAGTGTGGGCCTGCTGATATATGGCAATAGTTAAGATCCAGAAACTAAAATACAATTATTAGGGAGAACTCAGTTAAGTGTTAAGCTACTTGCAGTCATTTTTAGAATTCCATGTCAACGAAGGCCCTAGGTCACAATGACGTGCCTCCCTCAGGAACATCACGCAAGCCCAAGCTTAACTCCAAGAGCATAGTGGTCCATAACTGGGGCTCCTGCACTGTCACAGTGCGAACGACAATGCTGCCCCACAAGCAAGGATGGTTTTCAGCGTAAGCTTAGGTGTGTTGCCGAGTGGAGATCTCATGTCAAGTCTTCCTAGATTTCTGCCTTAGAAGTATTAGTGGGGGAACACGAAGTATACATCCATCTCATAAGCTTCTTCAAAGTTGTCAATTCAGTAGAAAATACTGAGCATATAAACGACTATAGTAGAACTTAAGTGAGAGAATAAACCTCACTGTGCCTTTTTATTGGGAAATTCAGGGGAGGAGGCAAGTAACTCTTTCACAGCCTAAATGCACTCTGTCATGGCGCTCAGTGTCCTGAAGTGCCTCGGCATCCTGGCAGCTGGAGATGAAAGTTCCACAGTACGTACAGGGTAAGGAGAATGCCACAAGTATTACAAAACATGGCAAAGACACCTAGGAGCTCTACAGTCTATCAAAAAGCACGGCAAACAAACAGCATCTAATGGATAACGTATGGTATACAACACACAAGTTGCACAGGTACGTTTCCTTGTGAAATCAGGATTGCAAACGTAAACTCCAGAACAATTTTCAAGAGCAGCATTTGGCTTACTGCACCACCTCTGGCCATGCCTTGTTCACCACCCCACGAGCGCTGCATTTTCTACTGTTATAAAACCTGATTTCACTGCACTTAACTAGAGCTAGCGGGCTCACGTCTTGCAACTCACGTGACTCCGGCAGAGGTTAAACAAAAACGCTCCAGCAACACAGTTTGGCTACCACTGCATATTCAGCCTTTACGTTGCCTGCACTATATAAACGTTGCTCTTGCAAAGTAAAGCACACAGTGATATACAAATGGTATCAATGGCTGAAAAGATTACACGATCAAGCTCGAATGCAAATGGAAGTTAACGAAAGTAGTCTTTTAGGAGAGGTAGCCGTATTAGACTCAGCATTCAAAAAAAAGGGAGTGCACTCAAAGGGTCAACATACATTATTGTCTCTTGCAGACCCATCACCTTTTTGTTTTGTCCTACGTTTTTTTTTTTTCAGAATGTACACACCCAGGCGCACACGCACACATGCACACACACACACATATATATATACATCTATCTTTTTTCATAATTGCCCTTTCTTGCCACAGCTTTGCCATACTGAGAACAAAGGCCAGCTTTCCTTTCATCCTCTCTTAGCTGTCCCACAACCACAACTGTTGCCTTCAGTCTGCCCAGTATCCGTGTAGTAGCTGAACAGGCAGTGGAAATTAAAACAGCTTCAATTTAATATCCTGTTCCAAGAGAAAGCATCTCAACTGCAAGGCATTCCCTCGCTCTGACATGAGTTACAACTCTCCTGGGTTTCTACTTGATACAAACTGCAGAATGCTCTTCAGCCTTGTGCTACAAAAAGCAGCTTTCACCCAAATAATAAAGACCAAAGCTGGAATTTAAACGTCACAAGTTCACACGCTTCTACCAGTCCCTTGTTCCTGTGCTCCTTTTCCAACAACGCTTATCGCTTTAATTTCTCAAGTCATGCACCAATGCTATAAAACAGACACCCAAACTACCAAGAAGTCTCTTGCTCATGACTTTGGGATACTGTATTAGTATAAAAGAGCATTCAATCATCTTAAATAAATATACTCTATTTCTGAAATCACAGCACATTCAAGGGGTAGTTACTGCCATAAGCAGAGCATAAAAGTAATCTCCATAGATGTTTTTAGAATCACAGGATCATTTAAGATCATCGAGTTTTGATTGATTTGGTCTAATATCTGGAAAATAACCTACTGTGGGGATAAGAATCTGCATCTCAAATGTTCTGCAGAACGTTTTTCCCGTATTTGTATACAGTACTAGAACAAGTAAGAAGACATTACAGTAATTTTCTCCCAGCTGCTTAGATCTGTAGCTTCGGCTACGACAATGTATTTAGTATACCTCAAAACTACATATGAAATATCAAAGATCACTAAATAAATAAAAGCCAAGGAAAACTGGGACAGTACTGCATTTTACACTTGAGACAAGATTCCCCCCTCCCATGGATAACTCACAGAGGACGACTACGGTAAATGCTTTTCTTTTTTTTAAAGAAAGATTTATACACAGGTTCAGATCCAGAAAATAATGTGAAATGCATAAATATCGATAGCTTTAGCTAAGTTAAAATGGGTTCAGTAAAGTATGATACAACATATTCAGAATAAACAAAGCAGAAAAGCATCATATTTTGGTTTGCTTGAGATATACATAAGGTGCAACAATTTCTTCTCTAGAGGCATTTGTGGACAATGTGTTAACGGGTAACAGTGTTTGCTGGTATACTGAAGTACACACAATAGCAATAAGATCTTCCAAAACGAAAGCAGCTGAAATTAATAAAAATTAAACAAAACAAACAAGGAAAAAACCCAACCCCAATACAGTAAGATATTGGTCTGAAATTTTTGTTGTGCTAACAGACTTTGTTACCTGAAAATACTGATACCCCTTCTAGTAGATTCAGGGAAAACTCTAGCTACTGAAATCAAGACGTCACTCAGAGAACCAACAAAGGCAAATGCCTAGTGAACTATAAAGCTTTGCAGGATTTCTGCTACTCTCAGTGCCTAATCGCTTAAAAATTAAGCATATCTACAAAAAGGTTTATAAGTATCTGAAAACAGTCATATCCAGTAAACTGACCCAACCCTACCCCCTCTCTAAGGGAAAGTCAAGGAAAAGCAGATCAAGTAAGATATTAATTCATATAGAAAAAAGTAATTTTCTGTTTCTTTTAAAAAAGGTACCATTAATATACAGAAATATCTTCAGGAACAATATTGAAATTTAAATCGAGGAAGGATGGGGTGCTTTGACAAAAATATATCTACTCTAAAGGTTTCTACAGAAATAAGTTAGTACCATTGTCAACGTGAACGGCCTGCACTGTAACATATTTGGATTTCAGCTAATTATAAAGTGGTCCAAAACTCCAACAGCCACCTTGATGTGACCCAACAGTTTTTAAGTCTTTTAAGTTTTTCCTGTCTTGTTAAAATAACTTACAAAACTTTAATAAAATCTTATTAAAAATACTGCCAGAGGCTGCAATGGCATTCTAGGGGCTCTTGGTTACATATTCACCTGAATTTTTAAAAAGCCTTTTCACTGACTCCTTGGCTTGTAAATGCTGTTCTTTTGTTGTTCTTCCAACACACGCATCCTCCATGGTGCTGTTTCAGTGACACTTCCCCGGCTACCTGCCTTTTGTCAGACCTTTCATCCTTTGTTACAACTCGTGTGGTACGTTGTGTATTGTTTCCCGACACTGAACCAAGGACTTTCACTTTACTACAACAATGAAAGGCTAAACCTAGCAAGCATTAATAGAGTTACTGTCCATATGGCTATTACATCAAATTAGTTACAAAATAACCCCAAAACACATTATCAATTCAGTCAAGTATAAATAAGAATGCCTGATAGAATGATGTAAACTCGCATCATTTAAAGACTTAATTCAAAGAACTTCAAACTCAATCTAATACTATCAAAAGTTCAGCCGGTATGACGAAGACTAATAGAAAATTATTGCTGGAGTCCAATTTGGTAAATTGTTGTGCTACAATGCAAAAAGTAGGGAAACATCTTGTGCTATAGAAGAAGTACCCTGTTGAATTTGTAGCTTTAGATCAATTACTAGTGATCGTTTTGCATTTGTTGGTAGGAATCAATGCTCGGTTATACAAGAGCGTAAGTCACGATAGTGAAGGTAACAGGCCAAGTGATACACTCGGCCTGCTTTTGGGATGTATTTATGAGAGCAAAACACAAAAATTGAACATAAACAAATACAGAAACTGGCAGATGGATCTGTTCGGTAGTCTGAATTCAGTCAAACGTTACTCTTCAGCTGTAGTTTATCTGTATACAGTTTGCCACTTTACCGACACAAACCGTAATTGGCCCAACTCTGAAGCCGATTTGGACTGTGCATAGTAACTACAACAATGCCAGTGTCTGTATAATGTGAAAGTTATGCGTATCGGTGTACATGTATACCCAAAAGTCACGGTTTTAGGTTTTTCAGAACGGTGAAATAATACTAAGGTCACTTTTGAAAAACTCATTTGCAGTACTTTTTGTTTACAGGAAAGTTTCACCAAGTTGCTCAGATACCTATGCAAAAATAAAGGAACCCTCCAAGGCATGAAAGACTTCAATTATCTGCAGTATTTTCTTTTCCATACAACCACTCCTTTTTCTAATGCACATCATCCTGGTTATTCAAAGCTAAATTAAAAAGAAACAAACCCAAACATAGCCTGTCAGAATTTTTGCCAGTAAACTCTACCACCCTGGTGGCAAATATAAAAGTGCAGAACACCTGGACCACATGGCTGCCCAAACACCGCTAACAATGGTACATCTGTCCAGGCTGCCTTGAGTTCTCTGGAACAGGTTTTAAACTCATTCTACAATATAAACGTAGGCATAACCTATTAATATAAACCATCTTAGAACTTAAATCTTCATGTACAAAAATGACTAAGAATATCTAATAATAACTAGTGCAGTGCGTCAGTGTTTTTGTTGTCGTCTTTTTTTTTTTTTTTAATTTAGAATAACTAGGTATTATACGAAACTAGTTGCCGTACTCTCTGGTTGGTAAAAGAGATGCTGTGTGAGCTAACAGTAAAGGCAGCCTTTTTCACACCAATCACCTATTTACTGTTTAAAAGCCTTCAATAGAAAGCAAGCTCTGGGATCACTCCATTTCTGTTCATTAATAGACAATTAATATCAACCTCCTACATACTGGGATCCGATTTGAGGACCTGGCCCAAGCTGCTAACGTCTGACTTCCAGTGAATTCTGGGCCACTCAGAGCAATAAACACTTGCTTGCAGTCTATAGTTTCCATCATATGGACTGACTAGCTTCCCTTGGTAAAGACAAGGCTAGGATATTAGGTAAAGCACAATGTTTTACAATAAAGTGGAGCTTCACTGGTCAGCGCAGGAAATAAGCACTGGAGCCTGAGACATTTCATTTGGCTGTCCATCATGTGGGAGAGGTGTGGCCCTCTGACTTCTGCAAAAGAAGAAAAGAAAAGCCACCCATCATTATGTGGAGAGCAGGAGGTGCTTTTATCAGACCAGAAAGGACAGAAGTGGCACACAAAACGGTTTAACAACCGGTATTATAGCACCAAAACTGCCTGCTGCTACAAATGCCCACATACTGCTGTCACACATTCTTTTTAGAGGTATCCCCGCAACAGTAACACAGTAATATCCTGAGGACGACCTGAAACATGATGCAAAGTCAGGCAAAACCAAGACATGATGGTATTTGACTACACAAAATAAAACGCGTGCTCGAGGAGTAAGTCGGGAGCGCACAAGTGCTGTTACTCATTCTCTGATGGAGTGGCTTCAGCCCTCACAAGCAGAGAGTAAAGCTCTTGTGTGGCAAAAGAAGGTAAACGCAGAGAGGCATGTATCATCTTAATGCAAGTCCACAGTCAGCTTCTAGGCAATATGGAAATATATTTATCAGCAGAGTTGCACAGTGGGATTACTCCAAGTTTCATGAGTTAACATTTCGTCAGCCCAGCACAACATCGCTTTTATTACTACAGCTGTGTTAATTTACAAATGATCCCCTGGCACAAGGGATCCTAAAAATAAACTGTGCCAGAATTATGTGCTGGAAATCAACATCACTCATTGTAGCAGATGGACTTGGGAGAGCTCCTTTGCAGCATGCCTTTAAAAATACATACACAAAGCACGTCACCGCCTGTTACCTAATCTCACAAGTCAGGTTCTATTTTTGCTACCGCGCTTGTCATTTGCAGCAATGAAAATCTGGGGCTCAATTCTTATTTACACAAGGGTCACTTTACCTCACCCTCAGCACAGCTAAGACACCAGCAGAAACGGAGGTACCAATGTGCTTTGCAGAACTGGAGTGCAATGAAGTGGCCTTGGCACAAAATGCAGCTCACCTTCACAGCGCTTAACTGGGGCATGCACAAGGTACAGAAAGCTAAATAGAAACCTTCAAATGAAAACCACACTGCCGCTTCCAGACAAGCTGTAAATACAGTTAAAAAGGAGTTTGGCTTCCGTGGCCCAAGGCTCTGTGAAATTACTTCATAATTGAATTCAGACACTAAAGAAACACATCAAGCTAATCCCTAATGCTGTTCTTCTCATTTCTGGCTGTTTGCAAATAAAGAAGTGAGTTTGAAAAGATAACAGTCAACAGAGTAGGAAAGAGATAAGCATCTAGCCCACCAGATTTAGGTTTCTGGTTTGACTTTACCAAGACTGTAAGAGACATGGCAAAGTTTCTGCTGGGAAAGAGTCCTCCCCCTTGTCATTTCTCCCCACAGCGATTACAAGCTGGAATTTGCAATGGTTGCTGGACATTTGCCTGTTGTTTTCAGGCCTCGTGGGAGGTGCTGCATTGCTCTAGCTGCACGATGAGATGACAAAAGGTGGGAGTAAGAAAGAGAGAGCCAAGCAGAAGGCTATGTAAAACATTAACTCACTTCAACAGGGACAAGAGGAGGACAAGAACTCTTAGAGGAACAAAGAGGGAAAAACCACAGCGAAATGAATCCTGTTGCTCTTGCACAATTCTGGTCAATGTTAATGGAAATCAATGAAACCACAAAGGTGTGAGTGAGAGCAGAGCTTAGCACAGCATTTCCCCAAGTCTCACTTTGTGGCTGCTGACCACAGATGACAGAAACAAGTTCAGACTTTTGCTGTCTTGCTAGCAGACACCTGTTCTGCAGTGCTGGGAGGAAAGGCCAGGCTGTCTGTAGTGTGAAACGACTTCTCACCCAAAACAGTGCTGCTTAAGCACAACATCAGCTTCTGCAGAGAAGAGCTAACAGGCTGGGTCGGCTGACTTTGTTTCTTGTAGGGCACCTAAGATGCCAAAAAGCCTTTCAGTGTTTGGTTCACAGCCTGAACGCCCAGGACTGGGTTGGCTGATGCGGGCTAAAAGATCAACAGTAGACTGAGGTTGTAAATGGTTTCATCATCTACTGCCTTGCGGAGTTTCTCAGGCAGCCAGCAATTTGTCAAATGCCATTTGCAGAGGCTGTGATGGTTTCAAACTGGCCCAGCACTTCCTCACTGATTTTCCACTGCAGAAAAGGGTAAAGGTTTCATCTCCAAAAAGCTGCAGCATCAAAGAACAAGAGTGGATAATTAAAAGCCAAAGACTTGCTGTCCTTGGTTTCCTCCCATTGCAGGTCTAGCATGCAGGATCTGACCATGCTGCACTGATCCAACAACGCTAAGTAACCTGCACATTCTCCACCTTCTCTGTGTGGACAGTCTACTCAGTAACTGGAAGGATCAATCTAAACTAATATGGCTTTCCATCACCCAGAGTTCTTCAGCCCGTGCCATTCTGCAGACGCTTTGCCTCCTACACAGCAAAGCTTCCCTGAGCCATGTTGAGCATACAGCTGAAATTTTATGAAATTTGGCAGTCTTAGGCCACTGAAAAATACAAATCAGCAAGCCATAGCTATTTAAATTGCTATTATCTGACAAATGGCATCTGATAATTAGAAACCCTCAATCATTAGGATCTCAAGGAGCTTATGAACCTGTTTACATACAAAAAATTGGGAAGTAAGCTTGCCAGGGAGGATCAACAAAATAGACTACACTGTCATTTAGGTGAAGACTTAACACTGATAAGCCAGTCATGTAAAAGAGACGTTCACAGAAAGCTGCAGAAGAGGAAACACAGGCCAAATTAATCAGTTTGCAATTTACATGCTTTCTGAACAAGCTGTCAGCTACATACTACGCACTACAACAAAGGGAAAAGAAAATCATACCTGTGTACGTTTTCCATGGCTGCTACTTCTGCCAGAGCAGCTAAGCTAAAAAATGCAGACACCGCTGGCATATCTGATGTAATACTATGATTTTCTTCTGTCTCTGCATTTCTGGAGCATTCACTGTTGCAATCTGTTTCTGCACTTGATGTTTTTTGAAGAGTACTTTGTGGCAGCTCTTTTGGCTTCTCCTCTGCAATAAAAGAAATTTAAGCTTGCAAATCTAGCAATTAAATTCATAGCAGCCCATCGATACACTGACTAGTCTGGTGCACCAAGCAAAAACTTTACCTTTAGGACTTTTGATTTTGTAATCTGATTCATGCTGCAACCTCTTCTGACCCAAGCTACTGGCAGAAGAACAGTACTAAGTTTTATGAAGTAATTTACCAATTTTGCATTCAACAGTTTGATCTTTTAGATCAAGAAAGAGGGCTATTGTGGACATTTCAGATACAGAAGTCCTGAAAGATTATCTTAACTGCAGAGGCCTCCTGCAAGGACTGTGGCATTGACTGTCACATTATGGAATTAATTTATATAGCCTATAACTAGGTGCAATGTAATTTCTTTATGGGACTGGCAATAAAATATGAAAGGTAATCATTTTCCATTTGTTTCTCTATCAGCTCTCAGTTCTTAAAAGAGAAATATCCAAGGAGAGAAGCCAGATTTAAGCATTCAAACAAAGTAAGTTGCCCATTATGGATGCACTGATTTCCCTGTATTTTAAAGAACAACCTTTCTGTGCAGGTATGAAAACAAGCTAACTGAAAAATACTTCCCTGATAGGTTGCTTACACTCCCTAACTTTCTCCAACCATTCAGTTTTAGCAAAAGTTAAACTCTCATTTCCTTACCCAGTGTCCCTCCTGCTGGTGACACTCGACCATCTGCTGTTCGGACAAGATGTGTGATCTTAGTTTTCCTTGCTTTCCTTTTCTGGCTGCCAACTAAAGGCTCGTGCATCATTGCTGGCTCTGGAGTATTTAGGGCAGATAAGGAAAATTTATTCTTCCAGGTAGAGTCACTGGAATTTCTGTCTTCTGAGAATATGGCTGAAAGAGGATAAAAATGCAGTTTTACAATGTAGAATAATTTAGCTACTAGTTATCTTCATTTACGATTTTGCATCTATCTGCATAAAGCATTCCCTCACAGCTGCTCAGAGCATAACCCATGGCAAGATATGATCCAGATGCTGCAGATGTTTACAGGGAAATAGTAGCATCGTCTCTTAAACATATCCCAGAAGGTTCAACTTTCTCATATTTGCAAAGAAAACAGCAAGATGGACAGTACTTCAGTGGGAGCAGGGTATCAAACAGTCTGTGCAAAACACTGCAACAGAAGATGCCATCAAGTAGCTAAGAGACAAAACGTATTTAAAGGAACAATGACAGTTCTCATGTAAGTTTGTATTAGCTCACAGGTGGACTCACAAGCAGAATTCAGGAATTCATGACCAAGTCCCAGTCTTCCCTCTATGGTCACTCTACATCATCTCCTCTAAGCAGAGGGAAACACTGCCTTTTGCAAAATAACAAACCTTATAAAACACCCAAAAGGCAGCAAATGCGAAAGCTGAGCTGGATCACAGCTGAAGACAAGAATGCTAAAAAGGAAAGCAAGCACAGGATAAAATACCATGATTGAAATAATGCCTACATGAAGTCAGAGAGTGAGAAAGGAACAGTTTGAATCTTTCTCAACAGTTCCAATATTGGCATTTCAAAGTAGCCTTCTGCCCTGAATCAAAATATGATCACAAACTCTCACTTGACTAAAGTAATTTTAATATTCATGAACAAACCGGTCAGACAACTACCACAAAATGTGTTTTAGCTTCCAAAGTATGAGATCAGTGCACAGTCATCAATTGTTTATAATATTTAATAAGCCATATTGCTAGTACCATATGGCATCACTAGTCTGTAAATTCAATCTGTGACATCTTTTTTCTTCCTGTGATAGAAGGTTTAGCCTATCTGCAATCACTATAAGCTAGGGTTAGAAAGAGACTCCAGGCAGCAAAGGGAATGCCCAAATCATTCTTACAGATGTTTGTCTCATCTTCTATTCATGGGCACCCACACCAAGTCCGTGGGGGTACTTCTTCCCAAGGCACTGCCATCCTGAATGATTACATATTTTTCCCTAATGCCTGCACTTCATTTCCCCTGATGCATTTTCAACTTGTTATCTTCTTTACAACCCATCAGGTTACACCACATCTCTTTGCAACAGTCCTTTACATAATTCACAGCTGCTACTGTGTCTACAGTTAGCTTCCTCTTCCCCATGATTTCTTTCAATCCTTATTCCCATTTTAAAGACATGTTTAAGACCTGTTTGTTAACTTTCTGGGTGGTCGGACCAGCAAAAACTACATGCATAAAAACTCACACTGGAGTGCAAACGATTGCTCTTTGAGAAGGGCTCAGCACTGAGCAAGACCAATCTCCTATGCTAGACTGGTTGTCTCACACAGAGCATCCAACCCCACGAACCGTGCATGACAACCAAGCAGTCTGCATGGACTGTGCCTTTTTTAATTTTAGGGTGTGTTTACTGTTTGTTTATTGTTTGTTTTGCATTTTGTATGTATATTATATATGTTTGTTTTAATGATCTTCCTATTCAAAGATATGGCTAACATAACCTCTTACCTTTTGCTAACTTCTGTAACTGTTAACTGTGTGAAGATATGGACTGGGTGGAAGAGAACAGTTGTGACACATTTTCTTCTGTTAGCTGTTGCTCTTTGCTCTTTTAAATGGGAAGGGACCTTTTAATGTTTGGTGGCAATCACATCTAGTACATATGTATAAAAACACTTGGAAGTGGTCCAAACCTTAATTTGTTTATGTTCTTAATTCAGCTTCATATCTTCTCTTGTAAAACGTTTTTGAACTTGTGCATGCTCTTTATTTTCAGAAAAAAACCAACAGCTTCAAGTAGCTTTTCAGTGATTAGCTACAGTTGCTAACCTTTCCAGAGCAGAGTTACGCTGTGTAGCATTTTTTGTAAAGAGAGCAAGAGAAATCACAAGAAAAGATCTGCCCCGTAACAGTCCAATTAAGTAGTAGCGGCAGCGACTGCAAATACGACTTTCAAGTAAACTCAGTTGGGCTAAGTGAGACGTTCAGATAAGCTTATTGCACTGACTGAGACCAAAATCTTAATTGGAATGTATAATTAAATGGGCAGCTTTCTCTCTGGATTTCTCATTTGAGAATTCATGAGTGTTGATTATGTATTAATGTAACGGTTTGGTTGTAGTCCAACACTATTTGTTAATTCTGATTTTGTGATCTGCTCTAATTAGACAGTACTTTGACAGTGCTGTTTAATTCTAGATTGATGGAGTTTATAATGGCTTTAATCTTAGTGTTATAAGTCACATTATTCATTTTTTTACATTTAATAAAAATATTAAGACACGATTTCGAACAATAAACAATATATGGATAGACAGAAACTTGATTTGATGTATTTTTGATTAGATGTGTTGTATATTACAAGCCACACCAAGTCATTAGAAATTAACATGATTGGTCAGGACAGCAGGCAGCTACCCTTTACATCTGTTTTTTTTTCTCATGCTGTATGCACCAAAAAGCTCAAGGCATTAAAGATAAGAAAAACCCTTGAAAGGTAAAATTAAAACTGCTAAATACATAAGGAGGAGTATGTGATGTCGGTGGCTTTTTACTAAGAAATAGGAGAACATGGCTGAAACTCAAGATGCAGCAAACGTATTTCTTCTCCATGTTTTAAGGTCTTTCAATCCTTAAAAAATAGAGGGCTCTCAAGTCTCATTTAGTTTTCCTCCTCTAGCTCTAAAGCAAGCTCTTTATCACTTCATCATAACATTGCTGCCATACAGTTTTGAAGGAGAGAGGACTAAAGGTGAAAAATGAGTGACTATTTTTTTGTGGGGGTGGGTACTGAAGGGAAGAGCTTTTTTCTTCTCTAGCAGTCTTAGCAGACATTGGGCTAAGAAATCATTTCACTGATTATTTACAGATTGTTATTCCAGCAGACATAAAAACTAACTTGCAGGATATCACACAAAGGCTTCACTTCCAAGATCCTTTGCACTGAACTCCAGAAGATAAAAGGAGTCCACGTTTCAATGACTGTACAGCCTAGCTAGGTGCTAAATGGGGTCCTGCACCTCCTTCACAAGGAACAGTACCCCATTGCTATACCTGACAAAGGTATATCCATACAGTGCTCCAAACTAGGACTTGATTTTGCTGTGCAAAAAAAAAAAAAAAAAAAAAAAAAATNAAGAAAGGACAGGGCTAAAGATGTTTCATCCCCTGTGTTTTTATTCAATGATTTCATTAAACCATTTCACAACCTTTCTCTTTCCACACAGTCCTGGGTTCAAGACCTGTTCTATGTAGAGCTCAGCTAATTTGCTGGAGAATGCCGTCTAGAAATGAAATGAGGTTCTGCAGCTACTCTGTAGTCTTGCGAACAAGCATTTGCATGGTTAGCTTTCTGTATGACAGTAGCACACGCAGAACTACAGGGCTATTTTTGAAAGCAGAGTTGAGCACATGATAGGAAGATGTGAGCCTTTTGGCAGGCTTACACCACAGTGACAAAAACGACTGAGGGAAAAACATCTAAAGCTCTATTCCAAATTTATTTCCTGAGTGAGATTTGTTAAAAGTTAACATGGACAGTTCACCCTATTCTGCAGGCATGAAGAGTACATGTCGTCTTATTGACCCCATCTTTGTGAACAAGAAAAAGGAAGTCAATTGGACTGACTCAGCACACCATAGAAAAGGACAAACTTTTCAGACTGAGCCTCAACAAGACACAGACAGACTTGAAAGAATTTCTTCAGTGATGTCTATCTATTACAAGCTCTGTGGGCCTAAGCATGACAGTATCAAGAAGAAATACACGCTGTAATAGTCTTCAAGAAGTTAAAAAGGGAGAGCCTAGAAAGGCAGAGGAAAGCTTAAACTCACCAGTGCCTGGGGAACCACCTCACCAAAGAACTGATGCCAACACACTCTGAGCCATACTCTGTTGGAAATTCCAGCTCTTCTGACAACAGGATGCTGCTGCAATACTGCTTATGGGGCTAGGTGGCTCACAGAGCTGCAGCAAGGGCTGGGGACTAACCAGCAGAAAGACACCAGCTGACAAGCAAATGGTCAACCCAAGTGTATGGAACAGCTGCCTGGATGGGAAGCTCTGCTTCATGAGCCTATTGCTGACCCAGTCCTCCTCCAGGCTGGATGGATGCCAAAGGCGCAGTGGCTCAGAGCTGCTGGCTTCTTCTGGGTTGCAGGACCCACACAACAGGGCTTTCTCAGCAGAAAATAATAAAAAGGGTCATTCTGCTGATTTCCTGCACTTTCTGTTCTTTCTCAAATACATGTGCTAAGGCTGTACAGGCTGATGTGCATGTGGGATGGAGGATCAGTAGCAGCTGTTTAACAGCCACAGGAGATGGGGCTACTTCAGGTATCAGCTGGCATTGAGACTAGCATATACATCCTTCTCCTCTTCTCTCCCTCTGGGGCAAAGGCCAGAATTTCACTTGTTTGTTACAATAACCATGCAAGAGCCCTCAGGAAAGCTCACTAAATGTACCTGGAAGGCCTCAAGGGTTGGGACCTACTCCTTGTTACTTAAGCTGTGACAGTGTGGCAGAAAATAATTATCTCAGCAGAGTGGTGTTTAACCTCCCCAGACAAGGATGGGTCCAGCTGTGCTTTTGTCAGCCCTTTTAAGAAAGTGACACATCTTGTAACATAGTCAGTTGCATTATGGTGTGGTCTCTGCTAGGGGGAGCAGGATTTGTGGCGTGTCCACTGGTATTTTACTAGGCTGTGTCTCTATGAACACCTGCAAACTGGCAAGAAGGTGATTTGCACTGTGTGTGATGCGATCACATGGAGTCAAAATTCACTTAGGTATTTAAACCAGAGACAGACACAGACAACGTGAGTCAAGCACATCAAAAATTGCCTTTACTGCACTTACTTTTCTTCCTTTTCTTCATTCAAAACACAAATGCACACAGGCACACTTTTCAAGATGACAAAACATGAATCCAGTGTGACCTCTGCTGACAGCAACCCTTCCAAGTGTCTCCAGCTATAAGCTCCTTCCTCCAGCAAAATTAACTCCATAGAAGTCAAACCCACACATTACAGAGTTGTGACTCACCACAAAAAGGAGCTGAAATTTTCATTTACTGTCTGGTTAGCTAAATCCTCATATATTTGAAATGAAATGAAGACGCTGGGATTCCCAGCTCGAATGCTGCGGAATACATGACAGTGAAGTCAAAGAGATTAGGGCTTTGCTGCCTGGGAATTAATGAAAGGATGAAGTTACGCAGGCAGCACATGATGGCGAGGCTTTATGCCACCTGCCAAAGGCCATACCCACACTGCACTTTACTGATCAATGCTTTGCTTTCAGTGTCCCTACACGGTACACTTAAGAGTAGACAAGACTCTAATTTCCCCCCCCGCCTTTTTAACTCGGAGAAAATGCAGTTCCCCACCAATATATATATCTGCTGTTTTTCCTTTGATGATTTCTACGTGGGCTGTGTAAATTCCTTGTGGTAAATTCCTTGTGTCTTTGCTTCAGTCCTAGGAGTAACTTAGCAAACTGGCTCTACTCCAGCAAATGCACAGACACATCTTTAATGTTTAGACATGATGACATTATTCACATGCTTAACTTCCAAGGACATGCCTCTGTGTTGTGCTGGAACAAAGCCAGGGTACTCAACACTTGCTAGGCTTGAATCCTTGATCATAGCACACACACTTCACTTTATATCAAAACAGGCTGGTTTCTTGTAATCAAATGGAGGTTTTGACATTTTATTGAGCCATATTTTATATCTACAGATTTTATGTTATTTATATTTTTGTACTCTATCACGTATTAAATGTTTTGTGGTTCTTTTCCCACAGGAGATTTTACACACACTTTTTTCTTAGTAATTTGTCTACATGGTCTATTAATAATTCAGGAACAAAAACCTGAATGGCACCCAATAAAAGCTATGTAAATGTATGATGCTTTTTTCACACCAGCATGGAAGCAAGATAGTTACTTCTTGTAAGTGACTCTGGCAACATGTTTGTTATACAAATACAATGAAACAGAGCAAGTAATTTCAAAACATTTTCAGCACTGAATGCAGCAGAGCTGGCAGAGCCTATGTGGGAAAATAGTGCATGTGCACCAGGAGGACAGAAAACACAGCATCAGGGAAGGAGAGGAAATGGCATGGACAAGCCCTAGGGAAAGATCTTAAGCTGAAGGAACTGGAGATGAGGACAGTAATTTTATTATTTTAGAGATGGATATGGATAGAGGAAAAAAAATGGAAGGGCTAAGGAACAGCCTGGGCATGATTTGGATAATATGGACAATACAACTACAGCAGAAAAACAAAAAAGAAGAGGGCGCAGGGAAGCAGGCTAAGCTGTAACACTGTACTTCCTGTACACTTGAAAATACCCCTCGTGAGTTGCGAGTATGTAGGTATGCAGGACTGAAATACAAAATAAAGACTTTGTAGAGCTTCCAGTAGGACAGCAGGCAGAGCAAGTCCAAGATGTAACTTAAAACATTGTCCAAGTTATTTTCCACTTGAGGCAAACAGAAAGCTGGTTAAGATTTCTACAGAAGAAGGGTTGGTTTAGGTTAGTACTTCTGAGATCTGGTGCAAAAACAAGCTCTTACATCCTGACGAGCTGCAACCTGCAAAGCTGTAGAGAGCAGGAAATCACAGGGAAAGGAGATAGGGACATGGATAAATAACATGGTCTCTGATACAAAAGGGATGGAGATAAGAGCAACCAAAGGACAAAAGATCTCTGAGCTGTGGAACATAAAGAGTTCAGGGCCAACTGCAGAATTGCCTTTGCTTTGTCAGCTCTGCTGCATGGCGTCTGGAGCAGGTAAACTGTAATTATGGGAGATGCCAATTAAAAACAAAACAGCATCATACTGGAATAGGATAATATAATCAACTGGAGCCAGGAGCTAATGGAGTCAAAGCAGACAGGGAAATAAGGGACCAAAGCAATCAAAGACTGGAGAGCTGAGTAGCCTCTGTCTAGCAGCATTTCTCTGAGACTGAATTGAGAGAGAAGGCAGTCCAAAACCTTAACTAAGTGATGCACCAGTACCTGTATCCGGAACATTAAGCTTCTCCTTTCTGTGCTTACATTTGCTGACAATTTTGTAGAATAAGTTCTTTTTCTGAGACTGGAATGAACCTACAGACAACATTAATAATACATACTTTTAATTAGCAGTTTTTAAAAAAGTACAACAGTCACAGTATGCACTATAAAACCTCCCCTTCCACTAATTACAGGATGCCATTTCATGGGGAAGCACAAAACCTGACCTTCTGCCAGAATGGACTGTGGAGGCTTTCAGCAGGCTGTACTTCAACCCGTCAGCTCCAAATGCTTAAGTGCCTACAAAGCATTTTGGAGAATGATGACCTTAGGAAAGCTTAGTCTTATAACAGACCAGTTTTATATTATATTTACATGCTGTCCTTTGGATGAGTCTGGAGTTTGGCTGCAGTAGACTAAACTTTCCTTACGGCAGCCTGGATGGTGCTGTGTTTTACACCAGTGACCAAAAGTGTTGGTAATACAGCTGTGTTTTAGTTACTGCTAAACAGCGTTTACAGAGCATCACGATCTCTCTCTTTCTCACTCTGCCACCTCAGTGAGTAGGCTGAAGGTATGCAAGAGGTTGGAAGGTGACATAGTTGGGACAGCTGACCCACAGTGATCAAGAGAGATTTCATACCATATAACTTCATGCTTAGCATTGAAACTGGGGGGAGAGGAGGTTTTTTCCAAAGTAGTCATCATTACTCAGGGACTGGCTGGGCATCAGTTTGCTTGCAGGGAGTGCTGACTTTTGCATCACTCGTTTCTGCACCTCCCCTCCCATCCCCTTTAACTTAGGAAACTGTCTTTATCTTGACCCATATGGTTTCTTCCCTGCTTTTGTCCTTACAATGCTCTCCCCCATCCCATTGGCAGAAAGTGAGTCACACAGTGGGGACTTACCTACCAGACAAACCACCACAGGATGCAAGAGTTACCTTTGCCTTTTTGGTGACCAGAAATAAGTTTATACTAAATGCAGAAGTAAAAGCCCCCAGGAGAGGAAGGTGAGGCTATGCCCAGCTCATGGTACCATTCCTGCTATGATAGCTGAATTTTTACTAGTAGTAGTCAGAAGACATCTTATGTAACATCAGACCACAAAGAACATCCCTAGTAGAGGTCATCAAGAAGCTATCCTTTCACTAAGGAGTAAACTCATACCATAGCACTATAAGCATAACAGACCAAAGATGTAACAGATTCATAGTCTCTACACTGCAAAGCAAAAAAAAAATTACAGTTAACTTTCCAAAAACTGCATTTTAAAATCGTATTTTCAAAGGTACAATAGGCAAGCAAGTCTTTATGCTACCTCAGACCAGACCAGACCGAACAGAAATGAGATGCACTGCAGGTGACAACACACCATTTAGCCTAACAAGAAAACATCCTTCCCACCTGCAGCTGACCTGGGCAAGATTCTACCCACCACAAATACTAGCCTCCTCCACTCCTCCTCATCCTTAGAAGGAATCAGAAACACACACTGGCTACTGAGACACAACTACAACCATGTAGTAACACCTGATTAAGGTAAGTCTACATCATGCATCTGCCATTTGCCATCACTGACTGACTATATCCAGGGAAAGGAGGAGAAAAGTGCATAGCACATGGAAGGATCTAGTCTTATGAGGGCAAAACCATTCATAGACACTAGGCTGCTTGAATAACACTGAAAATTACTGAAAGCTAAAATCCAGCCAGAGACAGGTATAGAAATCCTGACATTTTGTATATGTCAGCTTTGTGTCTCACTACTGTTTGTTTTTTACTACTGAAGAAATCAAAACTTTGGAAAAGATTAGTAATGTCCCAAAAATCTAGAATTCATGCAACAAACCAAATAAAATCCAAGCAAGACATCATCTTAGGCAACAACAGCTTGAATTTGAACAGCTTCACAAGAACTTGTGTAGAAAACACCACAAAGTTCAATAGAAGAGGCCATATTCACTCAAACTGCTTCAAGTGTTGTTCTATAAATTTTACAAGAGCTCACCAAGTATCACAGAGCTGGATAAGCAGTCTAGAATCAGTGCAATAAAAAATGCAAAACAAGGAATGAAAAAAATTAGGCAGGTTGAGGGCAAGCCTAAGTGAAAAAATTGAGCTTTTCTGAAGATTAAGGTCAAACAGTTCATCCACATCAACAATAATAAGCCTTCCCACAACAGTTAACACCAGAAAACAGAGATATGTTAACTAATAACGTTCTTATGTAATTTTTATTATTTTTGTTTTTAAATTAGCAAATCAGTGATTTTTGCAGGTGCTTGGAATAAGCAACACGTTACATAGTATCACAGAAGTCTCCATTTCTACAGCTCCACCTGCACCCTAGAGACCATTTCAATCGGTATCAAAGACCATCAGCCAGCACCAGCAACTCTAAGGAGAGTTAACTGAGATGAAAAAACTCACAAAAAAATCACAAGCACGGCACGAAGAAGGAAACGTGTGTCTTTCATCTCTTTTCTACTATCCAAGGCACCTTTGTCATAAGCTCATACCTGCAACGTAGAGTACTTCAGGGCACCTGCCGCTTGCATGTTAAATTCTGTTCCCAAACAGAAAATCCGAGGACATTGACTTCAGAGGGATGCTGCCAGAAGCTACCTTTTCCTAAGGAAATTTCCAATTTCCTACTCTTTCAGATGTTACTCCTGTGAGACAGCGCTCATTTGACACTTGGATACCCTCCAGCCATGAATGCAGTAAAAGAGAATATGGGCTAATAGCTACACAGGTCAACATGTCATACTCAAATCTGAGAATATAGCTTCCAGTTCTGTGAGAAACTTCATCCACACTCCTTGCCAGAACTACTTGGAGGGAATGAGAGGATACACTCACTGTCCCCTGTCAAAAGCCAAATTACAATCACTGTCACACACGTACAAATTGTCTAGTACTTATACTGAATAGACTAGTGGTTCTTCACAAATAGCCACATCCCATCCAGCTTTTACATTAAGATCTAAGCCAATGAAGTGCCAAACACAGGATCTTTGCACGGTATTCAGGTATGAAAACCAGAGCTTTTCTTTTAATAGAAAGTAACTGAACTAAACCAAGATGGAGAAGGCAAAATATAGTCTGGACGGGGGAGGACATTTGCACGTAGGAAAGGCTGAACAAGGGAGCCTTACTGAGATCATGTGCTGGTTTTGGCTGGGATAAAGTTAATAACCCTTTTCAGGCTTTCACTAGCCGGTTCTGCAAGGGCATAGTTCAGGCTCACTCACCCATGCAGGAATTTACAGGGTGGCTGGCTGGGCTACATCTGTTTCATGGGGACAGCAGGCAAGTAGCCTGAGACTTCGAACAAATGCCACTTGCCAACACTCAATCCAGAGAAAAATCCCTGACTAAAAGAACTAACTCATCTAAAGGGCTTGCTGTTAGGCAGTGGACACTGGATGGAATTCCCTATAAAAAGCTGAAAAAAACACTTCTAATCTTAGTTCACTTTCTATTGCTATACAGCCATTTGCAAGTGTAAAGTTCTTTTCTCCTGCTCATCTACTGGAAATATTCTACGAAGCTCTTCTTTTCCCTAGGACTTCAGCAGTTGCCACAGGACTTAACCACCTGCTAATCCCTGGTTTGTCCTGTTGTGCTCATCGAGGGGTAGGGATTTCCTTCTGGGAATACTCACTATAGCCAACGGCAGCTGCTCATGGAAGCAGCAGGCAAGATAATGAACCCACCACACATAATGAACCGTAACTGCATTTCCTCCACATTTTGGGACATATGGCCCCTCTCTCCTCACACAATGTTCCCTATTTTTAAAGGGATTTATCAAATAGGGAACACTTCAACATGACTGTAAGAAAACCAGGACAAACAGATCTGTGCATTCTACATCTCTCAGGAGGAAGATGTTGTATTTCTAGGTCATGATCTTTGGAGCACTATGGCATGCAATCTCCAGGCATTTGAATGCTTTGAACCGAGCCAAAAAAGACCCCCCAAGCTAAGATTGAGACGAATGCCACAAAGGAGCATCTGTTTTAAGCTGATGCTTTATTTCTAGTCCTAGAAGCCACAGACGCACACACACAAAAAAATGAACCCTTTCCCAAATAAAAGCACGCTATGCATTCCTCTCCTTGCCTTCCCAAAATGAAAGCTTTAGTCAAGCGCTTGGTGTGTAAGTGAGCATTTCTTCAAAGCACAAGGCTGAAATAATGACTATGCCTGTTGCTCATTTTTGCATATGAGCAGATTAGTGACTCACTGCAGACTGCTGACTTGTGTGTGGTGGGATGTTTTGGCACATATGCCATTGGAAAAAAAAAAAGCCCTAAAAAAATAAAATCAGTCACAGCTCCAGCAAATGTTGGAGTAGGCCATCTGCACAGATTCAGTATAGCTGTATTTTTCAGCCATTTTGTGACATTACTACTGTATATGAACACTCCCAGTACAAAATGAATTTGCTAAAGCATTATGGCTGGCTCAGTCCTGCTCTGACTGAAGAAAGACCCTCATTAACTTCAGTGGGAGTAGGATTTGGATGATTTGGAAAGCTCTGGGGAAAAAATTGTCTCTCATTTAAGAAAGTTCAAATTTTCCCTTATACATGTGGATTTGAAAAAAGCTTTCACATTACAAAGTTCTTCAGGTGTTTTTATATGAAAAGAGCTGGTGAAATAAGGACTGGATGTGAAAAACACACTGGAAGGAGTTGGTGGGCACTGACCCGCTCATTTTCCACTTAGGAGCAGAAAAACATCTTGACAATCCCGGCTGTTTGGATTAGGTACCAGATCAGGCCTCTTGCAGGTTAGTGACATTTGACAGAAAAATCAATCTGGCAACATTTACTCCAAAATAAAGCATATTAAGGCCTACAGTGCTAGTTATTGGGGGGCAGGGGGAGGAACCACCTCAAAACCAACAAACAAAAACACTTCTCCACTTCTATTCACCTAACATCCTGGGGAAGTTTTAGTGCAGCACTCCAACCTATTTTCCAAATTTTAAATAGTGAAATTAAAAAATTTAGTAGGCACCGGTATGTAGACTACGACAATTAAGTACTCATCTGAGAACTTGGAATGCCTGCGAAGTTCACAATCCTGCACATGCTCATTCAGAAGAAACTGGGAATGACTTTCAAAGTGCTTACTAAATCTACCCCTAGTAATTACAATAATTTGTTTGGAAACATCCAAAAGATGCCCCAACTGCTAGTAAGCACTATTTGTGCTGGGCATCTCTTCTAATTACCTTGCAGACAGCAAAGGAGCAGAAATAACTCCACGGACACAGTAATGCAGAGCACAGCAGAGCAAAGTTAAGGCCTCCTACATCCCAACACAGTCACACCCATAAAACTGTACTGACCCTCCATGGTTCATGCTCATCACATTACTTTATCTCAAATTCTGATGGTGTAAAAAAACCCCATGATGATTCAAAAAATTAACCGTAACCATTCCAAACGAAGCTCTGTAATTTTGCACAATATGCATTTTCATTTCCTGCAATACTTCCAGGAGCCTAGCATGTAGACGTGTATGCTTAACACCTTTGGAGGTCAGTATTCTCCCATGGTGTTTGGACTTGTCACAGTTCACAGGCAAGCCAACAGCATGACAAGGCTGAACGGCCTGTCAGTACACCACAAATTAAATTGAGGGTTCAGCTTAATGAACGTTTGGCTCAGCTGGAACAGTTTCCCTACTAAGCTAGTAAGCTTGCTTGTATGCGATTTGGTTCAGGTCATTTCAAATCTACAACTCACATCCTAATTTTAAGCATCCTAACAAAATAAAACAAATTAAGGTTGACCCATTGCCACGGAATATTTACTTTTTAGTAATCTTTCTCTCCCAAAAGAAAAAAAGGTTTGTTGGAAAGTTTTTCAGCTACCTCTTGAGAGCTAAACTTCACTCTCCAGGGAGCTGGAATGACTGACACAAGCTGACAGCTTGCCCAGCTAAGCTGAACGATTTCAACATTTGTTGAAATTAGGAGCGGATACCACTAGTTCCATCTGGATTTAGTTCAGGGCTGCAGTTAGATGTTCACTACAGAAACAGCAGTGTCACGATCAGATATTCCTGCCCTGGGGCTGCTTGTTGCAACCCCACAGCTCAGTTGGTGGACAAGTTCACGTGACTGTTTACCATCTGCTTCAGTGCAAAGTCAGCTGGCTCAGTTTAAAGAGCCCTTATCATCAGCTAGAGGCAAATGCTCTGTGGCCTCCTCCGCTGGGCTGTGCCAAAACTGCTTATATCAGGCTTGTAACCTGCCTGTAGTCATGTTTCTGACCTTCCCTCCAGACATGGCTGAATATATTCCAAAGCTTTTTAAGTGATGCAAACAAGGACACACATAAAGCTCTCGCCTATGAACCCAGCCAAAACCGGAATGCAGGTTTGGGCTACTTGACTTGAGGCAGTTTTCTAGCATGCCACTCCCAAACAACTCAGGGCCTGCAAAATTTTTAGACAAACAGACACCTGAACAGGTAAATACTGTAGAGAGAAATCCAAAGGGCTGCTATTATCACTTTAACTGCCACATCAGAGTAGATGAGGAGATCTCATTCCCAACAGATGTTGCTTAATTAACTACTGTGTTATCATACTGTAAAGCAATTCATTCACGGTCATTGAAGACGTTCTGTTAAATACATACCATAAAAAAAATGAAAGGCATTTCAAGTCAGAACTCACTTGGTATTAGCACAAGTCTAATTTAGCAAAAGTGACTGTTCCACATCTAATTATATAAAAGACAAAAATCAATACCAAAATTGGCATGCACTAGAAAAGGACAGCTGCTCATTCCTGCATACTGTAATGTGATTATTTGTGAAGCATTCAACAGGCATAGATCTAATCCAGGGTTGCCTGGCTAAAATAGCCATATTAGATCTGAAAACCTGTCAGTCAGTGGAACTACCATAGTAGCAGAAAAGAAAGCCAGCTTCACATTGTGAACTGCATGTAACAAGGATTCTTTTGAACAACCTTTCATCTTGCAGGGTTACTGGTACATCGTTCCTTCATTTGGTGATGCTTCTGTACTGTACGTAAGCATCAGTATTTCTGCCACAGTTTAAAAGTAGTTTTCCCTACCATATTTTCACATCTCTAACCACCTCCGCGACACAGGTTGTCTGTATATAAAACAGCCAGATGCATCATGTGTTTCTCCCTCCTAGAGCGTCAGCAAGGGAATTGGGTATGGAGCTGGTTTTCCTGATCTCTAACCTTTTCTATTTTTTTTTCATCATGTCAGCACATTTTTTTTCCAAAATTATGACAGGAGTTAAAATCGTGAAAAAAAAAATAATTATGCTTCATTCAGAAGCATACACCTCTGGCATCTTATGTGCTAATTCATAGAGCCTAAAATTACAGTGAAATGGAAACCAGCATAAAAATACTTTTTAAAAAATGCCAAAATGTAATCTTTTGATCATCTGCCATTTTTTCCCCATTTTCCCCTGGGAAAACTTGTCTGATTCACTTAGCTCACAAATATTCATGGCTTTGATAAATACGCTTGCTGTATGGAATACATTTAATGCACAAACTCTAACCAGCTCTACTCAGCATGAAAATCAGAAGTCAAGAGTACAGCCTGAAAACTAACCCAGGTGAGAACCAACTAACTTCAGGGCTAGAAAGATGTCTTCTTTGACTTCACACTTTTTATATATAAAGTAAGAAAGTACAAATTTTTGAGCTTGTCATAGCATTGTGTTGCTTAAGAACTTATTGCACATGGTAATTTACCTTTGTTGGATTTTGGTTGTTCAGATGAGCCGCTTCCAACCTTTCTCTTTTTCCTGGGAACAGCAGAATTTTTCCTGTCAAAGGTAATAGGACTGTATTGAGGGAGGCTGTTGAATTTCTTTTCAAATTCTTCTTCCAACTTTGCTAAGCTAAAGGGGAAACAAAACCAACCAAATTAAACGTAACTCCATTTCTGGAGAAAAAATATATGGTTTAGGAACATGTGTGCATAAGTACGTAAGTATTTAGAGACAGGGGGAAAGCAATAAGCGCACACAGTGTAAACATCAAACTAGTATATACTAATCCAACTTTGGGATGAGAATGTACACTTTGCAACTCAGTACGAATTGATTACATTAACTGCATATATCAAAATTATGGAGGAAAAAGAATAATGTCACACTGGTGACATTTAAGTTCTGCTGCACAGTTTCATACAGGAGATTTGTCTGTTCTGTGAGGGGAATAAGAAAAGACAAGACAATAAACCCAATAAATAAAACAATAAAATAACTTCACATAAAAGCCCTCATACCAGAATGAAAACTGAACAATTCAAACTAGAAGAAAAATGTCAAACTGTTCAATCTCTGGGGATGTTCTAAGACCTGATGCTTTGGGGTACAAATTAGCCTTGTATTTGTTCTGAGGGATTACATTTCCTCCCTTCACACATTAATTTGATGCAAGATGAAGAATGCAACTAGCTCATACTTCCATGAAACCCAACATCAATCATATGTAAGCCCAACCTGAACAACTGGAAGAAGCTTTACCTACAGATCAAGAAAACCACAGACATGGTATTGTTGTTCCTAATAGCCAGATGAAAATAAACCACTCGAACGGGATGGTATGGCACAGCACTTCTGGCTGTAATGACTACGCTGTCTTGTTTAAGGACTCTGTCGTAGTAAAATTTTGCAGCCAGGCAAGAGCATAAGAAGGAACTGTATTTTAATAAAATGCAATGTGCGCAGCGAGGCAGGTTCTAAATAGCAGCATCAATGACAGGGGAGCAATGACATTTTCCCCTTTAATTTTATTTGCTATGGAAAACCTGAACTTGACAAAAACTGGCCTCACTGTTGGAGGGATGCCCCATATGCACTGTACACTTAGAAGTATCACAGGAAACACAAAGTTTCTCTCTGCCCTCTGAAGCAGTGCTTCAAACAAATTTTACTCCAAAAGCTTTGGTATACAGAATGATAATTTTATCTCTGTAATCATTACTTTTTTCGGTACGCAATCTTCCACCTTAAAATACAGACTTGGCTTTTGGCAGGCTGCATGCTTTGGCGGGGTTGGTTTTTTTTGAGTTTTGTTTTGGTTTTGGGTGGTTTTTTTTTGTTTTTAGATCACAAAGATATCTGATATTAATGGTGCCTGCTGATACTACCTTTCTCTTCCACATGGATGTTCCCTGACAACTACAAAACAGGATGATATTCTGCTCTGACAGCTGTCATGCAATACCATCCTCTGCTCCTCTCCCACCGTGGCATAAGCGTCTGCAGCTCTAATTAGTAAGGACCTACCCTGAAAGCAGACAAGCTGCCATCCTGGCTAGCAATTTATAGCTTGTGTAACATGGAGGCAGCAGAGAATGCTGCTATCACTGTATCAATGATTAATTATTTAATAATAATAATAAAAAAACAACAAACAAACAACAAACCATTCATACTGTCGTGAATTTTCAGAGCATCTCACAAGCCTGGTTAAACATACGTAGCTGAGCTGAGGGTCTTCCTGCCAGACAGCCTGGTCCTGCAGGAGACATGCAGGCAGAGCACTGCTCAGCCAAGGACGGGGCTGCAGATGGACAAAGTACACCCCCACAGGGACCACAGAGGAAGTGTGGGCAACTACTGGTGGAGAAGGTGGGAAGATATGGGGAGAAAGACATAATTCCAAAGAGGTAAGGACCCTCCCTCCTCACTACACACACACAAAACAAGGCTGAAAGGTGATGCTGAACAGAGCTCTGTTAGGAGGAGCAGGTAGAGGTAAAAACAGCTCTTCAAGTAGCTAGAAGATCAGATAGTACAACAAACAGGGATAATGGATATCTTCTCCAGCACTTAGACTCCACAAATCACTGATTCTGCCTTCACAGAGTTCACTGAGTAATATTAATTAATGACATGACTGAATCAAGAAGTAATATTGGCAAATCTGTATTTTCCCCATCCAGCCAGCTAATGATGGTAGAACAGCACTTGCCAAACTGAGTGAATTATTTACACAATTTTCCCAGCTACTTTGAATAAATCATTTGTAACTACAATTATTTTATTTTTAATTTTGGCTAGGAGGTACCTTCTGCTTTCACACCATTAGGTGTGAAAAGTTTTCAACCTTTCAATTCAAATTTAAAAAATATTTACAGAACTTATATACAATGCCCTAAAATACAAGAAATAATCCCTTAATTTTTCTTGGCTGTTCCAAACAGTCAAGATTTGGAGATATTCACTAATTTAATATCTTTACAGCAAAGTGAGCTGCAGCTAAATTTCACATAGACTAGGTTAAAAAAAAGGCTACTGCAAGCCTGCACAAAAGAAAACACATTACAATTTTAAGCATGAAGTGTGAAAAATCTACTTCTTTTTAATTCCTTTTCACCCTCTGAATTCAGATAATTAGAAGTCTTCAAGAATTTGCAAGTAAGTATGTATGGCTAAGCAGATTTAACAACTATGCCTGCAGTTAAATAAATCTGTAATACTCTGACAAAACTTGTTATTCAAATACTAGAAAAGTAATTATGTGTGGCCTTTCTAAATTTTAATGCATTTGTAATCATTAATTATTCTTCTGATATATTTAATTTCTTCACGGTGTACATAAACAGTTGAAGTATCTTGTCTCTACAATGGAAAAATTACATATTTATCATAATTATTTGCCAGTATTAGAACATTGTTTACTCCTCCTCTGTAACCAATCTCTCCAACCAGGCAAAGAGACCTATTCTTTCTAGTCTAATTTTATTTGTTATGATTGAACACCTACACAACACTTTCAACGCTGCTTGCAAAGTACTCTGAAAATACAAGTAACCCTCTTCACCACCTCTTCAGCAGGTAAATACTGTTTTTTTTTTTGTGGTTTTTTTTTTAGAAGTCAGCAAATAATGTCATTCAAATCTGTTTACAGTAGTGTAAACCAGGAAAGATCTCAAAGGAATTACTTTGGTATGTAAACAACAAGTATCTAGAGCATGACTAAGCCCAGAGGGGTTTGTAATTTTCAGGAATTCTGTCTAATTGTAATTATTTGGGTGTTGGATGTGGTTCACCAGCTGCAATGAGGAAGAGTCAGTCTTAAGTTACCAGGCTGACCTGACTAAAACAGTGTTAAACCAAAACTTACCCAAAAACAAATTCTTCCTTTTGCTTAGGCCTTTTCAGTTTTTTGTTCCCACTTGTGCCACATTGGGAAAAAGCCCAGTTTTCTTCATTCCAGCATCCTTCATGATCTGAGGAGTTGCCTTTTCCTGAGCTTCTTTTTCCTGGGATGAAGGCAGAAAATTGTTTCTCATCTTTAGAAAAATGTGCCAAAACAAAGTTGACTCAGAAAGAACTTGTGTACCCAAGTACCATAAGCAGTTTTTACAGTATCTCTAAAGTCAGGATCTCGTGAGGTATAAAGGAACAGAGAGATATTAACAGATTTGCAATAATAAACTTCCCTAAATTACAAACACCTTTTTCTGACTGTTCTAATTACAGGTATAAATCTACTAATCATAAAAATATATTTGAAGACATCACCAAAAGCTTCCAGAAATTTCAAATCTATCCTTCCACAAGGCAAAGTTTTCTCGTTCATCACCTACAGCCAAACTAACCACCAAAGCAAAAGTGCAGCACACTTGCTTCTTGTAGGACTGAGAACCATGCTCAACTGCAAGAATTATTTACACAGAAACAAGCAAATTGTTCAGGGTTACGTACAACACAAGCCCTGCATACATCTATCAGCAGGCTGACAAATTTCCCAATAAAACCTTTGTTCCAAAAGCTACATCTCAGATCATATGAAATACAAAGAGGGAGAGGTTAAGAGGTGGTGGGGTGAATACTAACAGACAGCAAGACTCAACAAGACCTGCCCTGGACCATGGAGTCCAACCCCTCCACCCGTTTCCAGCATCTCAGGTGACCAGACACAGCATTCCAATCACACACTGCTCAAACTCCAGCTTAAATGTGAACTTTTACTTTTCCTCCCAACTCCAGGCAGGCTTTTGCGGTTCATGCTGTAAATGAAACACTCAAAGCCACCCACCTCTGTCCACATTAGCGCGCAGAGACGTGAGCATGCCCTCTGACACCAGAGTTTTATAAAGAGCACCTTTGCAAGACCTCTCCGATTTCCTGGAGCCACAGGTTTCTATCTTTTTAACACAGTCACTGTCCTCAGTTTTGACCTGTCCTGGTAAGCTTTGGGGTACCACCTCCTCTGTCGGGGTCAGTGGTTCCACTTTAATGTTATCAGAAGCCTCACACGGTACTTCCTTGCTGGCTGCAATACTAAGGAAATCGGGAGGCTTTGATTCTTTGGTGGTCTCTGGGGGTTTCTCCTTTGATGCCTTTTTCTCTTTCGATTTCACTTTTTTCTTTGGTGATTTTGTATCCAACACACTTCCCTTCACATTTGAGACGGGGCGGGGTTTTTTGTGGGGAGGTTCTGCGAGTCTCTCAGCACCCCAGTCCCCCTTTGCAACAGCTTCAATTGTATACATTACACTTTCAATGTCCGACTCAGAGGACTGCCTCTTTTTACAAGGTTTCTTGGGAGTGGATTTTTCGTTTGTGTGCCGGTCCAACTTATTTTTTTTCTTTTTCTTCTTTATCTTTTCTGGCTTTAGCCCGAGGATATTCATGTCAGCCATTGAAAGCTCTGGAGAACAGCACATGTGATCCTTCATGTTTTCATGTCTCTCAAAAGGACTGCTCTCCATTGCAAGACTAGTAAAATCTCTGCATTTTGCAGTTTCTAATTCCTCAGCTTTTGTCTCATCCCAGTTTTGTATTTTCTCTATTTCTGATTGTTCTACTTTCACTTTACAGAAGGCTTTTTCTGTTGTTTTCTCCAGTTCTGCCAGTTCCATTTCTTCTGGAACTTCCCTTCCCACATCTTCCGATGCTTCCACTTTTGTTTTCCCAGGTTCTTTCACTTTTACTCCTTCTGAAGCAAGGCACATCTAAAACAAGTTTAAAAACAGTCCCATGAAACAAACACCAACTAGTAACATTACTTACCTGTATTAACAGGATCATTACACAGGGAATCCCTCCAGCATCTTAGTTCAGGAAGGCAAACTATGCTACAAGACGGTACTGAAAAACACACTGAAGCCCTACGGATACTGATGTGAGATAATGAAGGCTAAGTGCCAGAATAAGCCTGATGGGTTCTACTGCTCTAAGAGAAAAAGATGCCAACTGATCCTAGTGGTGTTTCCATGATCCTTTAAGTGCCTTTTATATAACCTGGAAGCCCACTGCTAGACTGATTTTCAGAATACCCTAAATGCAATGGAACAAATATGGTATCTCTAACTATTGAGAAAGACAACCTACTTGAAATCTCATACCCATACCTCCTTCAACTCCCAAATGTCCCTATATAACAATTCTTTCCTCCACTTTCCAAATGGTCTGAAGATGGAGGGGGGAAAAAGTTAATTGAATCTCAATAATCAAGATTATTTTCTTTTACTTGAACATGCAAAATGATTTGGAAGGTAGTAAAAAAGCCTTCTGAATTTTTCTTCCCATGTCACAGACTTATTTTGTAAAGAACTGCAAAGCAGCAGTTGTTGCCATGGTTATCTCCTCCTGGAGATAACATTAATGGAATCCAAAACCCTCATACTGTCTGAGGAACAGCCACATTAAAGAAAAAAGAGCTGTAAAATAGTCCTAATCCACCATGTTCCTGAAGCACTGACTTGAGAGATTCTCTTGGATTTGGATCACCTACATTGACACTGCTGCAGGGGATAGTCCTTCATAGCATCAAGCAGTTGCCCCTGGGAAAACATGATTTCTTCTTACTTTCCCTCTTAAAGCCTCCAAGCTGAATTTCCAGTGTTATTTTCTTTTTAAACCAGAAGTCAACCCAACAGCCACCTGAAGCAAAACCGGATGGAAGACGTTTGCTTTGAACCAGACATCAGGAGCTTCCCTATCCCACAGATCAGCCAACAAGCCACGTGGCCAGTTCGGATGTACCCTCCAGATCACTGGGTTCTCTTTAGGTTAATTGTAGATTTCTCAAATTGGCAAGGCATTTTTTCCTTGCAATCCCAAAATACCTCTTACATCAATATATGTACCAGCATACCACCAGTGAGAGACTCCTTTGAAAGTTTCCGAAATTCTTGCTGCACAAGGCAGAAATTCCTGATCTGACTCATGTCAAGCTAGGTAGAGCACTGGAAACACTGGAGCTTGGGAAGTACAGTGTCTATCAGGAAGCAGATTAAATTATGCAGAGGAGAACCCCCCAACTATGCCAAAGTGGGTTCTTGATACAAAGGTACTTCTGTGACTTCTTTACTGCACTGCAACGTAAACAGCCTGGGATTTTCAAATACTAAAGATTAATCTTTAAAATGGAACTCTTTGGACAGGAATTATATTTTGTCAATTAAACATACACACACCCCTAGCCAATGTCTGGTTTGGTTGCTTTCATTATACCTTTGCTGCTTCTGCAGCAGCCAACAGTACAGAGGGCTACGGACATGGCTACAAAAAAGCAAATTCTGTTTTGTAAGATCTATATAAACTTGAAATTCACAGTCTTTAGGACTGGGAAAGCTTGGGAAAAAAAAAAAAAAGCTTAGAAACAAAAGTCATACAGCATTTCAATAAGAGGCTGTTGATTTTAAATGTTCCCAGGAGGAGAATCTGATAAGAGTATCACAGCAGAGTTTCTACAGAAGTTATTGACCTGTTTATTCCACACTACAAAAAACCGTAGACATGAAAAGTAAAAATTAATTAAAGCAACCAATGACCTTTAACAGGTCTTTGTAATGGCAGTACCCTAATCTGAGTAACAGACTAGTCCAACCCTTTCTTTCAATTCCTTGTATCTGCACCCCATCATGCCCTTGCCAAACCAAACAGTCAAACTCCCAGACCCTAAAACAAGGAATTGAAACAATTTCAACGGCTATTGGAAAGTCCCTTTGCCACCAGAGTCTGATACTTCTCAGTGGCAGCACAGACTCTTAGAAACCTCCAAGTTGATGGCTAGTCTGGGAAAATCTTGACTTGTGGCACCCAAGCCACGATAATTTATGCTTCTATAAGCAAGGGTGTAATTAGAGCTGTAGCACTGTTCTGCCTTTCAGACTTCAGCAATCAACATCATTAACTTCTCCACCCCACTGCACCTATAATAATTAGTCACCAGCATTTTAATATTACCTCTGCCAGCTGAAACAATGCTGATGTTCCACACTGTTTTGTTAAATCAGAAGGACCTGAACGGGATGTACTTGAAGAAATCTAAAGAAAAAACAGAGGGGGAGGAAAAAGAAAAACATTATTTTACCATCACAATTCTTTTATGTTAGCCACACAGCTTTTGAATGGATTATTTCCTCCCTCTTCCAAAAATTCATTCATAAGATTATACACTGAAAAAGACACGCTGACATCAGTATACTGCTGTAAATAAAACCCTGCTGCAGTATTGCTCTGGTGGATAACACCACTGGACATTAAAAGCTTTTTCAAGATTTGGGAATCTTCTTTTCAGGACTCCCTTTGAAGAGCCAGATGAACAGAAGCACATGCTCTCTCACATGTAAACAGACTCCAGCGGCTCAGCACCAACCTACACTAGCGTGCAAGCCAGCTGGTAGTGTTTCCGAAGGCTTAGTTAGACATTCGATTGCAAAATGACTTCATTTGCAAAGCTTAAGAAGGTTCCTCCTGTCAGACTATGGCACTACCTGTTGGTGCCCCATAGGACTCATGTTAAAAAGATGCTATGAAACCAATGTGAAGTAGGAGCCCTCAAGCCTTTGGTAACCATTACTACTCCACTACTCCTCAAGAGAATGGGAGGCTAGCTGGCAAGCACGCAGCTGCTTATTCTCCAGACCATTTTCCTGCATCAAGCCATGACCCTCTTTAATATGTCACAGAGTGTTTTGTATCAGTTTTGAGCTAGGTGCAAAGAAATCATAATCTTCTAAACAAATTAAAAGCATCAGTCTCAAGATTGGCCATTAGTATGAAGAAAAAAACATTGTATTTTTAAGGACTTATTCCATAATGTCTGATCAGGCTTGCAAGTTTTTTATATGTGCTTCCTTCGGAAGAGGTGGAGTTCTATGGACTGAGGAACTAAAGCGTTAATCTTTTAGCTCCCCCTGCCCTCCCAAACTCAGATTTCATTGCTGTCAACCAACACAGGCCCACAAAGTTGATTTTGCAGAAATCAACCATTAATGTCTGTAAAAGAAATAAACAAAAAAGGTTAACAATGTTATATCCCTATCTCTCCTGGAAGCTGCAGCTTTTCACAGCATCTCCCAAGCTCTGATGATTACAGCTCAAGTCTTCAAGGCCGCTTACAGCCAAGCACTGTTAGTGCTGTTAGCCCTCTGTGGCAGAAGTGGTCTTTGCCTGCCTTGTGGAGGTGACATGCACCCTCACCACTTTCTCCCCTCGCTCTCATGCCTCTGCACTCAAGGCTAAAGGCAAATCATGCATTTAGGCACGGCAGGAGACTCAGCAGAGCAGATCAGGAACAGAATTACAGGTTTCAGATTGCACAGTGGCTGCTCCAACCATTTATAGAAACTTACAAACTCCCAGAATTTTTCAGTAAATAATTTAACCCACTTCTGCATTTTATTTTATCACCATCTGTGAAGTACTGTGAAACATCAGAAAGGAAGGTGGTGGTGGTGAGGAGATAAAAATGGTTAATCAATGCAGCAGAGAGTCAAAGGAGAAGCAGAGCAGTGTGGTGTGCAGAAGCAGACAGGCTCCCACGCACCAGACCCCTGCCATGCCAGTAGCATGGAGACAGCAGCTTGGTCCTCTCCAGTGCACAGCATCTGCCGTTTGGAGTTACAGCGTCACGGCACAGATCTCTGCCAAATGAGCTTGCAAACCTAAGATACCTTTGAGGTGATTAAGAATAAAGTTAACTTGGAATGCTCCAAACAGAGAATGTTCCAAGATGAAACTCTCCTATTTTATTTTTCCAATTACAATCCAAAATCACAGAGGTCACCAAAACTGAGGAAAAAAGGTATGCATCAACAGCACCAATATCCTACAAGAGCTAGAGCCAGGAAGGATGTGCTTAGCACATCTGCCATGCTTTTCTCAGTTCGAGAAGCCTTTAAAATTAGTTTTGTATGTTAAATTAGGCTTGTAGGAATCCATTTGAGCAATCACCGAGAAAGACATCATGGAAACCTGCCCAACATGCAAACGTCATGCTGCCAGACTTAGCTTCACTTTTTCTGCCAACTAGAGTACAAACTCTCCACTCCTGTGTACAAGCACCTGTCCTTCACCCAAATTTGGGCTTCACAAGCTTCACAGTCACATCACCACTTCTAATGCTGACTTTCAAAAGCTAGGCTGCACTCAGCAACAGCCTTACTCTAGAACACCACTACTCAAAGCCTGCTGCTGTCCTCAAAAAAAATCTGGTGTTCCCTACTAAATACTGCCAGTCTTTCTGCCATCCCAGGGCTGCAATAGCCAAATGTCCTTTTGGAGCACTGATCACAGTGTTCTGTGCTACCACTCTTGCACAGGTACTGCTGACAATGTCGCGAACACCCACAAACACTACTACTGCCAAGGACTGTCTTTAGGGTAAGGCAGGTTTTATTCATACAAGTCCCTCACATACAAGTTCATACAATTCCCAAGACACTCATGTAAGTCCCTATGGAGTCAGATAATAGCATTATTACCCATGGAACAAGGCATGAAATATTTCTGAGGTTTTTTTCCACAAGAGGGATTAACCTCGCCAGCAAAAAGGTATGGCTGGATGCCCCTAGATGGGATCTAGAAAATAATTTTCCTCACTGCAATAGGACATGATTTTGGAAGAAAATAGAAAAAAAGGCAAAAGAAGCATACAAAAATGAGTACAAATAAGGTGCAGCATCCTGCCTTATTTACCTGAAATACAGCATGTATCTGCATGTTTCAATCAAAAAATATTTGCATTCCAAGTCTCAAAGGCTTATGAGTGATTCATCTATATCAAAGGGAAGACCTCTACAAGGTTATATTTAAGACTCACAGGGAATTTCTAGGAAAACCTGACGTAGTATTCTTGATTACTGCTGACAGAGGCTGATTTCAGAACTTAATACACTGCTTCCACTTCCAGCTCTTCATACAAAACCCTGGTGATCTCAAAGTCTACTTTTCTCTTCTTACTCTTGGTCCCCGATTCAGCAATGCACCTTCTAGTCCTTATAACCAAAGCTCTACATTTTGAATCCTGGTATCCAGCTTCTCATTTAGAAAAATGCTGTTGTCTTTTGTCTTTGCTTTTGTGCCAAGCATTGCATTTATTATAGTTTTAAGGCTAATTTTTAAAAAGAAGCATTAACTTTTTCTGTGTGATCTCCAAGAAACTATGCAAATGAACAAGTGTATAAAGAGAAGCTAGGTCCTTGGGCCATTTAAACTGCCTAATTATCTTTCTTTTCCATTATTTACTAATTTATGCTTCTCAAAATACTGAATTTGATACTAGAGTTAACCTTGCAAAATTCATACTTTTTTTGGGAGAAGACAAAGCACACACCTTCCTATTGTGATGCTAATGGCTATAACTTTACCTCTGCCAACTGGAAGAGTGCCGACTTTCCACAGTGCTTTACTGGCTCAGGACTTGGCAACTGGGAAGTATTTGATGAGATCTAGGTTTTAAATGAACAGAGAAGAAAATATTTCAGTGGCACACAGGAAAGATAGAAAGGAAGGGACAAAAAGAATGAAAAAGTGCGTTAGTTAAATCCTTCTGGCAGAAGGCCCTACTTCAGATAGGCAATCCCTTCCAAGAAACACTTAACAAGCATTTAGGAATCTACATGATAGCAGCAAATACAGAATGTCTTCCTTTGATTAGCCTCATGGATTTTTTTCTACATTCGTATTGTCCACAGCTAATATTCTATCATGCAATTTTATGTGACTAAGTGAGCAAGACATACCTGTTGCTTACAAACACAAACTGTGGTAGTCTGTGAAGTAAAATTATCCAGGAAAGCCTGGTCAGTATTTCCCATTTGGTTAGATAGAGAAGAGGACCATTTGTCCTCATCAGCACTGCTCATTTCACTTTCTTTAGTTAGAAAAATAGGAAAATAAGACCTTATGTTTGGAGATCAAATCTAGCCTTCCAAATAGGTACTGTTCTGCCAGCACCAGTGCTGAGCAGCACACTACCAGCACACTTTAGAGAACTGCTTTTGCAGCCAAATGCTTTCTGATATGCAGCATTATGAGCTCACCAATCATTATTTCTCACATTTGATATTTTCTGGCATTGAATTGATTAATATTTGACCTGGAAACCTTGAAAAGCCCTAAAATTAGGGGCAAGACCACTGGTATCTACCTCATCATGTCAATCACACTCATCACCATGATCTTTCAGGGGTAAAGACTATCACCTTAGCCTTTTTCTTTATATTTAATGTCTTTCTTTTGAATTAGATTATTTGAAGAGTTTACTTTCCAATTGTCAAGAAGATTCATTACAGTGGCACCTGCCCCTCAACCCAAAATATCTATTTTACTACAAGCTATTTAAAATGTAGGAAATAATACTTGAATGTAAGTTAACAATTTTCAATATTAAACTAACAGAATTCAAAATCCTAGTTTTGTTTTGAGCCAGTTCAGGAAATCTGCTCAGGATCACACTGGGTAAGTGATCTTGTAAACTGCACTTTGAAGGAAGCAGGTCTCAACTTTCTCTACTCTAATAAATTCTCAGCTTTCAATGTTTTTTTCAGTGCAGTATGAATGGCAGCAGAGGTGCAGAAAAACAGCACCACACCAAAGTATAACCTGAGAACATGCAGGTATATCTTGCCTCCTGATGTATAGTGGGAGGGAAGAATAAAGAACTTCATTTTGACAATGGAATGGATGCTCCTAACAAAACGCGAGATCTCTGTAGTACTAACAGAGAGGAAGTCAACATCTCATTTCAGCAAGAAGATTTCTCTTCATAGTCAAGAAAATAAACTGCAAAAGACATAAACCTTGAACTCATTCTGCCAAAGATATTGGCCAAACATCAGAAGAAGATGGCTGATCAATCAGCTCTCAGTGAGGTTAAATAATCTCATCCTCGGACTCTTAACATCATCTTCCAGTTTTAGTTAGAATAATTGGAAGCTGCAGTACTGCAATCACAAATACCCCTTCTTTTGTACAGGTTTAACTGGGTAATCATTAGGATCAAGTTATCTTTTATTGCAATGCAGGTCAGCATTTTAGCTACTATATTACATTCTAGTTCACATCAGAAGCATGTGCTATGGTACTGCTTTTTTAATTCCTCCTCCTAGAACAGGCATTTTACCTCAACACAGACATTTCATACCTTCAGTATGGCAAAGAGCAAATATATTACTCTATTTTATGTAATGGCTTTACCTGGGAAAGTTACACCTTTACCTAAGGGAAGGCTGGAAGAGAACATACTCTCTAGCTCTCATACTGCCAATTTCAAGGCATTTTGACCAAAAGTTCTGGATTCAAACTTTCTATTCAGGATAGAAAAACAGAAACAGTTGCCCACAAGCGTGCTCAAAGTGCCTATGTGACAAAGCAGTAGGGACAGAATCATCCTCAGGCATGCACTCCTCTTAATTGATAGTAACCTGCTGGACTAGCATGGAGTATTTCACCTTGTTGCATGCTGCAGGCAATTGTTTTCTTGAGTAAATTACCTGGAGAAAAACTTCAGAAAAGCAGCTGAAAGTGAAGAGTTTGTGGGTCTTGGCTTCATTTTAAGATGTGTAAACTAGCAATTTTATAGCTTCGACTCTCAGGAAGCATTTTCTTTGTTGAATAACAGCGGAGAGTTTAGCTAAGTAAATCTAAAAGGTGCTTGTGTTTCTCCACTATGAAGCAGTCATCACCATCTGTTCACGTTTGCCAAACACACATCCAGTAAGACCAAGAGAGCAAGGGGTCCCATCTGCTCTGTTTCCCTCACACGGCAAGGAGGATGACAGCAACCAGCCTATGTGAGCAGACAGCTTGCAAACAGCCACCGCGCTGAGGAACACAGCCCACTGCTCAGAAATCACTGGCCTATATAATGGCTTTCCCTAAAGGTACAAATGAGAAGGACAAAAGTAGGGCCAAGTATTTCCAAAATCAGAACAAAATGAGAAAGCCCAGAATGTAACCTGGCAACACTCCAAATTTCAAAAAAACTCTTATGAGGATGTCACATCATCTTTGATGATCTCCACAGTACTTGCCTACAAAGCTGCAGGACCCAATGAGGTTTTACTCCTGGGATTTTCATTCTCTGTTCTGGCAAGTCACCGGGCAGGCCTTATTAGCCACGTCCTCCACAAATTTAATTGAAGACTATAGCACTTGGAACAGACAAACAGATGAAAGGCCTTACCGAGGCTGTACAGAAGAAAGAATCCCATGCTACGTCTATGTATAATGAGCTGTTTCTGAGTGACAGGGGACTTGTACTCCTGGGGTAAAGGTGTCCATTTTAAATGACAAGTCTACTCAATGGGATTGCTGCCTTCACAAAGAAGCACTCTTACTCACCCTGCTGCAAAGGCAGCAAAGAGAAAGGGAACATATGAGGAACACCCAGTCAGAACCAAAGCTGAGCTGGGATGGCTGCCAAAAGTCTCCAGGCACATCAGACCACAGCACACTTCACATTTCTTCACAGGTCTACTTGGCTACTGGCTAAATAACCATTTTCTCTCCTTCTCTCTTTTCTTTTGAAGCACTGTACGTTGCTGACAGCAGCCTACTGCAAATTGCTTACCATAATTTAGCTTACTAAATGCAGTAATGCGTTCATATAGACAGGACCCAGCAAGAAATGGCACAGTAAGGATGGGATTTTTGCCAAACTTGACAAAGACATCACATGCAAATGAAAGCCCTTCTATTTGAAAGACCACAAGCAGCTTTAATAGCAGGGAGAGAAAGCTTAAAGAGGTTCTGTAGCATGCTCAAGACTTTCCCCTGCAAAAACCTAAATGCAATCATAAAATCTTTGTAAAAACACCATTTATCTACTGCTATAGACAAAACATGATGCTAGCCACTGCCATTAAGGTTTCACAACAACAGCATAACACAGGAGGAATAACCATGTTTTTGTTGTTTGTTTGGTGGGTTTGTTTGGTGCTTTTCCAGGTTTCTGTCCCTTATTTCCAGACACTGAAAAACCAACCCCAGAAATCCATCCCCCTCCAGAATGCACACGCATTGTAATATTTCTACAAGAAAAAGAGATTAACCCTGACTTTAAAACTGTCCTCTACAGTTTCTAATTAACTTCCTAAGCACCTCTTCTACCTAACATTTGATGATTCATACAAGCATTCCAACATGCCCAATGAGCTGGCTTCGCATAGTGGTATGCACTTTGATGCACTGTCACATCTGTATGCTGATTTTCAGGTTCATGATTTTGTTATTTGTTCAATTAGAAGAGGAAATGATTTTAGGTTTTATGAAATTTTGAGAGTATGGTTTTACATGACAATGTAAATATGGTTTTACACTACAATTTGAAAATGCTGCACTGAAGGCAATTCAAAGCCTGTTCAACTCTGCAGACATTTAAAATTGTTGTTTAATTAAAATATAAGGTAGTTAAGATTTTTGAAAGTTAGCAGATTCACTTGTACAGTATTTTGCAATAAATTTCACATGAAGTTTTCCAGCTTATATCTTTTACTGGGTTTGAAAGGTTGGCTTTAGCACATAGCTTCATCCTGCCCAATTCCACTAATCTTCTCAAAAGAACTTTTCAAGTTACTGCATAACTTTAAAAAAGGGTGGCACATATGAAAACATCCGCATGATTAGAAATATTAACTCTGTTGTATCTTTTACAGGGGTGTTTGTAGTCCAGTATTTTATGCCACCTGAATCAGTAAATTGTTTTTTCTTAACTGGACTTCTTAAGAAATACATCAAGGCCCATCCTAGCCAAGCTAAAAACACAGTATACAATCAGCTTAACATTTAACAGGAAGAAGCATCTTGTATGTAGCCAAACTTCTGTAAGCACACAGAGTTAACAGGGTATCTTTTCATTCCATTATGCTCCTCCACAATAGCACAAGCTCCAATCCCAGTCTTGTCAGACACATCCTGAATATACCTTTAGCATAAGTGATTCTGAGAGCAGTACCAGACTTCCCAAAATGGGCAAGAAGACTATATATGTGGAAAGCCAACTCATAGAGGCAAGTTAAACAAGTGAGAAGAAATTCTTCAAAACAATTTTTAAGAACTCCAAATCTTCAATACATGGAGGAAGAAAGGATAGCTTACACGGGTAATTTACAGGCTTTGTAAGTCACCACCTAACAGTGCTGTGACATACCCTTGTAGCTGCGATAACTTTGCAGGTCAAAGGGAGAGTTATTTCTCAAAAGATTCCTTCCTCTAGGGGGGTTCCCACTGCTGCAGCCTCTTCCACAGGCAGTGGGTGTATAACATCTTTTCAGAATGTCTCTATTTGTCATTTTCTGAGATATAAATAAAAAGGCCATTTGGAAAATATGTCTGCAATGGTCCTTTGGTATGGAAAGCCAGGTAACATTCACAAGCTCAGTATCTTTTGTGTATTCTACAGGTGGTAGAACTGGCCAACAACCCCCCTGCATTTTTCTTAACACAATGCTGTCATGAAGGTAAACATCTATGGATGGGAATTCCTTATAAAACAGGGTGCTTAACCATTCAGTGACAACCCTTACTGGTTCCTTGCTTCCCTCCCATCCTCCCCCACCATATTTCAGCCATTATACCTCAGCAAACTGAAACAATGCAGACTCTTCGGTTTGTTTTACAGCTCCCGGGACTCCAGGCTGTGATGTGCTTGAAGAGATCTGTTAGGAAAACAATTATGTTTGTATTACCTAACTCTTCAGTTTCAATATCAAACGTCAATGTGCTAAATTTCTGATCCATCATACAGAAAGACTCCTTGTACCTATGTGAATGCAAACAAGTCCCAGCACACCCTTACAAAGAACAGCATCTGCTCGCCAGGAGACGTAAATGGATGATCTCTGAAATGGTGATCTTGAATTATTTTTCACAAGGAAAGTCTTTCCTAGGATCAATAGAACAGGTTAAGACTTTTTTTGAAGGGCTTTTATTTGCCCCCTGCTATGTCAAAAGAGAATTAGCAACAAAACCTGAATGCTATATTGTATTTCACAGTTCAGTGAAAGACCCGAGACTGCAGAATGGTGGTGCTGATAAGAGTACAAATTGCCTGCAAGTACTCCGAGATACCAGATCTATCCCAGACACGAAGGTAACTGCATTTTATATTGTTGTGTCAATTATTTTTGTTGCAAATGACACCTCTGATTAAAGTCAGACCTTGGTACAAATATGAATTATTTTGACATTGACACACATACCTACCATTCACTGGTTAGATGCAGCCTCACTACAGGCTGTTTAACATCCTTGAAAAGTAAGACAAGCTAATGTGCATTTCTAAATACTGATCATCAGTGAGCTACTTCTAAGCCACAGGCTTTAGTGGTGCAGGTGAGCTTGTTTCCTGGCACCCACTGAAGTTCTTTGAGGGGTAAGGAAAAGCCAGGCATCACAAACCCTTAGGCAAGAGTGTATCTTGCAACAATAACACAATTTCTGCCTGCTACCACATGGCTGTTGCACTCCCCTGCTTAGGCACTGTAAACGAACTGAAACAATTAAGTGAGCTGGTATTTGTCTTACTCTTTGAAAGATCTTGACAGTGAAACTGAAGAAACAGATCGTTATCAAGAGGAACTATACAAAGTATGACGTTGCTCAACTGACAGTTGTAAGTATGCAAAAGCACCTTAGAAATACTGGAAGATGGATCATAAATTATTACCACAGAACTATCATAAGTGATACTAGAATTAACCGATTTTAAGAAGTGTTCAAGTATTGCTCGCACACCAGGCATTTCCTCTTCCTAACAAGAAAAGCCAGCAGGTTAAGAGCCTAATTACAGGTTACCTACTTGACTGCAGCCATCACCTTTAATCAGAAATAAAGGATCAGTGCTTTATGTCTAATACATTTTGAAAGCTGCAGATCTTAAGTTGGAACTCAAGGTCATATGGGTTGATGTTAAAACAAACAAAAAAAAACCCAAACCAAAACCAAAATTTCCCATTTTCTGTGAGCTACGATTGCAATGTATCTGCTCTGTAAGGGATGACGTTCAGGGAGGAGTGTGAAAGTGCACACAGCAATGAGTATTAAAGACATGAGAGTCAGATTTACAGTCGGTGTGAAAACACGTAATAAAACCCAAGTGTCCTGTACAATTAATATTTATATAGTTAAATATTTATGTGCTACTTGATTACGATAATTTCAAAAAGGTTGGAAATATATAAACAAGCAAGTGATTCTTGCAGCAGAGAAGGATTCTATGCAACTTCATTCTTGTCATATTAGTTATGTCAATGAAATCCATTAAAACATGGGTGAAACAGTGTATACTTTAAAACAAATAAACACACACACCCCCCAGCAAAGCACCATAGCTGCACTTCCAGCAATAACTGGAGATACAATGATACAGTGCAAAACTAAAGCATGGCTGCACAGAGCTATTTGGTGGTTACAGAACTGAAGAAAATTTTTGACATTACAGAACTGCAGTTAATTTTGATGGAGTCAACGACTAAAGCAACCACAATAGATAAAGGACATAATGCAACATCCAAATATACGCTTCAAAACTTTAGTTAGTAAGACTCTAACTTAAATGAAAGAACAATGCATCTCTAAATTCCTTCTTAAACCACAGTTTTATTATTGCACTAGGGTTTCCACTGTATTCCTAAACACACTCTCTTGCCATTCCGGTCTGACCTATCTGATAAATAATCCAGTACCATAAACCCAAAACGAAGAAACAAAGGCATGAATTTTAGTCAAAGGTTTCTAACTTCCGGATGCTTCTTAGAAAGAAAAACGCTGAGGAAGACAACCCTTTTAAAAGAAACTCACCTCTGCAAACTGAAACAATGATGACTTCTGACAGGTTTCCGTAGGATTAGTTGCATCAGATTGGCAAGTACTCGAGGAAATCTGAAACAAGGAGTATGCAGAGTAAGACCTTAATTAAAGGTGTTTTTTTTGAAGCTAAGAACATCAAGGAGCGAAAACAAAATACCAGGCAGCAGTAACAAGAACTAATCCTTAAGAGAAGAATGTTTCACAACATCTAATCTAATGTTTCATTGCTCTGGACAGGTCAAATCAAATGTATAGGCAAAAACATAATGCAGCACCCATTTTAATGCATTTGAAAATCACCTAAGAAAAAAGACCACAAAAACACCAAGGATTTTTTTTTCTTTTGTAATTCCAAACTTTGCCAAAGAGTTTTACACAACAGAACACTAAACTGATGACACTGGAGTACACACACAACTACCTTGTGTAGATGATGCTATCAACACTACTGTATTTGTAATTTGTACTACCATTCTGAGCAGAAAGATTACTTATGAACTAAAAAAAAAAAAATCTGAAAGACACTGAAGGTTGCTAAGTGACAGAAATACTTACTAGAAAAATCATCCCCAAACACCTGACAGCATGAAAATAAGTAGTTAAGGGTACTACAAGCCTAAAATTGCTCAAATAATATACCTAAACATCCATTTAGGGGCGCTTATGAGAAACAGTGCAAGAAAAAGTCGTAACTTCTGAAATCAAAATACAAAGAGATGCCTGTTCAAAACCAATAGACTTATCCAAATTAACTCAGATCTTAGCTGTGCTATTTTATTAGCCAGAAATGTGTTAATCAAGCATCACTCTGTAAAAGAACTGTATCAAAAATCATACATTCATTAAATGTCACGTTTGAGTGTAGAAGATTTACACACGTAATTCCTAGAAGCACAAAGTACTGTTAGTATAAAATAAGGTACGTAGCATGGCTTACAGGAAACAGAAGAAAGAAAGGAGGCTTTGTGGGATTTTAAGGAAGTAACAGGATGGAATTTTTTTTTCCTGTTTCAAATTCTTCATGAAATCTCAGTTTATTGAAAACATTTCAATGTGTTTCTTCTCTTATTTACTACAAAAGTAAGTATGTCAACGGGATTTATTAGTGAATGCATACATGAGATTTAGCTAGCAACTGCATCTGTTGCCAGGAAGCAGAAAGCACCACAGGATGAGGAGACCTACTGCTCGTGTGGATTGTACTGCTGCTCCTGCTGCTCTTTGTCCCGGATGCCTAAACACTGCAATGGCACCAGCGGCATTCCATTTCAGGAATCTACTACCCGTACTCCCCTGAAAACACTATACCTGAGGTGCAGCTACCCACAGCCAAGGAGGACTATACCACACCATTTGCTTATGTACACAGTCAAACTTGTTTCTTCCCGACATAAAACCAAGCAGTAACAGTGCCTACTGTGATCTATGCTTCCACTGTATTTATTAAACACCAAGCAGGATGTTTCATCAGTGTACTAAGGGAGTACACCAACCCTAAGGGTTACAAAGAATGTATGTTTAATGCCCATCTTTGGTTTTTTCAGTGGTTTGTGTTACTGTTCTCACTGATGTAATGTTTCATTACCACTCTTCTCATGTTCCTGTATGATCTGTTTAAGATGTCTGTGCCTCAGCAGTGGGTGAGGATTGTACCAAGGATGCACAGACATCTTGCTCCTGCCGAGTGTCCCGTCCCTGAGGGTCTGAGTCTCTGCACTGGCATGCAATATTTAAGGATGCTGCTTTGTGTGTCTCATTTGGTTATTACAGGCCACTTTACTGGTGGGATTCTTCCAGAAATAACCAAATTTGGGATTTAATTCCCCATGTAACTTTAATTTTCTGCAGTTTGACTTACGTAGCTTTGTTTGTGGTATATGTTGAAGCAGCCCGTTTCCGAGCAGAGCATATACAATGTGCTGTAGCAAAGGGGACTATTTTGCTTAGGAGAAGTGGTACGAAGGAGAGAGCCGTGTGAAACCTCTCTGCTCCCTGAGGCAGGTGCTTCAGGGCCATGCATGCTGAACCGCGCCCA
>VZRU01011494.1:102498-184985 GCA_013398155.1 Pedionomus torquatus
CCTGCCATAACGGAGACAGTGGCTTCACAGCTTCCTTTGCCTATCTAGGGACATGTCCACATGAATGTGTCAACAGCTGGCACGGCACAAAGCACCTCCGAGTTGGGAACTCTTGACCTGCATCACCCCAGGAGCACCATGCTAGAGGGGAAAAGCCCTCCCAAGAGGGGCTATAAAGGGCTACACACAGGCTGTAAGGCATTCACCTGCTACCTGGGAGAGCAGAAGGAAGGAGGATAAGCCATCTCACTTCCTCTGAGGCAACATGCTGGGGGTCACTGAGCAGTACAGGAATCATAAGCCACAGAAGGTGAGAAGCCCAGTCGCCTACAGCTTTGTGCATAAAGGAGAGTTCGCTGGTGCCCAGTAAGTCAAGAGATGACTTTGTGGTTAGAACAACTACACTTTTCCTAGCAATTTCCATTATCTTTAAGAAGTTAATGTTGCTGCCTTTGCTTGATGGAAGCATTAATTTGAGCTGGTTTCTTCTACTTTGGTGTTTCCCACACACTCCTGACTTGTGGCAAAGTTACTACCTCTGGGACTTCTAACCTCCACCAGGCTGAATCTGATCAAAGCGTTAAAATAATTACCGGAGGAAATGGATGCACAGATAGTGCCATTGCATACATCTCATCTCCAGCCATCATAAAACACCCACAACACCTGCTTATTTCTTCTTTCCTCTTCTCAGCTTACCCTTAGCTGCACCCAAGAGATTTTTTTAATTGCTTCTGATTTACACCCCAGGCAATCCCACCCTGTGCAGACCTGGCATTGCACACAAGACAATCTTTTGTCCTCAAAGAGAAGGAAACCACAAGGATAATGCCTCCATAGCCTCTCTTTTCCTGGAGGTGCCTGTAACTGGCTCTAAAAGAGATCACGCTGAACAAAGGTGAAGGACAGCCCCTGGCTCACCTTCTGCACCGATTAATGTGAAGCTTTAATGCCTCCCTTACATGCTGGGCAGCGGCAAGGGAGGAAACTGGTAGGAAGGCCAGGTTTTGACCTACAAATTCCGGGATTTCTGGGCAGTAACCTACAGTCAGGCCACTAGGTGCTGCTGTAAGGCAAGGAAAGGGCCTGACAGGCAAGGAAGAGAGATGCGCAGGGAGGGAGGTGAGCAGGCGAGCGAGGAGCGCTCCTCACCCAGCTCCAGCCTTTTGGCTAATAAACCTGCTACAAGGATCAGGCTTTGCCTAGCACAACGACCACTAGCTGGAGCAGACCTGCCTGGCGTTTCTGCTCAGGTGTTTGACAAAATATGCTCACATACACACCACAGACTTGTGTAACTGATGAAAGGATGCAATAGCCAGCTGGAAACTCACTGCATATATACCTAGTCCTTTTTTTACCAGCACTAAGATTCTGCAGGTTCTCTTGCCTGTACTTAGTAACTCCAGCTGCCACTTGGAAATCAGTCACGTACTGATGCTGAACTCTGTTATCAGAGGAAAAATTCTCTACTGAAAAAACCCTACAACAACAGGAACATAACCACCAACACACAGGGATAGCGACTGAATCCTCAAAGTAACTTTGTAAGCATCACTCTTCCCATCCTCCCAACAGCACCTCTTCACTTTTTTACCTGACATCTGGGCTTCTGAAAGTTAAACACCCAATTTGAAAACTCCCAAAACATCCATTTAACACACACTTGACAAAAATCAAGTTGAACACATTTTCATGGGATTAGCAGACCTCTAAGTATAATTTCCCTCATCTTCTCCCAAGTTCTGAGCAAACTACACCAATGCTGCTCTCCTTTGTATTAACAGTTTTTCAAATGGTAATAGCCTGCAAGACCCGTGGCTAAAAGGCATTCCAAGTCTGCATAATCATATATATGCACAAGGAATCAAGACAACCCGTCAACATACAGTTTATGTTTGGCGGTCCCTCAGTTTAAGAAACATATACATGTGTATCTTACATGTACACACATACACTTTAATGATAATGAAGACTACTAGTCATCTAAAGTGTTCTTTTAAAAATGACACTGCATCTGCCTTAAAAAAAAAAAACAAGTAAAAATGCCAGGGTTATACATATACAATATATATTTATATACTTATATGCACATAAAAACAATACCTGTATTTTCTATAGTTAAGCACCTTCTGAACCTCTTCATTGACACTACGTCAGCAGTCACCTTAGTACACCACATTCTCTCCCACGTCAATACCAGCTCAAATACAACACAACTAAGCCCCCTCCACTGAAGATGAAAGCAGCTTATCAATTGTACAACAAACTCTAGAGCTTCTTACTGAGGCTGTCAAACCACCTGCTAGCCTCCCAAACACTGGTTTGAGTGTGAAACTTTTCAAACATAAGCATGGAAATCCATCCATCAGCTAACAGGCACACAAAGATGAACATCTTTACAGCTCCTCTGTCCACACGCCTGAAAATGGGAAGACAGACGTGTTGTTCAGTTACCAAAGTCTAAACAGGTTTAGGATCTTCACTGTATTTGCAGAAACAGAAGCCTAAGAAATATTTGCTCTGTATCTAATCACCACTGAAACACTGAATCAAAAGAAAATAAAGGAAAATGGAAGATACACCAGGGTTGCCACACAAAGACACTGAGGAAGTTTCCCGAGAAACACAGCTGGAGACTTAATTCCTGCTTATGTGCAGTTAGGAGGCCTGAAATTCATCCATTTGGGTCCCTTTAAGAATACCAAGCACCCAAATTGTTTTGGAGGATGTGTTTTACATAAGGGACCCTCTGAAAAAATCAGAGACATGTAGTTTTGTGCTTACCTGCTTCTCAGATAATGCACAACAATTAAGATATGGTAACTCATTAGTAAGTATGGACTGATTTCTGGCACTGCTCACTAGGTCATAGTAAAACCCCTCAGTGGAACTGAGTATCTGTGACTACAGTACACCTTCCCTCTCATTTAAACATAGAGCCGTAGTAAAAACAATTTTTAAACTCCAAGCTGAGAGATTAAAAGTTTGAAAACTATGAGACATTCTTCTTTTAGCACAAAATAACCACTTTAACTTCTCCATCAACTTTACCCTAGTGTTTCTTATTCTGCATGCTACAGCGCAGAAAGCCACTACCCACATCTGCCCAAAGACTTTCACCACTCAAACTGGTGTGCAAAGCATTGAGGAATCTTGGCTCAGTCTTGGCAGGAGTGGAGCAATCCATCTCAAATGCACTACACACTTTGCACTTGGGGGTACCACATATAGATAGCTAATTATTACTCTTCCAATAACACCGAATAAAAAGAAAAAAGAAACCTTCCTCACTTTTTTTTTGTGCCAAGGCCACAGTTGTGTAGGGCATTGCACGAGCATATGCAAACCTTGCCCAAATAAGCTTGCAAATCACCCGTTTGTTAACACGGTCACTCAGCCCTTGTACCTGTGACAATATCTTCTCATGGGTGCAGACTTGCCTGGTCTCATCAAATATTCAGTCAGCAGAGTTGACATTGAACCGATATAAAAACTGGGCCCAACCACAATGTTCACAGTTGGAATACAAGACTTTTATCACAGGACTCACACTTCAGTCCCACCTGAGGTTACCCAAGATGTATCTTAAATTTAATTTTCCACTGGTCAAATATTCCTCTTCCAAGCTGTCTTTAAACTGAGGGCACATGGTAAGGGAGAGAAGAGAGTTCCTTACCTCTTGTGCAGTCAGGGCATGTTCCCCTGCTAGAAGCAGCATACTCAAGCCTCCCATTTGTGTAGGATCTGTTAAAAGAGTAAACCCAAGTCTTAAGTTTATTCATTTGCTTGTTTAAAGAACGTACCATTTGCAGTGTTAAACCCCCAGAAGACTACTTGTCACAGACACTCTAAGCAAGCTGCCATAAAAGGCAGTTCAAGAGAATCACAAATAACCATTTTTGTACCCTCTGGGAGAGGCTTTCAAAGCTGTTTGAAGGATTTAATTGGATTTGTGTGCTTAACACCCCATTGCGTGGATTTACAATTCTACTGCCAAAGGTTTTATGTACTACAGAGATGGATATCTTTAAAATAGCAACTGTAATGATCTCATACATAAATATACACAAAGATACTCTAATATCTCACCAGTTTATAACTCAATGGATGCTCCTACTGAGGGAGCGATTCCTTTCCTTAGCCACTGAACAAGTAAAAAAATGGAACAAAATGACATAATCAAGCTCTGAAGCAAAATCTCTATTTTCATTTAGCTTTAATTTAGAGCTGCATTTACTGGTAGAAAGTGCCAGCCTGACAGCTATGGAGCATGAAGCGCTTAATCCTCTGTGCCAGAATAGCACCGGCACTGGCCAGGCAAGCTGCCTGCCTACTTATTGCCCTGCCAATACAATATACAATTGCAGAAAGTAAAATGGAGATATAAATGTTCTTCCTCCAAGTATCTGATGCTGACAGCTTCTTGCCTCCAGCCTTTCCGCACCTCAGGAACTCAGAAAATCACAAGAAGTGAAAGCAATGAACACTGGGACTGCATTACTCATGGACTGGCTTTTCCACTCAGAGCAGTGGTTGCTCTTCATCATTATGTAGTCTAACTGTCTGACTTTGGGGGAGTGCCTCGGAAGCAATGCAGGGGCCTGATTTAACAGAATGTCATGGATAGAGAGGGAGACAGTCTGTGGCCCAAATGTCTCACACAACAGCCACAACATCCAAGAAAGGGAAGCATTATCCTTGCTGTATTGCTGAGATGCCAACTTCAGTAATGATGGGACACCGAAGAGAAGGCGCCTTCCCCAGGTTTCACAAAGTGTGCACTTGCATTTTCCAATTTCTTTTCACTGAACTATACAAAACCTCTCTCTACAACAATAATTACACATGCCTGGGACCATTCCCTGGAATGGAGGCCAACTGGTACAACTACCCATTTTGTTATGCAAAATTTGGATGCAGAATAACTGCATCCAAAACACCTACTGGGAAATCCCCTGGCCCATTCCCTCTCATGAGCAGGGCTGAGGAATTTGTTGAGCTTTTCAGCTGACACAGGCCAAACCTGTATCTGACACCGCAGTAAAGCACCTTCTTAGGCCTACATCACACTGATGGCTCCCCACTGCTCTCTTGTTTCACTTCAGTTACCTGTGGATCTTCTTCCCCCTCCTCAGTTTTGGCCAACTGGAAACCACCCAGCTTATGGCTCTAAAAGTCTTCTGCCTCTTCTAAATATCTTCTTGGCGGTCTCAGCTTTCTGCCCTTCAAATAAGTAGCTTAAACATAACAGGACAAGGGTAGGACTGCCTTTTTCCCAAATAAGCAAATACTTAGACTGTTTATTTAAATATAAAAATTAAGAGGAAGAAGAAAAACAACAGCTAAGTGGGAAGCAAAAGCTTAATTTGGTGCTTTAAAGACCTTGAATACTTGTGCTGCAGCTGTAGCAGAGGACTGGTGCTTAGATGTCTGATCATGATAAAAACAAAAATCCTTCCACTAACGTTTCAAATTACAAAATAACTTCATCCAAGGCAAGACAAAACATACATATGTAAACATTGCCAGATGTTTATAGTGGCTTCTCAGCACAACAGTGTTTCTCTCATGGCACTAAAAACCTATTGGTATAAAGAATTAAGAAGAATTCTTAAAGAAAAAAAGAAAAGAATTCTTTATAAATGCTATTTTAAAGCAATTTACAGTTAAATCAACAGTAGTGGGAAAATAGCATATACATTTGACTTGCAGAATGGGAGGCGATTTGTGACTTTCTCAATAGCTTTTAATACTGAAGAAACTTAAAACCATCTCACTATTTGGGAATGACATACTTCATTAGTATTGGTCTGGTTAGATACGAGACAGGCTGCCTTGTTCATCATCACATTTTTTCAGCCAGATAAAAGAACAAACTGAGGAACAGCTAAGCAGAAAGAAGGTGAGCAGGTACCAGTTTTGACTAACTTTTACCTGGATGCAGAATAAGGCTTCTTTCTGAAAAACAAAAATTGCATGGCTATCAAGATATTGCCCACTCAAGAAGTGCCTTTTTTCTACCCTTTGCCTCATTTAAAAGCTTTCTGGCTCAGATGTTTTTCTTCTGATGCAGAAATGTGCAAGCACTGGGAATCCTGTGCATCTGTATAGCAAAGTTGTTGCTCACTTAGCTCCGCAGCTGTGAGGGTAGAGGATGCAATGGTCACGTTCACCTGTGAACAGCAGTCACGTCTGCCCTATGCCCAACAACTGATCACAGGTGAGCCATGTCATGAGAACAACATGCTCAATTAAAAACTTGCAGGCTGGATGAGCAAGGACACCATTTGTGGGTCTGTAAGTCAGAAGCCCAACGCTGGTGCCACACATCAGACTCTTGACACAATGACAGGTCAACACCACAGGCTTAGAAGTGGGGTGGTTATTGTTGGAATGCCAAAAATAAAGGAGAGATGTGGACTGTGTGGGACTTAAAAGAAGGGAGATCTTACTCTCTATTACATTTTCCAAACTGAAATACAATATATAAAAAGCAATCAAGACAGGATTAACAACTAACAACAACTAAAACAGATTTCCTGGGATGATTCTGGAACAATAGCTTCTTTAGGACAGGGATTATATCTGCTTTGAAGATGCAAGACTGTCAGTGGCATTTCAAAGGTAAAAGTGTTTCTGAGGTGGCTCACCTACATTTTAGTTTGGATTTTAAAAGAGATTGTGCTGGATAGAACAGAGTTAAACTGAACTATCACATGAAGTCAAGGAGAGAAGAACACAACAAAACACATTTAGCACAAAGTGGTATATAGTTGACAAAACAGTAATCCATTTGGCTTGGCAGACTTGTCACAGTTCAGATGCTGCTAACGCTTCTGTCAGAAGCTGTCGTTATTTTATGAGCCATAGTTATACTCAAGAAATAGTCAGGCTTCATTGGCAAGACTGGAGTCTTACCCCGCAGTAATATAAGTAACTAAAAAAATTTAATCACATGTAGCACAAAAGAGCCTTCCTTCAGAAATGAAATGTCTCTGTAGATAAAAAAATGGACTAGATTAGTTTCTAATTAAGTCTTAAGTTCTCTGTCCTCTACTCTGACAGGTGTACATTCAAGATCTCTCTGTACTCAGAAACTCTATATTTTAATAGTCCAGCGGGAGCAGTGGGGGATGGCAGAGAGGTAGACCAAGACCTATTACTTGTTCATTGTACTAAGTCAATAAATCTCTAAGGAGCATAGAAATTATTCCTCTTGACAGCAAAAGCAGAAAGGGATGAAGGGACTTGCGATTTTTATAACTCGTCTCCCATATATCCTATGTACCACAAAAAATTTTCTTTTGATCGCATTTCACAGTTCCTTCGTAGCCAGAGGAATTTTCTTACAGGAATTTTCATGCCACGGTACTGGCAAAAAGGTGTATATGGTTTTTTTATCCTTTTACACTTGTTCTATAAAACCATTTTCCACTCTCCAGCTCACTACGTCTCTAAGCAGAAAAGTCATAGCTGCCACGCGCTTGTCAAATGAGGTGGGATAGGGGAAAGTTTCAAATACATTAATATTTATAAAATTAGAAATTTTAAACTGAAAAAGAAAAGAGAAGGAAAAGAGAAGGAAAAGAGAAAGAAAAGAGAAAGAAAAAGAAAAAAAAAAGAAAAAAGGTGGTGGCGGAAAATTATTTTCCACCTTGACTGTTAGGTTCTTAAGATGCCAGCATTCAACTTTAATGTCTCTGTATTTTAACGTCATGATTGTAACAGTTCTGCTATTTGTGTGTAAGTGAGCAGCGAGAGATCATCTGCCTTTCACCAGTTCAGGCACTCCACCTACACTTAATCAATTATTTTTTACAAAAAGAGTTTAAAAGGTTAGACTCTTCACCAACAATGTATAATGGGCAAAAGAGCATATTTTAAGTGAAATTAAATTACCATTCACTTGATTTAAATACAAGAAGTTAGCTTCAGAAATATATTCATCCACAAGATTACTGACACGGCTAACTTCAGACACTCATGAATTATTTTGTAAACCGCAAATTACTAATCATAGTACAACACTCTAAGAAAAAGAATGCACATAAATCATCATTTTCTTCTTTTTACTGGAAAATTAAAAGCTGTAACAGGAGATAAACCAGAATGAAAAATCAATCAAATCCAGGTCCCAATTGGGGTATGGGCTATGATGCCACACATCTGGACCTGACTCTTGAAAGCAATCATGCAGTAAAGAAAATTTTAGACAGTTGTTATGTGGAGGTTTAACTAATTTGGGACATGAAAGTTCTTTGCAGTGGAGTACCATATACAGTAAAGAAAACTGGTATCACAGTTCGATTTCAACACTTCTTCATCAAAGAAGCTCAAAGATGCTACATGTGAGTAAAACAGAAAGACAACTCACCTGCCATCCCAAAGTTAAGCTGTGGCATTTCTTCACTTTTTGTCGCTTTCCTTGGACTTGGTATGTCCTTTGCAGTGTCTGATGCTAAGGCCCATAGTTTTTTCCTGTTTGTAACAGTGGATGCTTGCGTTTTAACAGGTTTGTTTGTTGTAGGGCACCACTTGTACCCCGGATTTGCCTTCATAAATGCATCTTTGTACTGGAAAAGAAAAGGAAAATTACCAGTCATGACATTATACCATCCACAAGGCAACAGAGTGCACTGTGCGTAAGAGGATTTAAATACAGTAAATAATCCTTAAATATCTTGATTTTTTAAACAGTTTAATCACATGCTTAGAGTCTGACCATCAACACAATTTGGTAAGAAGAAATATTAAGAAAAGCAGAGCTGTATTTTAAAAAGCAGGGTTTTTCTTTCCTCTCCTCAGGGTTTATCACTCAACACATGCTGAAGTCCTGCAAACTGCTCCCCAGTATAATCTCATATTCAGTAAGTTCTGATATATCATCCCAGCGCTCCTTCCAAAATGTACCATGCTATATGGCTGCATAAAACAAACTAGGACTATTTAAAACTTTCTTTGGCCTTGAGCACATGGCACACATCTAGTTGTTTGCTATACTCTTGGTATGAGGCAGAAAAACAAACCAGACCAGACCACACATGGGGTGTAGGGGAAAAAGCCTGGATTCTACACAGTTTGGGGGGGTGGAGGGAAGGATAGCGACCTGTTTTATTGACAAAATGCAACAGTGACATTATCCAAATATCTTGCTGACCGGACAAACCAAGATTTCTGAACATCAACAGCAATAAAAAGAACATATTTCAGTATTTTAAATGTGTTGCTATGCAAAGTGGAGACTGGGCAAATCAGAGGAACATGCCATGAATTCCACCTGCAAATGTTTGCCTAACAACTGATAGGGGTGTACAGCACCAGCTGCTGTGGGAGCCTACCCAGTAAGTACCACTGCTCACCACAGGGAGAAGGGACCTGATACCTCCTCCCATGCACTAGGTAGTTCTTGGTGACCACAAACAACCATGAGAGTGGTTTTATTCTGAAGCATATGGCAGGACAGCTGCAGGAAGTTTCTTCCGTGATTCCATGTGTTCCCAACCCCCCAGCTGTCATCAGTCCCAGAAGCACCTATATTTCATACACATGCCTACACAGAAATACATACAGAGGGGAAAAAAAAATAAAAAAAAAATCCCTTGGGCATCAAATACAGAAAGAGCACTGAAAATCTTGTCCTCCCGTAGAGTCGCTGCAGTGTTTTCCCAGATCAAAAAGCATGCCTTGTGGCACGCTCACCATCTTGTGTGTATGGCTGACTTTCCTTTCCAGTGTAACCTGTCAGCTGGCACTTGCTACCTCCAGACTGTAGCAAGGAGAAAAACGTTTCCATTTACAAGAAGCACAGCGCCGTGCGAACCTGCTGTGTGAAGTCCTGTATTTATAGAAATGGCTATAAATAATAAAAATCTGCAGGGACCGCTGACCCACATACACACTGTATTTTCTGAGTAGGGTCTGCGTTTTAAATCTGCAAACTAAGGACTGCGACACTGCTCACCTCGCCCCTTTTCCCTTTCCCTCAGCTCGGATAGGGAGCTCAGTACACCACAAAAATAGCCTGGTGGATGGAAGGTACGGGGAGGGTGGAAAAGAAATACAGAGAGGAGCAGCTTTGCTTTCCATTGTTAAAGCTGCAGCCCACTCACAAATCATACTTCCAGCCTGCAGAGTGAAAAGCACAGAATTGGTAGCAACGAGGTACATAAGCTCTTCGTATCAGCGCTGCTGCTTTGAATAATTGAATTATTCTATGGAGTAACTTGACAAGCCGACAGGCTGCCTATCAAATGAGAACCAGAATGCATGCCATTTGTGAGACGAGGCAGCAATAAGCTTTTAATCAGTTTCCAACAAGAGCAATTCAAGTGAGCTGGTGTATTAATGGATTTTTTCCTTCTCAAAGCCAAGAAGCGAACATTAACTGCACTCTCTGAAGGGGAGAGAGCAAACTGAGGGAGGACAACTCATCAGCCCCTTTCACAGCTTCAACACTCAAGACAAACGAAAAAGAAAATTTAAGAAGTTAAACAATGCTCGGCAAGTAATTTTATAAAATGCATTCAGGGGCCTGATTCAAATCTTAGAAAGACTTTCAGCATTGATTTTTGTGACTATTAAACAAAGTGATAGATTCTGCTTGCCATGTTATGAGAAGATAATAACTTAATGAGAAGTAAATAACTTAAACACAGGAACGAGAAATGCCAAAGGCAACAGCGGAGCTTACTGATTTCCTCCACTGGACCAACTGTGCAGTAAACCAACTTAACTTTAAGACACCGCTTTGGCTCCCACACGTGGCAGGGACAGACCAGCTGGGTCACGTCCAAGAGTTCCAGGTAAGATAAAAAAAGAACAGGGTGTGTTTGTGGGATGGGTTTGACATATCATTTGTGCTTTGTGAAAGCCTGAGGAAGGATGTGTTATGCAGTGGGACCGGTACCACTTTAGAGCTGAGGTTAAGAAAGGTGCTGCACTTCAGTGCAACTCCCCGAGTTGCTTTCATCACCAAATTAAAAAAAGGTTTACTTTCTCCAGTGTGGTGCGAACAGAAGCAGACTCCAGCTACACCTCAGGGCAGCAGTTAGCACGTGCTTAACTTTAAACGGATGCTTAAGAACCACCAACTGGCTATTAAACATCACATGAACCCCAGAGATGTAGCAAAATCCCAGACCCCCTAACCTCCCCCCCCAGAAACTACTACACTACATTTTTTTACTCCTCAAGGACACATGCCTCATTCTACGTGTTATGGCCTGTACATCACTGAGGGACCTTGCCAGACTCCAGCTAGGATGCTAGCACATTTGCTCCCTCCTACTCCAAGGCAGCTGCTGAAACAGCGGCATAGCAAGGCTATGTCTACCTGTGAGACCACCAGCCAAGCACTCGTGGGGAGGTGTTCAGCTCTGCCACTGAATGGCAGCAGCCTGAATTCATTCAGGCTTCTCCCTACAGGAAACAAACCCAATTGCCTGGATCGTGCAGATGCAGGGATGTACTTAAAAATTAAGTGTTTTCTAGCAAAGGAAGCAAAGTTTCAACAACAATAATCTCACTGGGTATTTTCCAAGACAGCTGAATATTCCTAGTAAGCCCTGTAAAAGTTTACAGGAGAACACTACTCCCATTACTGTAGTAAATGAAATGCTGAAGCACATTTGTGAGTGGCCAGAATTCATTTTTCCTTCAGTGAAGGGAAATGCTCACAAATGCCAGGAACACTTGTGGTTCCTCTTGGGAGTATTTATCAGTTTAAATCCTCTATAATGAAACTTTCAAAGTTAAGATGATCTACAAAGTCTGTAGGGTAGAAATAAAAGCCTGCTCATAAGGAAAACACCAGCAGAATCTGATACTGAGCTCTGCAGGCACAGTATGAGGTCTCTAGGGCAGGTGTTGATAGAAGAGACTGTAAACCACAGGACTGAAAATAGAGGGAGCATTGGGTGACTTTTCCCTAAGAAATTAAGGCTCTCTAAGGTGCACGCAGATACGTAACTGGATTTTCCAAAAGTGCCTAAATGAATCATAGATCAGATTATCCTCTCAGTGGGAATCATGGATACATGTCCAACCCAATAGAAAACTTCTCATAATCCCACTTGGCAAAATGTTCAGGCACCTCACTGTCTTCCAAAATCCTGGATTCTCTGTATAGCTGGGTATGCATTAAGTAAGTATGCCACACTACTGAGACAGTATCAACTGCAAGTACTAAGCAGGCGAGAAACTGAAAGCTGCTTGCCTGATGCTTGATCTGAGCTAACTGGCTTCAAGTAGTAAAAACATTCTCAGGACTGTAAAATAACAGGGGTTGTAGCCACTGCAAGTAGGGACCGTTTCTGTCAGGCCCGTTTGTATCTCTGGAAGAGTGATTCAGATGCTCAGGGTACACAAGACACGATGTGGGTATAGGAGATACAACACAGGGTCCTTTGGGAGATGTGTGCCCTGACAGGGCAGTAGCTAGAGGCTTATGCAGTTAAAACTGGAAGTCAAAGGGCATGCAACGAAAAGCTACATTTAAGTAATGAAAGCTCATCCACTCCATTTTAAACCTCAACGAGCTTATACATATAGGTACACAAGCTAATTTATTTACTACTACAATGATAATTTTATGTCCTTCCAATGACATTTACCTTCTTGACTTTCAAATAAGCTCTCCTTAGGAAAAAAAAAACAACAAACCAATAAATGGTTTGCACCAGACTTGACATTAACATCTTTTTGATAGTCTCAGCAGTAAACCTAACTAGAAAAGCCAGTGTTCAAACAAACTGATCCACACACACACACATAGGCCTGATGGTGAAGACCTAAATACATTCAATGACACATTATAGCTTCTAATTATTGTTGTAACATGCAACTGTTTAAAGAATAAAAATTATATGCTCCCTCTCTTTAGACATTCTTGGAACTAGTCGTGATGATCTCAACTACTTAGATTTATTGTTTCTTTCTGACACTGAACATGCAGTTTGTTCTTCGTGCCCAAAAAAGCAAATAAATCACTACAGAAACAATGATTTCTGCAACAATATGATTACTAGTTTAAGATCTTTCACTTCATAAAAAAGTTATGCAATTATTTTCCTTCTTAATGAATGAGTTTCCTTCAACAATACAAAAGGCTAAGAAAAACAGTCACATCAGGTTTGCTTCTTCCAAAAATTGTTTCTTAATTTTCATCTTTCTTTTCTGTGTATCTGTACTGGACCTCCTAATTGCCCTCTTCCCACACATTTCAAGAAGCATCACTCATTTGTAAGTGTTAACGCAGAACCAGACAGGATTGGCTGAAGAAAGTTAAGACTCAAGAACTTCAACACTCCATCACAGACTGGAGACTACAGTGGTACTACAGACCCTGCTTCAAAAAGGACCTGCCAGGCTGAACACTTCTTTTTCCCTGCTCACACAAACTACTGAACAGCCAGACTTTATATACACACATTAACAGCAGCAGACAACTTTGGGAGACAGGGGAAGTACAGATAACAGTTTCCCCAACTGTTTCACAGCTATCTGTACTTGCAGTACACTGGCATTACTTGATGAATGAGAGAAAAGTTCTTCTTTCTTGCTGGTTCTCCATTATTTTTCCTAAGATTTAATTCAATGGTTAGCCACAATTCAGATCACACAGGCAATTACCGTGATCTGGTTTGGGGTGACATTAGCCTATGTAACTGGCTTTGTCTTTCGCTCTCTGTTATCAATATCCATGGCCACCTTCTATCCTATCCACAGGCCACTTACCATGAAAGGTATCTCCTAAGAAACATCAGTTAAATTTTAAAGTAATGTAAAATTTTGAGAAACATGGGGATAAATCTCTTTTCCTTGCTCTCAGTTAAAGGACTCTAACTGTGTCTTACTATCTGATTCAGATACTGAACTCTGCTTCATCTATATCAGAAACCTGCAGCAATACATAGGGGGAGTACTTCATGAAACAGTAGTAAATTTAAAATTCTTTAGCATCCAAGGTAAAAAAGGGACTACATTTGTTGACTATGGTTTTGGTTCAGTCCACCTGTACCATAATAGCAACCTGTATGATTGATGGCAAATGCAAAGCTCAGGGAAATATCACTACAGTCAGCTGATACTGAACCACGTAATTTATTGTTTTCAATGGCCACACTCTATCCACATGTTAATGCTTGTACTGCAGGTATTATCAGGTAGTATCTATCACTACCTGATTGTGATATATTGTGCATATATTGGTTCCAGTCACTACTACAGCCAGATTACTTTGTGTTCACAGACCACTTTCTTTTCATTCTGGTCCAAAGGACCAAGTGAATCAATGCAAGAAGAGCAGCAGCTCTGGGCACCACAATCCCATTTGGGAAGCTGAGGAGCTCAGGGAAGAGAAAGACCCCACAGAAAGCATTTAATCCGCTGAGAAACAGAAGACAGATAAACATATAATGAAATCCCTCTACATCCCATACATGCTATTCAGACAGTACGTACTTCCTTGGCCATGTCAGTGTATTTCTGCTTTTCTTTTGGATCTAGAACAGCCCACCAATCTGCCAAGATCTTGGTTGCGCCACGGTTATCAAGGCGAGGGTGTTCTTTTCGCACAAGAGAGCGATGGCGTTTGCAGAACAGGAGAAATGCATTCATTGGTCGGCGAGCTCGTTGCTCTGAGGACTCATCATCTTCAGTTTCATCAGCATCCTGCTCTAAACCATCAGCACCAAGGAGCGGCACCTAGCAGAACCGAAAGGGAAGGGGTGTAAACGCAGTTATCCACGTTTCTCACGGAGACTGACAGTCTGCACGTGCTGTGTGTGAACAAGGGAGACAAAAACAGCTACACACAGCTGTCTCCAAATGCTGTCCATTCCATTCAGAAGTCCAGGAGTTCTACACCAAACCTCCTCACCTAACAGTCCAAGATTCATTCATGCTCTTTGCAAGACAAACTCTGACTTGCAAGTCGAGCAGATTTCTAAATCGAGGAACATTCTTCCTCTCTAAGAAGAAGGAGATCCTTCTTACCTGATTCCTACAAACTAGAAGTCATCTCAGTGGGATGAGGAGAGCAGAGCTACCTTGTACCTTAATCCCGTATGTTTGCAACTACAGAGTGCACAGGAAGGAAAGCAAATAGGTAGCAGTTGTTTCCCCATCTCCTACTGTTCATTACTCAGCCTGTGAGCTGTGCTGCAGCGCAGCCACTGCACAGCTGCCCCAGCAAAGACGGAGAGCAAATCTCAACAGAATGCACTGCCAAAATACACACTCTCCACTTATAGGTCAGTGTATCGTTCCTACAAGGGGACATGCCACAGAAGACCAGTTCTGACTAAATGAAAGGAATTATTCTATGAGAGAGAAAACCATCTCCCACCTAACTGGAACACTGCTATTTTATACCATATTGTGCAAGCGACCTGCAAGGTCAACAGAAAGCCCTGTAAGAAGAGTATCAGGCTCCTCCTTGCTGCTTCTCATCCTTGTCAGGGCCACTCTTCCTTATCAGTATGTGGCTCAAGGCAGTCTTCTCAGCAGTGACCTCTCCCTTCCTGACTTAGGAAGGCATCAAGGAGACGCAGATGTGAACATTATCCACATGACAGAAACATCGTGTCTCCACAACTCATTCCCACTTTTTGTTACAGAGGATGAGTCTGTACATTTGCAAGGTACCATATTGTGGGAACCTTATTAAAAAAAAAAATGGGTAAGGCCAGCATCACCAAACTATACTAAAATACCAAGCATCAAACCAGTGAAAGATTATTCCATCTGTGCTCTGAACAGGGAAGATAAGTTGAATTTCATGTGCAAAGACAGTAAAAATTGTTGGTGGCTTTTCCCTTCCTTTCCCATTTTAATCTTTGTATTTTTTTAATCTTTAATATAGAAAGAAAACTGTTAGCTTGGTATGATCTCAGAGCCACTAGTGGCAGATAACAAGCACAGGCTAACTTCACGTCCAAAACAAAAAAGTCAAAAAGCCATGTCAAAGACCCACCTTGAGCAACCAAGATGTGCAACTCATTATTAAAACAGGCCTGTTAAAACTTTTCCAGTCTAACTATAAAACAAAGATAGTTTTGTCCAAGATTTTAAAAGCATGACTGACAATTCACTTTTTTGTGTTACTTGCTACTTGCCCTTACAGCTTTATGGGCACAGCATTGCTTTTTTTAATTGGCTATGTTTGTTCACAAAAAAAAGAATAGCTAGAAGCAAACAAAATAAAAACATACCTAGGTAGAATCCAACCCACCATGAACCTTCTACGGTCAAAGCATCCAATGAAGTCTACCTTATCAATATCTTCCTCTTCTTCTTCTTCCTCCTCCTCTTCAGAGAAGTCAAGGAGTTTCTTGGCAAGCAGAGGATGCCACTGAAGACACTTTCTTTTTGGTCGCTTCCCAGTTCCTTCTCCTTCTGTCGAATGATCCTTATTCCTACTACTGCCTTTCATTACTGTGACCTGTCATGCAAAAACAGTCATAAGTTTACAACAAACCTTTAGGCCTAAATGACCATCATATTTAAACAAACGAGTGAGAGATACATGGGGCACTAATGCAAAACTTTCAGAAGTTTCTGGCAAGACATTAAATAGAGGTTTATTTCAATTATCAACAACAGCATAAACTTGTCTTTCCCAAACTTGACATTTCTACCTAATGCCAGATTAACTAGCAACACAATTTAAGAGCGTGAAGCAAGAACACTAGCCAGTCTAGCTCTTGGAACGTGCTCCTGCCTCAAAGATAGCAGAAAAGCCCTCACACTAGTCAAGTGAGTGAGAGACTCCACAGCTCTCCCACACCTGTGTCCACTGCAGTTTTTCATATTCTGCCCTGTTTTTTTAACAATGGAACGTATCAGCAGCCACTCATCTGTTAATCATACACTTACATATATAGCAACGTCGATGCAGAACCCCATGACTCCATGAGCTAGGATATCCCAAGTGCCATTATAAGGTGCAATAAGGAAACACGACTCCCTGCCTAAGAGATGTGAATTTTAATACATTACTTTGAAGCAAATAACCAGAAGCAGTTACCCTGGCACGTCCGAAGTACTCATCAACCAAAGCCCCCGTAGAGGTAACTAAATAAACCTTTTGCTGAACTAAATGCACACAGAAGGTAAATAATATATACTTCCATGCCTATCTTCTGTGTGTGTGTTTGTGTTCTCAGCTAAAAATACCTCAGAACTACCACTCAGTAAAAACACATGCTTAACAGATGCTGCCAATTTAAGGAGCAGCTTAAGGATCTGCTACCCAAGTAAGGGGCAAATAAATAACATCAATAAATAACAAACAAATAAAATGGGCACACCACATCCAAGTACCAAAGCCCACAGGAAGCAAGCATGGCCAGCAGACTCTGGGCCCTTGTAGCCTTCTATTTACACTGTGTAATGTCAACAGGTAATCCTGACAGGAGCTTTTCCAAGAAATGAAGGCAAACATCAAAACAAACTGAACCTGGAGAGAGGTTAGCCAGTTAGATCTTTATAAAGCCAACAAAAATTAATGAAGTCTCACAGGGACTTCTTGCCAGCAGGACAAAGCAGCTGGACCAAGTCCTGGTCCCACAGGCAAATCCAGAAACAGCTCTGTCATTGACTTTTAAGAGAAGGGCATGAGAAGAGGTCAAGCCTTGTACCTGCAAGGCCACATCACATTTTAGGATGCTGCTTTCTGGAAGATGCCTGCTAGAGCACTAATGTTCCAGCCTACAGTGGCAGAAGGGAAAGCTGCAACACCTGTACTTATACCAGTTGCCCAATCCCCGCTGCCACTGTCAGGGCAAATGCCTCACCAGAGACATTTCATACAGCAGTGCTCAGCAGCTCCAGCCTGTACAGCTCCAGCAGCCATGCTACTACTTATGCCACAGATTTAGCAATCACTAATTCTTTTTTTGGCTGATCTTTTCCATTTGTGTTTCTTGTTAGTTAGCTCACTGGCATTTTGGCAATATACCCTTCTTTGCACCAGAAATGTGCATAAACAACTGCTTCCCCAACAGATCTCAACAGTGCAAAAAGCTGAAGGACCTCCAGACACTGCTGGAGGAAACAACTAAACTCTGAAGGAAGCAGGTTCAGAAATTTTAACCTACATTTTAAAATGGCATTTTCCTGCATGCGTATTAGAATTTGTTAGTTCTTCCCCACTTGTCAGCAGTACCTGGCTCCTACCATTTAAGGAAGCCCTGTAACTTCACAGCAGCTTGCCATTAAGCTCCACACTTTGCTGGCCCCATCACGCCACTTCTACTTAGAGCACATTTAAACTTTGATTTTACAGCACCTGCTCTTCTGATAATTTTCAGCAAACTCCCGTCTTTTCAGCAAGTATTATATGGCATGTAATCATGCACCACTTCACCTAAATCTCTGTCCATGACTTGCAAAGTGGCTCCAAACACACAGAAACAAACAACTTTGGTTTTAGAACACTAAAGTATAGAAAATCAAGCTGCAATACAGTATCATGAAATGTTTAACATTGCTTCTGTCCCATCATGACCTCCACCATGTACCACATGGCACTGTGGTCACCAACTGTCTCTCTTACAGAAGTGCTGAAACACTATTTGCTTTTGTTTGGGGTATTTTCTGACAAATCAACAAAGTAGCTGAGCTCTTGTTGGAGCAGGAACTTCAGCTCCTGTGGGTAGTCGAGATCTGGTGAGTATCCGAGTTTGTTAAATGATAGAGATCTGCCTATTACTGTAGTCAATAAAGCATATGGATTATTTCTGAGCAGGATAAACTTGCAGCAAGTACGACAGGGAGTCAGTTACTCCAGCTCTTACCACTAAGTTATCTAGGCAAGCTAATCATACACTTTCTGCCTCCAGTCAGATCTACTAATAAGATGAGTATTACTGGTAGTCTTCTACCACGGAGTTATGAAACTAAATTAATGTTTGAAAAGTCCTCCATGATCCTCCTTTACAAAGCCCAACTGGAGTCTCAGTGCTATTTCAACAGTAGCATCACCTTCAGCTGGCAACTCTCTGCCCTGCTGCCCTTCAAAAGAAGAGCAAGAGAAAACTTCACAGGACTTAAGTGATCCCATGGTGTATTTTACATGTGTTTTCCATCCCCCCTGAGGCCTTGCCTGTGCTCCACGCTAAGCTTGGCAAGGCAGCACAGACCCTAGGTGCCAGTCACCTTGCAAGTCCCAAAGGGGCTCTCAGTATGTTATCTCTCTTTACTACCACTCAGTGCATAAATAATTTCTGTTTTCCATACAGGAAGGCTAGGTATTGAATACTCAGTTACCCCAAAATAAATCAGCCAAAGCTCACTGCACATTACTGCTGAAATACAAACGTGTGCTCAGCTCCAGGAATTCAGGTGATATTCATTACGTTGCTTTCTTAAATTGTGAACCATTTTACCCTAGTCATCACCCTGAAGCAGCAGTTCTACTATAAAGAGGCTTTATAGCAAGGTGGGTCATTACCCTATCAGCTGAACAAGCATTTACGAGATCCAAGACGCAGGGTAAGTCAAATCCTGGCTGTTATACAGGCACCATGTACTATAGAAAGACACTCAGCAGCTCTTTGCTTCCCCTTCAGAGTTAATCTGCAATGGTCAAAACCAAAATTCTTCCTGATCTAATCCTACTGATGGAAGACTAAGGCTGCAGACTGAATTCAAACTTTACTTTTACAGCATGGTCTGGAAGCCCCTTGCCATTTAAGTTATATAATCTTTATGCCCTCTCTTCTTTCCCATAAAATAGAGGGCCATTCATAACAGGAACAAATGAGCTATTTCAGCCCCTATTTTTTAATGCTTCTGTGTTTCCAAATCCCTTTTCCCTAACTTTTACTTTTTCAAGTACTCATAGGTTTTGACCTACGTTTCAGACACTTTTTTGTTGCTTACTTTTTGCTGGTGCTTCTCAGTCAAGCATAGGATTGGCAACATGAAAAAAATTCTAATTCTCTAGCACATTGTATGGGACTTTTAAAAAAAGGATGCTGACATAGTGTGATGAATTTATTTTATTTCAGGTTGTTTCAACTTCCATACTACTGCCCTCACACCTCATGGACATTTCTGTCATAATTGTTGATATATTCACATACCATTATATAATCATGAGAGAAGCTGTCCCATAAAAAACAAACAAAAAAGTAATCCAGTCAAACGAAAAACATAGCATGGACACGCAACACTCATTGGTTTCCTTATCTGCAATACCTTGGCAAGATACAGAGTAACTACTGAGAAAACACACTCCATGGTCAAGTGATTAAAGGACCGCAGAAGTTTTACTGGCGTTATTTACTTGTTGAATGGCAAAACATCAATAGAATCCATTTAGCAGACTCTTCAGATTCTATTTATTTACCTGATTTCCACCCCTCTCCCCTCGACATCTCATCAATAGCATGTTAGTTGCTCATTCTGTATGGGAGACGGGAAGCTGGCAGGCAGAAGCAAGCTCCTTCTCCCTCTCAGGGAGGGTGCTGGCAAGCATCCCTACCAGCAAGCTTTTGAAAAGAGAGCTGGACTTGAACCCTACAAGAACTGAAGCATGTGTTTAAGCTTGGCAATTAAACAGTTCCATAGAAAGTCACACAACAAGTCACGGGCAGCTGTTGCAGGATTTGGGGCTTAAAAGCATGGAAGATACACAGCACCCAAAGTGCAAGGTTTGTAATATATAGGATTTCTGAACCATATCACAAAAAACGTAATTTCTTCCACAGTATCAGTAAAAATACCATATATCCTTTAAGGCAGAGGTAATGGCTTTTAGAAATTAGCAAGAAGAAAAACAATTAGAATGTGCTAACAAGATTTTACATGATATTTCTTAGCTTAAGGATGACAAAAAAAAGTAACAGACACTAGGGAAAAAGTAGCAATATTCCAACAAGACAAGACAAAAGTATGCACAGCTTTGCTTAAATAAGCCACATATGCTTTATGATGTCACCAGAGAATACCTGCAAGGCTGACATTCATGATCCATTGACAGCAAGAGGTATCTTCAGGATTATGTTCTACACCTGCCTTTACTCCAGATACAGATTAAATTTTACACAGATATCACACAAGTAAAAAAAAATTGTTTGTGTGTGTTGGCTGTATTATTTCCTTTCTGGTTCTGGAAGCAATAATCAAAGAATCACAGTTTTCCTGGATGTCTTATAGATATGTATACTCAATAGGTACACACAAATATGTCCTACCTAATAGGACTTCAGGGAAAAAAAAATAATAAAATTAAGACTCCCCAAGGAAAGAGTTGCATACGGGATGGGGACACAGGAAGCCAGGGAGAAGAATGACTGATCAGCTTTTTACAGCATATGTTTCCATTTCAATTACAGAACTGTATGGAGGTGTGTGAGAAACACATACACTTGTAAGCATCAGGACCTTACAAAGCGTTCATTAAAAACAGACATTTGACTGCCTTTAACATTAAGTTTTATTTTCCTCCTATCTTCCTCTATTATTTACAAAGCCTGACATAGACAGGTAACCAACTTCTGCAGTCCTCATTTTGGGACTATCTCACCCCGTGGTTGATCCGTCACTAAGAATGCTGCTAGTGCTTGTGCTGAACAAGCTGCACTCACCAGGCATTCCTCAAACTATGTCCACGAACACCAAAATCCTTATAAAGGTCTTCAAAAGTAAACAAGCGCTGCAAGGCACGTGTAATACAGGCTAGGAAAAAATCCAAGATCTGTAAAAACAAAACCCAAGAGATGAGAATTGTGAGTTTGGTGCAGTCCCTGTCAAAAGGTTCTCTGAGGAAGAATGTCTGAACTTTGGCAACAGTCATCTTATTTCCATGAAGACAGTGGAAACAAATTTCTGTTTTCCTGTTACCTTAAAACCACCCTTCCTGGAGTCCAGCTGGGCCCTTAGCTGACTCTATGCAGATTACTGGTACAAGGAGCAAAGGGAAAAATTCAAGTGGATCTTCCACACTTTCTGCTCTATCTTACACTATTTAAATTCTTGTCTGCTTTAGAACAACAAATACCAAAAAGAGAAAAGAGGACTGAACTATGACACTAATGGCTTGGTGTTTTGGGGGCTATCACATCAGTGAACTGGGCTGTTTCAACAAAGAATCAGGAGACTGGGAAACGAGCTCATGTTCTCACGGGTCTAGTGGGCTGCAGTGGTATTTGAATTTTCAAATAAAAGCAAAAGTAGATTGCTGACAGTAAAATACACCTACACTAATACAAAAGTATCTTTTAATTTTTTTTTTCTTTTAGATCCAGAATCAGAGTATTTCTATCATAAAGGACAAAAACTAGTTGGCACTAATCACTGACCAGTCAGTGAATATACTCTTTATTGTTTCACAGTGGAGAGCCATTAATGAGCTTCCTAACTTTCAGAGATGTGATGCTTTAATGGGGGACATGCTGAGACTCAGTGGAGTCCTGTTTGCTAGCTGAGGTTTGGGATAGACTTGTCACCACACAAAATGCTTAGCAACAAAGCAACAAGCCTTACTTAATTTTTAATGACACACTCTTCAATCTTCATGAACGATTTTAAATTATTCCGCATTCTCTTAAACTCAGATCCGAGTTGTTTGCTTTCTTTGTTCTCTAACACACAAAATTAAAACCCAAGATCATCAAAAGAACATCAACAGTGCTTTTTTGAATTTTGGGGGTAAGTGAATCTTTCATACCTACCAAAGAAGAATAAAAGGAACATGTAATAAATGTCAGCAGATTTTAAACTTCAGCTCTACTCTTTCTCAACTCATTCACACATGAACAAAAATTAAGATATTCTTTGGGTTTATTTAATGAAAGAAATCAGCCACATTTTGTCTAGTATGAAAAGCACTTTATATGGTGTACAACTGCACTCACCATTAGCACTATATCAGGATGCTTCAAATTAAAAAACAAGAAGGGGTGGTGGTATAAATTTGTTACTACTGTTCACTGGCCTTTTTTCTGTGCCTATCATTTATTTTTACATTTGGTTAATACTGTCATAGTTAATTCTTCAGAGCTATCAGTCGGAATGGTTCAAAGGGCATTTCTCCCAACCTGCTTTTAAAACAGGAATGACAGAGCTAGCAAGTGCACAGGGTGGAAGAAGAAAAAAACCCCACTGACAGTGAAAATTTCATGCATGCAATAAATAGAAAAAACTTGCCTATTCTGTGCAAGAAATACTCTGCCCGGATATGGTTGTGTCACCATTCAGACAGCCATGTTTTAAAAGATACCAAATGAACATGAATCTTTCCATGAGACTTAAGCACAGTATCAGAAATAAAGCTTGAAAAGTTACGAGGAGATACGTAATCTACTGCAAAGTCTCTCAACGATGGCTGATTTCAAATAAACATTTCTTGTTTGCTTTTCTTTCTAGTTCTCTTTTTCCCTCTTCATTTGTAGAAGATAACATGAAGAAATACAATAAAATAGTATTTTACTTTGCAGGGAGTTCTTAAGCCTTTAGGAATGTCATCATTAAAATAAGTAGAAGACTGGCAAACCCGCTTGCTACAAAATTGCCCTCAAAAGGGACACTTAGGTACTGGTTCCTGTAACTACAGTTCACAAGTAAACTGATTAGTAAATCAAAAAGGTGAAACTTAGCACAGAGCTCAACTCCCGGGCTTTCCTTAGCCCCTGCAAGAGAATAAACACAGCTGACCAGACCTTACTCAGCCAGGTGGGTGTTTCAATGAACACTTGGCCTGAAATTCAGTATGTAACTCAAATGTGGAGTGCTTCATTAGCTACAGTACTGGAAAACTCAGGGCTGTATCATGGTTAGGCTGCCAGCAAGTGCTTGTTGTCAGCAAGGAAACCTGTTAAAATGGAACTTGGTAGCTGTAGTCTGGAAGTACACTAAAAAAAAATAATTAAAAAAATTATGGAAAAGTGAGCAAACAGTAAAAAGACAGGGAAAGATGGTGGAGAAAAAAGGGTGGAAAAAGGGAAAAGACAAGGAAAAGCTCTGCGTAAACCAGCATCATTTATCTTGACAAAGATATAATAACAGTCTTTGGATACATAAAAGACATCAGCAAATAATCTATTTTCCACATTGATAAGATTCCAGAGCACAAGTGGGTGGGTACTGCTGCCAGCAAGGAAAAGGGAGGCGAAGGCCTGGAGAGTTCTCCCTGACAGGCAGTGCCACTGGAACAGCAGAAGGAAAAATGTCTGCCAGGGGTTGGGGGGTGGATGACACCCAGTGCCCCAGGACCCCTGGGGCTGTGGCACACAGGGCAATGGCACTGCTGAACAAACCACCCAAGTTGTTGTATGTTTTTCCCCTTATGGTAAATATATAAAAAAATAATAATCTAATTATGACAACTAAGTGATATTTCAAATATGTAACTAAAAAGGTATTGAAAAATGTACTCAAAATGTACTGAATGGAAGGAGAATAGTCAAACAGGAGTTTAGACCACCTTTATAAAAACACCCACACAATTCTCTAAAGCCTTTCATTAAGTTGTTGTTTGGTGTTTTTTTTCCTCTGTTTACATGGTTTTTCCCCAAACTGAATGCCAGGTAACAGCCACTTACTAAGTAAAACCAAATTAGTACATTGATCTTAAACTTATCAGTGGTACCCAGAAGGTACCAAGTACCAGACTTGGAGGAATCAGCTTGTGGACCTACAAAAACAACCTTCATAAAGTCAGAAATGGTTTAGGAAATAGACAAGTTTTTATTTCCTGCTATGCTTCCTCATAAATATAACCTAGGATCTGAAAAACGGTCAGAACTTCAAACATTAATTATTAATTTTTAAAAACCAGTAAGATGGCCATGTGGTTGACAAGCTCTTTTCAAACAGACTTAACGCTTTATTTTTGCCCAAGTTTTTTAATGAAACTGGTGGATGAAATGGCAAACTACCGACCCCACAGGAAAACCGTTTGCTCTGTTGGGCTCACACTGTTTCTGTTTGGCAGAAACATACTGCTTCCACATCAAAACAAAACACGACCCCCCACCACTCAAAGACAACCCACATCCACTAACCCAACACCTGTCCAGTAGGTGATCATAAAAACCAGACGAAAGAGGGAGTCTGGGAAACAAACCTGCCCAAATGGCACAGCAATTTGGGAGCAGGAGGGATCGGCACGCAGTGGAGGACTGCTCGGGGCAAATGTGGAGAAGGTATCAGAAATGCTGCTGCCACCCAGTGCCAACGGTGACCCGCACTGTTACCAAACGGCCAGTAACTGCATCGTGGCACCGCTACCCCTATAGGATAAAGGGGGAGCTGAAAAGCAGCCTCCAGGGTGCTGGACGCAGCAGCTGTGCCGTGGCCAAAGAACTGCAGGGCAGACAGAAGCTGTGGGGCAGGGCAACCTCCCAGGCCAGCAGGGCTCCTGCGGCACAGCAAGGGGGTACAGGTCTGTGCCCAGCAGCTGGTGCAGGTCCCACCCGCCAGCCAGGCAGTACTCCCATGGGTGAGGGGCTAGGCACATCAGCTGTTTTAGGGGTCCTGCACCCATGTGCCAACTCTCCAGTCATATTGAGCCACCGTCCAGTGTTTCGGGAAGAGGGAAAGGGCAGGAAATACCGGCTGCAACGAAAAGGAGACGTCACATTTGGCAGCTCTGCTGAGCGATGCCTGTGCAGGAGACCTCCGTGGGCTCAGGGGAAAGTCAACAAGGNATGGGAGGAGAGGGGTTGGGGGGCAGGGGGAGAGAAAGGAAGGGAAGGGAAGCTCCTACCTTTTGAAAATAAGATTAAAAACAAGAATCCAACAAGAAACACACACCCTGGAAATAAAACAGCAGCGAACACACCCAAAACAATGTTCATGCAAGTAGCAGTCAAGGGGAAAGCTGCTCATCTGCCCTGTGCCACATAGCACGTGTCTTCGATGGAAGAGTTCACCTTGCATAAATAAGTTTAGGAGTGTAAATCACCAACATCTTTGCTCAAACACATTAATGTCTCCAAACAGGAGCCACCACAGAAGGAAGCAATTTAAACAGTTTGAAGTAACTAGCCATAACCATTTTGCATTAACTGTATTTTTCAGACTGCATGGCTTTCTTCCAGAGTCACTTGAAAAAGAAGACTCAGATTTTAAGCAAAACAGGCCTTTTTTTTGCCTTGAACTTATGTTACAGTGGGACATATACCATTGCAGAAATCACTTCAGCCTCCCGCAGCTACAGAGGCAGAAACAACAAAAGATGAAACGGGGCAAGTCATGGACCACAGCTACACTTAGTTCACCAAAATGTTAACGAGACTCCAGTGACACACTCCGCTAGTCAAAATTTATAGTTCATAAAGTGAAGGAGACAAGCGTTTTCAAGGGTGAGAGCTGCCATTAGGGACACCAGGCACTAACCCAGCCCATGTGCCGAATGACGGCTGCTGAAAGTCTGCCCACAGCTATGCATGCACATCCCCTGGGAAAAATCCACCTGGATTAATCTAGCAGCTTCCCTTGCCTGCAGCTCCTGGAGAGCAGGCGGGGATTTTCCTTGCTGCATGCTCTGTGCAGTGTAAATGCAAAGCAGCCAGGTCGGGTTGGTCACCCCGGATGTAGTGGGACACCGGGCTCTGCTCCTAAATGAAGGAGACATGACCCACCAAGCCAGAAAGCTCTGGCACCCTTTTGCTCTAAGGCAGCGTTTCTTGTTGCTCATCTATCTGCTGCCACAACAGGAGAGAGTGAAGAATAAATGCCTGAAATTCAAAACACAGAGAAGGCAGAGCCCAACCCACTTTGCAAAGCTTCCTCCCACAGAGGGGGGGGGATAATGACAAGGCATGCCACAAAACCGCTCTGCTGACGCCAGAGCAATTTATCAATAGCGTATTTTTCCTCCAGGGACACAGAGAGACTGTGAAATGCAACCTCCTCTCAGACAGGAGACGAGGGGCTTGTCTGCAGAGCATCACAGACCGTAGCAACAGCACTATCCAAAAAACACTGACTTTTAGTATGTTAAAGCAGAGTAGAAATTTTCAGAGAGAATAGTTACCTGACAGCAACGAAAACAAGGGTCCAGAACTGAGAGAACATTCACATACACACCCTGAAAAATTTTGCTTTGTGCTTTTGTGTGATCGGGACCACCTGAGCCTGCATGAAGGCAGCTTTTCTAGAAAGACAGCCGCTATTCCTGTGTTTTGCAGTTATTTTAATATCAATCCTAAAATAAAATTCTTTGTCATTTGTTAACTGGATCACCAGGCATTCGCTCTAGGTTTTGCAAGTCACTAAACAGTTAATCTCTGCATAAAGAGCTTTAGAGCCGGTGAGATCACTGTAAAGATGGCCACAGGAAATACTTAATGAATTTCGGTGCATGGGTACTCCCATCGGCTCCTTCCCACCAGGGCATCTGTAGTTCAGCAACAGCATCCTCACTGAAGGGCCTAGCGGGTAAGAACTCAAAGTCAAATTGAAATTTTATGTCTATAAGAGGGATGGCCTTGAGTTCTGCTCTCAGTCTTCAGAGGATGAGATCCTCTGAATGTCAAAAAAAGAAAGAAGAAAAAAAAAAAAGGCAATCTTTTCGACTTGCCCCTCCCAAAGCTTCATTTTTATCTTGGATTAGTGGGCATACGAATTGCTGCAGGGTTCAGTCAGGGCAGAAACACAGCCAAGTGCTTCTGTGCAGCACGGAGCAGCACAAAAGAGGAGACGTTCCTGCAGCAGACATCGCAGGGTGAGCCCAGCTGAATGGGAAAATTGTTTGACTCTCCTTTTCACCTCTTGTTGATTGTGCCCTCGTGTCTTCTGCAAAAGCGGGACAATGTGGCTGTGTCCATCGCTACTGTAATCCATTCTAAGGTTTACCATGTGCGTAATGAAGCTTCCATAATAAAATTCAGTCATAATTACTACCAGTGTCAGGGGAACCACATACAGCTGTATGAGCAAATGAAAGAATTAGTTCCTTAATATGTATCTAATAGGCCATAAAATACGCTTACAGAACCCAGTATTATAGTTTGTCTACTTTCTATCTCTTCAGTTGAAGTACAAGAGGCTAAGACAGTTGTCCAAACAACCCCTCAAAACAGCTCCTACAGAGTAAGAAACAAATTAACAGCTATAGAATTAACTTGGCTTTGCTCATCTTCAAGACTATTAGTTCATAAATCGCAGTAATGTAACTCTTATGCATCTCAGAAACAACAATAAAGAGGCTTCATGAAAATGTCAAATAAAACGGGCCTGTACAATGATCGCTGACAGAAATATCACAAGATCAACTTGATAATAAATTCTAGCTACTATCATGTCTTCTGCAGCATGAAATTGTCTCAATTTTCTTCCACCCTCTCCCCCTACCAAGAGATAAAGTGGGTAAAGTGAAAGGTGAACACTTGGGAGTCTGTTCCCTGCCTGAACCTGCACTTACCAGACTATGGGTTAATTTCCATGCTATAGACTTGAATTAATATTACAAGTATTAAAGCAGCAACACTTCATCAAAATACATTGTATCTCAAGTTAGGCATAACACAAGAAGGTAAATAGAATGACAGGGCAGAGCAGAATTTTGTTAAAAAGCCAGATAAAAATAAGTGGAAAACAAACAAATTTGTATACATTTATCAGTTATACAGGTATTTTCCTTTCAGTTATGCAAGTATTTCTCTTCTTTCTAAGGTAGCATTTTAAGCATCAGGAATGAGCTTTTAATGAAAACTAGATTCCTTAGTAAGTGGTTTACTTTGATCGCAGATTGAGGAGATACAGCTATAGGAACTTTGACTGCTTTTGGAAACACCACCATCTCTCAGAACTGTGCAGATCCACATAAAAACCTTTTGGGTCTATCAAAATTTGTAATGATTTTGAAAGCAAATGTACTATCTCAATACACAATTTTCAAGTGCCATCTAGTGGTTATTTTCATTTTTATTTCAATTTAGTATTTAAAAATTTAAAAAACTTTCCTCACTTTTGGGATTTCTTAAAAAGTTTTTTACTTCTTTGACTTATCATTATTTTGTTATGCAGCTCTTGGTCCTCCAATGATAGGCAGAAGCTTAAATTAAGTGTAAGTTTAAGCAATCTGATGGACTGAATTTGGGCCAGAAGACAGACAATTTTAAGACTAAGAAATTAAAAGGGAAAAAAATCTTATCCATAGAAACAAAACAAGGCATAGATGTCAGCTCAATATTTAGGTCTTTTTCAGTATAAACTTAATGAATTCTTTTCATGAGAAAATTCTGACATGTTAGAAGTCCGTAAGTAATTATGGATTCAGCAGAATGTATGAGAAAATCCTGGAGAATAAAGCATGTTCTAAGTATTTTTCACACCATATAAAGCCAAAAATCCACAGTGCCCTATCAAGAGGTTTCTGTTTTACACTCAACCCAACCTGTGATGTTACAAAGGCCCAAAACTTTGATATTCAGCTAAGTTTGGTGACTTCTCATATTAGTCTCAATGAGAACAATTACTTCAAGTCTTCTGTCTCCCACCTCAAATATCCTCTTACTTGACAAGTATAAGGAATTGGTCTGACTAGGTATCCTGAAAAATGGCTATATGCAGAACAGTGTGCCCAGGAAGGCATCAAACCTACAGCGTATGCCGTGCAGACAACCTGTGGAATACAGACAGAGTACATCAAATCCTGAATTCAGTGTGTATGCAAAGAAACATATGTGCTTGTTCGTCCATATAGAAATCTCCTGACACAAATACGGAAGTTGGTGCTAGGTAGCCACTCAACCAATGAAAATATCTTGGCTTCTTTACAATGGACCTCTGAGAACCTAAAATGAAGATGTTGTTCTACTTCTGTAACATACTTTGATAGAGCTACAGTAACACACACATAAATTTGTGTGTATTTCTGTAGAGAAAGTATTAGAACAGAGTTTGAGACAGAGATGAAGTTAAAACACACACCCTTACCAAGTATCATCTTCTATTATTTTTCTTCTGAACGGCTTGTTAGCTACCTTTCTGTGGCCATATCCACTGGGGAGGTGTGTGTGTGGGGGGCAAAACAACAAAAAAACTTAGCTGCTCTTCATTTTGTCTTGAATCCAGTTTCAAAGTAATTTAATAAAAGGTGGGAACATTGATATCTTCTTCATTTTTCCAGTTAGGAAACAGTCTATAAGAGATGAAATCTCCTGAAAAAAGGTCAGAAACAAGCTCATAGTCAAGCTGGGAAGACAGGTTCTAACTCAGATCCCAGCCCCTGCTCCCTTCAGAAGATGCAAGATGAAGAAACTGAAAAGAAAACCTTCACATTCAGCAGTCTTTTTTGTGTGCCTGTTACACGGGCAATTACAGAGACATTAAACATCCCCAGAGAGACATGATTTAGATCCACCTCCAAGTGGGCCTCCACAGAGCTGCAGAATTCAGAGGATGAAGCGCACACACTGCTTTGCAGGCGAATGCCCCTGGCCACACACAGAATGGCCAGTGCCAACCCACTACCCCATGCAGGCAAACAGTTCATGTGTGGTGGAGCCTGAGCGAGCCAGGTGCACCACCCCATCATGAGACCAGCAGGAAAGGAGCTTGCTGGGCAACCCAAATTGCTTGTGCCAACAACACACTCCATGGATAAACCTGTAAGTGTCTCACTTTAGATCTGAGCACTGTTTCCCATTCCTAATGCATACAAGCCCTTAAACACACTGCAGAATGCCTCTCTCTGATTTGGGTCTTATCCAAGATCCTCAGCATAAGAATCCATGTACAGGTCTTGGAAAATTTACAGGGTAGTGCAGTACCTGTGAGTGATGAGGTAAAAAGCAATGCTAAGATCTGGAGATGCAGGAAATCACAAAGCTGCCACTGAATACACACAACAGGACATACACAATGCCATAAAGAGTACTAAAATTTCATAACGCACAGATTGAAAAACTAACTAACTAACTAAATAAATTTAAAAAGGAACCAATAAACAACAGTATTTTAAAAACCCTCAGAAGGAAATGTATTATCTTATTACAGGTCTAGACCCAAAAAGGTGGCCTCAGCTACTTTGCACATTAAAATCTCCTTTTAACACCTAAAGCACAAGACCAAAATATTTTGAAGTCCCACAGTTCCCTATCTCATTGCCTAAATTGTTGCACTTTGCCATTCAATTGATCCTTTAAACAAAAATACGCATTCAATTTGGAAGGCATGGAAGTTTTGTTCTACATGGCTGCTAGCTCTTTTCAGGATAGGAGTATATTGTGTATTCTTCTCAGGTGTGTGCCCACCCAGAGTCCACGCATCAAAGTGATCCAAGCAAAGTTCGCAAAGAACTTCCCCCAGGATGCCACACAACATTGAGTGCAAGCCAACTGCTTTTTTTTTGCAGGTAAAATGTAGATGCAGGTGAAAAATAAGCTAAAATTCTGCACGTAGTCTTAAGCTACTTCACTTGATGGAAAAAGACTAAAGATCAAACTTACACAGCCTAAGCTCTTTCATGGAATAATATTTAAAACAGCTTTATTTGAGAGCTACATGATTAAAAGTATGAACTAGGAAAGCCTGTAGAATGGTAAACTATATTCACCAAGATGAGAAGTGTGTCACTGAACGCACCCACATCGAATGGCTGGCATTTCACTGTAGTCTTACAGCTACTTTCTCCTCAAGTTTGACAGGTGTTGGGCATGAATGACTTCAAACTCCCAGAAGAACACAAGCCACCGAGGAAGTCTGTTCTTTGGCAAAGGGGTAGGTTCATGCAGTAAGCCATAGTTTTCCTAGTTTTTCCCTAAAAATCTCTCTCTCAAATAAGCTTCAAACTAAACCATCAGAAGTAAGCAAGGCTATAGACAATAGTCCCATTCTAAAACCTTATGCATGCTTACTAACATTGCAAAAATGCATCACCACCTCGAGTTGTGCTGAATATAACAGCCTCTTTTAAAAGAGGGGAAAAAAAAGGGGAAAGAGACTTGGCTTATTTTTAATTCATGGAAACACAATTACATGATTCAGTAATGTCCACTTTTAAAGACCCAAAGCTAGGAATTTGACACAAGCTGCATGTAAAGGATTTAAGGCAACATATTTTTGCATCTTTTAGCTTAAAATTAGATGACATTATTACTAGCTTCCATGCACTAAAACCCCATTGTTTCATGAAAAGAGAAATATTAAAGACTACATTCATAGCACCTGGAGGTGTGTGGTCCTCCTCAAGGCAAGCCAGGCCTCAAAGTTGTGTCATGCTTCTCATGCCTGCCCACAAATGGAGAATCCACCACCTTTCTGGCCCCTGTTCCCCACCCTCACAATGGAAGGTATTTTTCCTTATGCTCAATCAGAGTTTCTACTACCTTGTGACTACTGCCTCTTGTCTGTCCTTTCACTGTGCACCTCTATGTGGAGTCTAAGTCCATCTTTTTCATGACTGCCATGTGTTAGCTGGGGTCATCTGCAGCCTCCCAGAGCCAAACACAACCAGGTATCACAGCTCTTCATGGCAAGTCACATGCTTCAGACTCAACCACCTCAGCGGTCCTCGGCTATGGTCCCTCCAGTTCTTCATTGTCTTGTATAGGGCACAGAACAGAGTAGGAAATCCCTTTCCCAACCTGTTGGCTACCTTTTTGCTCAAAAAGCCCAGCCTGCAGTTTGCTTTGGGGCTTCAAGGTCAGGCTGCTTTTTCATTCACTGCCCATCCAGATCCCCAGATCTCCTCTGCAAAACTTTTCTTTGTGTTGAACTTCATGGGGTTCTGTCACGTCGCTCCAATTTCTGAAGTTCTGCTGAATGGCAGCACTGCCCTCCTGCATATAGCCTCCATTTCCATCAATTTGGTGTCACCTTTCAGTTGCTGAGGGTGCACTGCATCCCATTGTTTGTATCGTTAATGAAAATACTAAACAACATTGGTCCCGGTATCAGCCCCACAGGAAATTTTCCTGCACTGTGTAATCCCTGTAGTTTGTATCCAGTTTGGCTCTGGTGATACTAATGGAAGTGTCAAAAAAACTTGGTACCATCAAAATAAGCAAGGCCTTCTGCTCTCTCTTTGCCCACAGCATCTTGTCTCCCATCACTTCATCACCCTAAACAAGCACAATTTGCCCACAGTAAATCCATGCTTGGCTGTTTCCAGACACCTTCTCGTCATCCATGTGCCTGGAAATGTCTTCCATGAGGACCAGTGCCACAATCCTTCCAGGAAATGAGACGAGGTCAACCAGTCTTGTTGTGTCTCAGACGTTTCTTTGTGTCCCAGAGCACAATTAAATACCTCAGGGTGTGATTTCTTCCTCTTGCATGATCCATGAGAATGATGACACTGTTTCATTTGATCTGCAATAGCCTGAGATTAGAACCACATTATCATATTTGCCAGCAATTCAAAATGCAGAAGAGCCAGAAATACCAGTAGCTGGAGAACAGGTACCGCAGCTTTCTGTATTTTTTCAGAAAGGTTCCCAATAGCACAAACGGAAATTTGAAAACACCTTTTCCGCACTTGGAAAAAAAAAAAAAAAAAAAAAGAACATATGATATTTTTGTTGTGTTTGGAAACGTGAGTCCCATTTAGCCCAAACTTTCCTTCATGTTTTGACTTTTGAGAAAGTTTGTTTCTCATTAGGGGGAAGAGCATAAAGTTATTGTGATTCTGAGGAAATCCCTAAAAAAAAAACCACAGCAAGAGAGCAAGATCAAGCAAGTGAACTTCCTGGTCAAGTAACGTGTGTAATTTAAGAATAACATATGAGTATCTGGCATCTAATGAACAAATTCTTTATAAATTCCAGACGTTTAGCATTCTCAAAGATCTTCTGTTGACAGGCCAGTTCAGAAGCCTGCTGTTCTGTGCTAAAGGGCCTAAACACAAACAAGTCTTCCCTGGAATCTTAGGTCCCAAATGAGCTGGTAAGTAATTGGACAGACTATCACACATGATTTGCCAATCAAAAGCTTACTGTAAACAGTGAAGATGCCCAAGGACCTCAATAACCTTGGACAGGACTTTCCAATTTACGTTTCAAAAATAACTTGCATTGTTTACCATGGTTTGGAGCTTGGAGAAAACAGGCCAAAGATCTTTTAAATATTCTAGACATGTAATGCGATGCATTAATTTGGCCACAACCCCTGTGATACGTGGGTCTTTCATAAGCCTTAGTTGGTGACACAAAGGATCTCACTGTAAGAGACTGAAGTCAGCCCTCTTAAAATCAGCTGAGTCAGTTCCTTCTACAAGTAGCGCAGGTTTGCACTGAAACTTCCTCAGGAAGCAGAAAAGGATTTTTCTTTTCTTTTTAAACGATTTTGAGTGGACAGGTACTTTGGAATAAAACAAACCTCTTAAACCTGGCTGTGGATGCTTGCTTATTAAATGCTGGGCTCTTAATGAAGCCCTCTCAGAATGGGTAGATTTCATGCGTATGTGAACGCAAACACATACCATTCATTAAGCAGTAACTCAGAAACACTGAGCACTCCTTTGTCTTTATCTGCTGATGCCCATTCACAGTACAATACAACTCACAAAGCTGGATGCTTTTTACCATTTAATAAACAAATGTATTTTAAAAAATCCTAGTTTAAAAAAAAGGTCTTAAAAGGCCAGCCAACAAGCCGCAACTCATTTAGGCTTTGGTCACGCGAAAAATTATCCCCATGTACATCCAGTGTTTTAAAAACCCTGGGAAACAGATGGGTTTCTCCTGAAAACTCTGGGTATGAATAATGGCATGCTACTGTGGACAAAAAATACTCATTATGCCACTTACTGCTCCTTTTCTCCCATAGAGAGTACATCCTACCACCTATGCTATGTTCATTATCTATGACCCGAGTTCCTCTGCTGATTTAAACTGCACATTATGGTAAGGAAAAGGAAATGTAAGTGCGGACGTGCCAGGTTATTTGATCAATCCTACCCTCTTCATGCTACTATATGAATTCAGTAGGGCGACTCCTTCAATTCAATGGACTCTAAGGACAAAATTTTTCCCCCCATCGATAGTGACAGAGTCCTAAATTCCTGCTCTTTGGGAATTACCACAGCACCTTCACGACGTTGTACTGTAGACAACTTAAAAATTTCCTCCTGATTGGACAGGTTTTCTCTGGAATGTGGAAAATGAACTGACACCTCTGTGCTTCAACATCTTTCCTGCTTTTCTGTTTTCACTGTGTCACATTAAATGACTCATGCCAGTCTTAAAAGACTAAAACCAGCTTTCTGAAAACTGGCTCTTGGTAATGTTTTCTGACATTAATATTAAATACCTCAGTTTGCCTTATATCACAGTTAAATTATGGTAAGTCAAACATTTGGCTAAAGCTTAGGAAGATCAAATCAGTTCTCATCATTGTAAATAGTCTCCATACAAGGGTAAAATCAGCTCAGAGGAAAAAGCATGCCACTTCCAAAGTCTTTGATATCTTTAATTCACACTTCCACTGTACAGGCCTACCACTGAAGAAAAAACCACAGAGAGACAGCACTAAAAGATTTCCAAAGTGTAATGGCAAAGTATTCAGTAAAATATTTACACACTGACTATTTTCTTGAAAGGAAGAATGCCTCAAGACCACCCATATTAGCAACTTCCAGTAACAACATAACCAGCCAGAAAGCTGATTTCAATAGAAAAGTAAAGGGGAAAAACCAAACCCAAACCTGTAGGAAAACATTTGACCTAGGCAGTCCTAGCACTGAAGCCTGGAAAGACAGTGCTAACACATAAAACACAGGTTCCCTCTGGTGCCAAGCCCCATGGCCTAGGATTCAGCTCTTTGTGCTCATTATGAATACAAAAGTGCAGAAAATAGCTGTCTTTCCATTTGGGGTTTTGCTGTTGTCAGCTGTTCTTTTTAAATAATCCTTGTACACCTCAAAAATATGGAGTAAAATTGTGAACTGGAAGAGCTGCCGTCAAAAATTGTGTTGCCACAAGTAGAGGATCTCTGTCTGCGTTGTTCTACTATATCTACTTTTGGCAAGGTCTCCTGGAGAACCATCAAGAAAGAACCAGAGGTCCATAAAAAATGAAAGAAGAAGTCGTCTCAGTAAGATAGATTATATAAACTTTGGGTTCTCATTAACATCTATTTAAAACTCACATTTCTTAACCAACAGTCAAAGAAGAAGTGGCTTCATGAAAAGGCTCCACCTGCTTCTGTAGTTCTCTAGCGGAAAAAAAAAACCAACAAAAGAATAAGCCTCCAGCCAATATAAAAAAAGCCACTTCACAAGTAAGCCACACCCCAAACAAGATCGGATAGTGAAGATTACAGGTAAGCAATATGGTTTTTATCTTCATATCTTTATGACCATAGAGAAACAAAGATAGGAATATTGTTTTTCCCAGTTCTTTTGATCATTACTGGGGATCTGCTGATTGTTTACCACATGTAAAACTGAGCTTTTGTGAATGCCTTCAAGGTTTTAATGAGCTTTATAAAAATGTATAATATTGCCTATGTAGATATTCCTAGATAAAGAAACAGATACACATTTAGATAAGGTGTGTCTACATCTAACTATGTACACATGTTACAGTGCAGGTTTTACATCTAGCTACTCTGCCACTGGCCAAGCAGAAGCTGCACTGTGCCTGCAGATAAGTCAAAATACAGTTTATTGAAATGAAACTATCAATACAAGTGCTATTCCTGTAAAGAGAATGATTGCTGATGAAGCCCGTTCCTCTACAGTTAAGGACTGGGTATCTCTTCAAATGCAGAAGAGTTTCTTGTTTTCTCTTTTGAGTGGCACAGCAATAACATCAAGGTTTCCACTTTTAATAACAATTTGATGTACAGTCAATTATCAATTAAAGAATTGATCACGTCAAATTAATTGTAAATGACCCAATGAAATCACAGATTATGGAATATTTTCTATTTGCTGTAATTTTGTTTTACTCAACTGTGGTAAATCTGCCTTGTGTTTCTCTCCAAAATCAAACTCCCTTGTCTGTTTGCATCAGGAATCAAAGTAGGTAAAGTAAAGAGCAGAACAGAACAACTACCCTTCACCTTCCCACCTTCCTGCACTGAACTCACTTGCTGCAGTGGGAAAACTATTTGCCCATCAACCCTCCCCCAAACAGAACTTTTTTTGCAATAAAAGCTGCCATTGCTTACTGCTACGGAAGTAACAGCACACCAAGGACACCAAGTATCTGCTAATACTCAGAACAACTCCAGGCAAAACTCCAGAGGATGTCTCCTGAAGCCCCAAGATGATGCTAGTTCTTTGTCTTGAGGAGAATTGTAGGCTCAAATTTACTCTGTTCAGCTCCAAAAACATGTCAGAAAGCAGTGTGATGCTGGAGAAAACAGTTCTTCTTATTAAAAAGACTGCATTTCAGTAATTAATTTTTTTCCTTGACATTCATGAAAAGAGAACGGTATCCTCACACACAAAATTATAAACAAGCTGTGTCTGCAATAGCCACTGCATCCAAAAAATAGCCACCACACCAGCAAAGATATTTCTCTGGAGAAGAGGTAAGGGATTAAAACAAACAAAGATCCCAAGGCTTCTCCCCCGCCACACCCACCCCTGATCTCGTTTTGCTAAGGAAGCCCTGAAATCTCTTGTGTTATCAAGAGAAATCCCATAAAAATATACAAGACTACACTGAGCTTAGATGCAAAAGTAATTTAAATTAGTAAGCACTGAGATATGGGAATACAGACCAACCATTACTGAATTACTGACAGCCTTATATTCAAAGGGTTTTCTTATTCATCCTCAGACAATTTGAGATTGTGCCTTCCCTGCTGCATGGAAAAGCAGCTTTTACGATTCAGATCATGACCTACAATGCCTATACCATGCTATAGGTATAGGACAAATCTGACTGAAGGAGAAAGATCCAGGAGTGAAACCAAATTGATAGCTTATATGATGCTTGAAGACCTCCCCTGAACCACCTCTACGATGTTATTCTGGATAATCTCTTCACCACAGAGTCCCCAGCAAAGCCAAATATAAATAAGATAGGATAAATGCATTCAGGTTCATAATTTCATATTTTGTAGATTCTACAATATAACTGTGCATCCTGTATGTATTGTTATTGCCTTGAATGGGTGAAGAAAAACTGGCTTCCGCTGTGTTAACTCCTACACAATAAAGCTCTAATGCAGTTCTTATTGTTTCACACACTGAAAGCATATGGGAATGCCGGAAGTGTTTAAAAATGGTCTCTCGCTGGAGAAAGTAAAGAGTAAGTAATCTGCCAGAAATCAGAATTTTTATTCTGTTGTATTATACATATAGTGAAATAATATTTAAATGTAAATAGTTGAGATACAGTCTAACGTGCAATTTTGTGGCTCTACTGAACTTGTTTGTTTTACTGTACACACATATTTTACAAGAGTCTGGAAAGGGTATTTTTACCCTCAGAGAGAGGGGAGAAGGGGAGGAAGAGAGAGAGAGAGTTCTGCATTATGAATTGCTTTATGACATTAATGCCTGGCAAGATGCATCTCAGAAGACCATTTATGCTGCAGCCTGCTAGAGTTCAGTGACAAGATGCATTGTATGCAAGCTCCACATCAAATTAGAAGCCAGTTATATCACCCAGTGAGTGTTTGATATTGATGGTTTGCTTTCTCCAAATTACCTGTGTCACATAACTTTTCTTAGGCTATTATGGAAATTCAAATCAGCAAACCGACTTCTAAAATTTCCTACTTGTTTAGGTTCTGGAAGTTACACTACATATGCAAGGATAAGCCTTTATTTACACAGGAACTCACGTTAGTAAATTAAAACCAACTCAGATGCTTCCAATTCTTTAGTCTTTAGTTCAAGACTTTAGTCTTAGAACCATTTCTTGTCAGCTTTGGCTGGTTCCTCAGCCCTATGAAGCTCAGATCACGCCAGGGGAAAAACTCAGCTGTACTGAATATTTGAATTTACATCCATGATGTATATGACTGACACAGTGTTACAAAATCCAGACTGATTTCTAACAAACGAAGCCAGAAAGCTGAAGCCACAAGTCACAAGACAAGTAATTTACAGAGTTCACTACTTTGATTTAGGTTAAATAGATTTATGAGCTCAGAAAAAGAACTAAGCTACTGCAATTTGAATAGCTGAGCTGCATAGCTGACCATAAGTGATGCACACTTTAGCCTACACCAAAATAAAGATCAAGAACATTTTCATCTTAGGGAAGTCAAATGATAGGAGATTTGAGTGGAGAAAATTCAGTGAAAGGAGATTTGTGGAGTCCACCTACTTTACCTCACCACAAGGATATTCCGAGCGGAAGCTGTAGATACTCAGTTATCAAAATGTTCTGCTGACACACATCTGCAATCCTTAGTCTGCTGCAATGCCCATCCCACCACAGCACCAGACTGGTATTCACTCCACCAGCACCCACAGTCTGGAGAACACAATGACCATACAGAAGTCTCCATGTGTGAAAACAATGTGCATGGTGGTCCTACCACATGCCTGGACACATAACCAACACATAACAGCCAACTCTTAATGCATCTCTGATGATGCAAAGGGGGACACAGCAACAGCTGACAGGTGACTGCAGCTGGCTGGCCACCACTATGGCAATAAAAAGCTATCTTACTACAGCCAAAGTTTAAGATCAGCAACATTACCCAACCCATTTGTTCACAACTGAACACACTGTTAAAAGGCTCAGACGCAGAATTAGTTGCTGGCCAGATACCGGTTATCCAACTCACCCTAATCCAATAAAGCTGCTGCCCAGAGTCAAAAGCCAACAAGGATTATCTGGAGCTCAACATGTGCCCTGCACTCCTCAATTTCTGCATGAAGGAAAGAGCACAATACTGGATTCACTAAGGCTTCACCTAGGATGATATTAAAGATATAAATATTAGCTTGAGTTGATGAAAAATGGGGAAGCAGGCACCTTCCTGGAGATGAGACAGTATTAGATACCACAACTAACCACCACACTCCTGAATCTTGGTACCTTTTTTAAGTCACAGGTTCAGCAAGGCCACTTTCCTTCAGCTGACCATACCAATTCACAGTACTTGGAGGAAAAGCCCCATGTTACTGATGAACAACTTGCACCCCCTGAGCCCTACAAACCTACTAGCACTACTTCTAGCTTGACAGGAGTAAGATTTACCCACCTTCTTCCCAACTGGACTCCTGGATGAATAGCAACTGCTGCTAAAACTAGTGCGAACTATGCAGAAGAAATATTTCAAGATTTTGAAGTATTCATCTAATCTCTAGCAAAGATACTATTCCTGGTGAAGACGCTATAGTCTGGAAGTGCTGCAGGCCAGAGATGCCTCCCCAAGCCTGAGAACATGGGCTCAGGAACCTCCCCAGGACACTGTCTCTATGGGAAACAGAAGCATCACAGAGACACAAACAACTGAGTGGCTGTTTAATGCTCATCAGGAGCTTCAGAAGCGATGAGGGAACCTGCTAATACTTCAAATACCTTCTCCTTTTGAAGGGATCAAGTTTGATAAATGCCATCAAGCAAGTGGGAACTGCAAGCAAACCTGCAGGTGTATCCCTACAGCTCACAACAGCCGGCTTCACAGCAGTAGCTCAGTTTCATTTACCACCTCACTAAGAGCCACTGATGCAGCAAACACCATCCCCTAGTATAAAAAATAAATAAATTAGGAGACAGTTGTACAACACCAAAACTTTCTGTTTCACATATGGTCTTCTCCGAACACTCAAGCACCCTTGTCCTAAGGACCTCACAGCTTAAACAGTATCTAATAAAGGTAGCTATACAAGACAGTAGCTAATCTCTGAATTAGAAAAGGCTCTCAGAGAAGCTGGAGATCTGAAAACTATCCCCGCTAACCATGTAATAAGTTACGATCCTGCATATAGTTCAGAATTGCACAAACAAGAAAACACAATTCCTCCTACCTTGTCAGGGGCTTATTCACATAGACTTTGTCTGAAAATCAGAGGATGATACAAACATGGAAACTGCTTTTCACCACCACCTCCCAATAGATCCCAAGTCTTGCCTGATAACTCCTAAGTGTCTTTTTCGTTCTAAGAGGTTGGGGAGTGGTGGAAAAGGGGAAAAAAAAAACAAAACACCACAAAAAAAACCATAGAGACATGTCTTCTGGACATGTCCATGCACCCACCAAAATTACGATAGGCTGCTGCCACCTGCTTTATGCTAGATGAAGAGAGAGGGGGTGGGACTGAGAAGAGAATGGGTTTATTCTGAGTTTTGAAATAAATTTTCCTCCTTTCTCCACAGCTTCCCCTTTGAAAGGAGTGGAAGGGATAGGACAGGACATGGTAGTGATAAAATGGGTGAACTGATGACCAATTTCACAAGGAAAAACAACATGCATAAGTTAATTCAGTCTATGCCCCCAAATAAAGTCATACAACTGAATTTCTAATTAAGACAAAGCTTAGCAATAAGGCATAATGTAACCTAATATTATCCATATGAGCAGAAGTTACTTTCACTTGAATGTTTATATAGCTTGGACAAGTTTGCAAATGCGGCTGTGAAAAGATATCTGAAAAGAGTGCTGTTTATTTATGTGCGCTCCTGGGCTTTTTCAAATGACTGGGGACCAGCCTCTTTTCCTTACAGATCTTTACCAAACTATCACACAGGACGTGCTCCCAGAGATGCTAGACTGTTAGCAGAGGAAAGAGGTAGCTGACAGTGCACGTTTGCCTGTAAACAGGGCACAGCAGAGCCACAGAACTGCTATACATACCACTATTGCTATTCAACAACTTCTAAAAGAGAACAGCAAGAGCTTCCAGTTACCCATGTGGGAACACAGTAGCCGTGAAACAAGTGGCACAGTGGCACTAACCTCCACAGCGGCAATGAAATTACTGAGACCTGTGCATAGACACCTGAAGCATGGGAAGAGAGGTCCTGAAAGTGTGCCAGTCTAATTCCAATATACCTAACATATTCATTTTAGTGTCCTCTCCAATCTATTATCTATAATCTCCATCTCTATAATCTTGGTGCAGTACCTGATATTTATTTAGTACCACATGCACAATATATTATTGTTCAATAAAAAGCTTCTGGGAACTATAAACAGATAACTGTCAACCAGAATAAGACAAATTTTAATTCAATTTAATCAATTCTCTTAATTGTTCGAGTGTTCTCAAAAAGGCATCTATCGCAAGCAGCTGTAGATCATCAGCATGATGATCCAGCGGCCGGCATGATCATGTAGATCATCAGCATGATGGTCCAGCAGAGGGCCACGAAGATGATTAGAGGGCTGGAGCACCTCTCCTATGAAGACAGGCTGAGAGAGCTGGGGCTGTTCAGCCTGGAAAAGAGAAGGCTCTGGGGAGATCTTCTAGAAGCCTTCCAGCATCTGAAGGGAGCTACAGGAGAGCAGGAGAGGGACTCTTTGTCAGGAAGTGGAATGACAGGACAAGGGGTAAAGGTTTTAAACTGGAAGAGGGGAGACTTAGATAGGATATTAGGAAGAAATTCTTTCCTGTGAGGGTGGTGAGGCACTGGAACAGGTTGCCCAGCGAAGTTGTGGACGCTCCATCCCTGGAGGTGTTTAAGGCCAGGCTGGATGGGGCTTTGAGCAACCTGGTCTAGTGGGATGTGTCCCTGCCCATGGTAGGGGGGTTGGAACTCGATGACCTTTAAGGTCCCTTCCAACTCTAACCATTCTGTGATTCTATGATCTGCAGTCAAACATATTTTGCACTGACAAAACGTTTACCTAGAGCATTAAATGTTTAGTGCAAGTAAAGGTTAATCATTCAATGATAACAGAATACCTGAATATAATGACATTCTTTCCCTGAGCACCATTTCTTAGAAGTGCATTGTGTAGGTTAGTAAGGAAACTGTTCTTTTATTTCCAGCCCTAATTCACCCAAGTTTCATCATTCCTTAGAAACATTCAGGAAAACAGAAAATTAGAAAAAGAAATTAAGCAAAACATTAAAGCTAAGTTTTCAGTAAGGAGGAGAGAAGCATATATCCAGCTTCTTGTAGCTACAGAGATGGCAGTCAGAGCTAGGCAACTGGACAAGATCATCTGAAAAGCAAGACCTGCGCAGTCCAGGGACTCACAAAGCAGAGCTCAAAAGGAAGGCGGGGGTGGTGGTGTGGGGTGTGTGTGTGTGAGGTAAAAAAGAAGATAAGGAGAGCCAGAAAAGACAAGCTGAAATACAAGTGTCAATTAGTCTTCAAAAGCCTTCGTGGCTTCTCAAGTGTTTATTCAAATGAAGGTGTCTTCAAGATACATCTTGCAACAGTCAAGCACTTCAGCAAACACATTCTGAAGGCTGCCATGGCAGCTCTTACCAGCCAAGCACAATGCCAGAGTCTAGTATCACCTTCAAGTATCATCATTTCCATCTGAGTATGCGGTACCTGCTATTGTTCCAGGCAAACGGTAACATGCTTGTAAGGGAGAGGAGGTGGGAAAATATCTTCCATTTGCATATATTCTTAACTGTTACTCATCTCATGTTTTAGCCCTTATCAATGAGCCACACAAATTTAATGCCCATTCATCCAAGCTGCAGGACTTGTTCAGCTAAGAAACAAAGGCAGAAAACAGAGGATGTTGAAAGAGTTCTTTGTACTAAAAGGAAGAAATCCTCCTGCGTTTTAAATCTTATGTGTGAACAACGTGCATATCCTTCACTGAACATTGCAACTCACAACAGGTCTTTGCCTTATGGAGAGGTGTGTTTGTGCATAACTGAGGTCACTGCTTTTTTCACAGGGCCCGGGCAGGGCGGTATTTACCAGTCTCCACACCAGACAAGTTGAAAATGAAAATACACCAATAGAGACCGAGCTTAGGGAATAAAGAAAGATAAGGACAGGCCCTTTCAGTGTTGTTGCTGTCATCTATCAAGATACTTACACTATTAGCACGGTAAGTAGAAGTTACCATCTGAACAGAGAGAACACCTAAGACCAGAGGAGCTTCCAGGTAAATGGGACTGAGGCAACAATTGCATGATTTCTAATAAAAAGTCATTATGAACTCTATGGTTTACGTCTGAAGCTCAAGGAATTCCACTTGCAAACTTTTTTTTCTTTTTCTTTTTTCTTTTTTTTTAAATAGAATCACTGAGGAGTTACTTTATTTAAAGTCAAGAATTTAAATGAACATAATTTTAAGAGCTGAACCTTTAAAAGTCACTACATAGCATAAATCCCATAAAAGGAGTAGCCATTTCTAGCAACGTCTCTTTGAAGATTATTTTTATATATTCTTGTGTAGGAAAAGGAATTTTATCGCAAATAGCTGATAATCCCCTCCCCACTGGTATTCTTATGCCATGTATCCGCACACTTAATGTCTCTATCAATAAATCAAACTGCTAGCACTGCTGCTAAGCAAACCTTTTACTACCACATAGGCACATCCCAGATTTCTTTCACTGTTTTTGAAATCCAAAATAACAGCAATACAACTGAGTTTATGATCCACAAGACAGTGGTGAGCAGATCAATTGTTACTGTCTTTTATTAACAGACTGACTACTGGAGGATAAAAAAAAGGCAAAGTGCAGCAAAAACAAGTATGTGGGCATGAAATTCTAAGATTAGGAGAGGGCTACTTTTCATTAATCTCAATGTCATTTAAAAGAAAATTAATAAAGCCATTAATAATAAGGTATTTCCTATGTTGTACCTCAAAAAGACAAAGTTTGGCTTTATTCTTTGTTGGTGCCTGTCACCTCTTACACCAGTGCAAACTGCCTCCCACCTACACGGTAGAAGTCTTCAAACATCATACTGGGAAAAGAATTACAGAAATACATTTCAATAACGGTGATTTTGGCCACAAGTATCAGGTCAATTTGTATTTGTGATATTCTTCTGTCAGCTCACGGAAAGGAAAATGTAGTGGCATCAGCAGACTTTGAGCACAGAACATATATGCATATACACAGTTTCTATGAGGTAATGTATATACAAAGTGAGAGATGCAAGGGAATTGAACTTACCCACCAATCACAACAGTGTTATTTCAAGTAAATCAGAGCAAGCAAATTTCAGAGCTCTGAAGCAATTCAGAAAACACAGCAACAATGAAATCCTTAATCAAGAATTTAACTAAAGTGAAAAGAATATTTTTTCCATTTGCTGCATTCAAAAAACCAACGCATCACAAATATTTATTTTCATAGTCAACTATTTCTACTTCTTTGGATCTAATTAATTATTTGCAGTTTCCAATTTATTCAGCGAAGTACAAGTCTGCCCTCTAGTGACTAAAATATGCAAATTGTGTGATATTAAAGCAGTATCTTCCCCCAACTTTGAGCATTAACACACTTGAATCCTGATAGTTCCCACTTGTAAGACAACGTGGGACAAACAAAAAAAGCATGTAAGAAGGCTGGATTCACACCATAAAGATAACGTTGGCCATAAGAGTTTATTCAACTTGTTCTCATCAAGAACAAGATTAAGCCAGTCTGATTTGGTTTTCTTTAGCACCATGAAAGTCACGTGGCTTGCTAGGGCAGGGCAGACAAAAAAAAATCCCCAAATCTTATAGGAGGGTCTTAGGCTGCATGGAACACCAAAGGCATGCAAACAGCTCTAGGTGAGACAGAGACAGCAAATGGCACAGTAATATAACAAACAAAAAAATGAACCAAGCAAAAACCTCCAAACATACACACACACACAATCCACAAATAAAACCCACCAACCTGCAAGTAGGGTTTGCTCTTTTTTAGGATCTGAAAGGCAACACACAAGTTCAAACACCAAAATAGGAGATCAGAGAAACTGGGTTTTCAAAGGGAATATGCATTTAATTTGAGGTTGAATCAACTGAGGAAAAGGAAATTACCTCTTCACAAGCTGTAACTGTGTGTAAAACCAAACATTTGGCATGCCTAAACTGCAGGTTAAGGTACTATGGGATGAGTAATTTCTTCAGGTGTCCTGCAGGAGACTACTGAGGAAATGGTTCCTGAACCCTGATTCTCTTAAAGATCCTCCTCATACAATGGAATACACTTGGAAGGCTGAAAAGTCATGCTGGGAGTGGAAAGAGAAACACTTCCACCCTATCAGACTAGACAGCTTTATAGCTTGCTGTGTACTATATGGTGAAGTAGCCTTTTATACCTCCAAATCATATTGTGTGTTCAACTCAGGCACACAGATAGGCAAAGTTAGATGGTATGATTATTCAATTAACACGTCGCAAATTCTTGAAATTCAGTGGTTTCTGCTTTCCTTCAGAGGAAAAGATGACAAAGCTCATAGCTGCAGAGGAATGTTTAAAAACGTAAGTTGTGTGCATGGGAATTAAAAACCACAAAGTTGAAAAAGCATCCTTGCCTGACTTCATTAAAAAGGAGGACACACATCAGTAAGCAACCATTGTTCTTGGACGCCTGTTTTTTGTGTTGGGTTTTGCATGTTGTTTTGTTTTGGGTTTTTTTTTTGTTTCTTTTTTTCTCCAAGCAATAGAACAAGAAGGTTTAGCTGGCCACTATATGCCCACATTCAGAGTCTAGGATGAAGCTGTAATACCGCTTACAAACCATATTATTGCACCCCGACCCATTTGTAATAAAATTATATAGGCAGTTGAAACTGCTGTTCTCATCTCCTGAGGAAGGACCACCACATATTAAAGGATGACATGGAAACGCCTGGCCTCCTGCAATAGTAAATTGTCCCACACAAAGCAAACCCCCTGGCCAGAGTTTGATGAATCTATGAAGATATTTAGAGAAAACACTGAGAAGGGCTCAGATTTCACTTCTATAACCTCAGTACTTTGGAGGGGGGGGAATTTCAAGCCTTCCATTTAGTATACAATATACAAAATATGTATATAACAAATAATTTATACATTTTTATTTAAATATGTATATATACAAACACATAAACTAAACAGTCAATAGACTAAAAAAGAAGGAAATTTAAACTTTCTTTGAAATTTGTTATGCTGCTAATTTACACTCCACGAGACGCTTTTTTTGGGGTTAAATTATCCAGTCCTCCTGTGCACAACAGCAACCTACATGTTATTTTAAAAAATTAATAAAAAAAAATCAATATACTGATGTCTCATTAATTCTGCAAACAGTAGTAATGAAGGACATTTCAACTTCAGCACAGAAGCACATGCACTTTATTATTCTGAACGACACTCAGTTCAAAATCTCATCTAGATTTCTTAAAGTATATACATTTTACCTGGACTGTCTCAAATTAAAAACCTTGCACTAACTAACTGCTGTTTACCATACAAAAATGGAGAAAGCATACGTGCACAAAACTGCACCACCAGTAAATGTCCTTTCCTTAACTACAAACTCCCAAATGTAGCGATGCAAAACTGACATTCTCTGACTCAGCAGATGATCTCCCTGTCACTGCTCGCTTTAACGACAGAAAGAGTTTTACTAGTTCTTAGTTCCATTACCACCACCGAGCTGACAGCACAACAAGCGGATAAACACCTCGCAGCCTCAGCTCTGCGTCACCAAAGTGACCTGCCAGGTTTTGTCTGCAAGACCAGTTCTGTACTTGTGACCTGTTTCCCTTTCTCCCACACTCAGCCCAACCGGGTGGCAGAGCTGCCAGACAAGGCAGAATCAGGCCTAAAATTAACTTTATCAAGCAGAGTAAAACCCCAGGAAGAACCCAATTAACTCCACTACCCCAAGCTGCGTTCAGCTGGACAAACAATGCACATTCCTATCGTTCTTCCAGCTTTTGCATTCAGCAGATTTGTCACAGAATCCCTACAACTAGCCTGCAGCCTAACAAGCCTTTTTTCATATGGTAACACTGAATTTACCAGCAATTCCTAAGCACTCTCTTCCATCTCCCATTGCCATGCTTCCCCATGGAAGTCCAGACACCTTCAAGCCACATTTCTAGTTTCATAGAAGCATTTTGGTGGAAGAACAGATGGACAGACAGGTGTGCAAAATCACTGCAACATTCCTCCTACATCTGGAACTATAGCCATGCCATTTAATAAGCTAAAGTAACTGTGACTTTAGGTGGTTCGTGTTTGGGAGTGCCATTTATCTTTTGAGGCTCATTTGTGTTATGTTCAGCTCAAGAGCATTCTTACCCTTATTCAATTCTCTTTTGATACTGAAAATAAATTGGAAAAAGCATGAACATGCCCTCATAACAAAAAGAAAGAAATAGAATTCATGATTACATCTTCTCCATTGTTTTGTTTTTAAATCATCTGACAGAGTTTAGCATAAAAAAATTAGAGCTCTTTTACAAGAGACTGGAAAACAGTATAGTGAAGAGAAAAATTATGACTATTAATTCTTCTTAATCCTACAGAACACTACTAAATAATGAATGGTGATACATGAGGGTGAAAAAAAGGAAGTATCAAATTTTGTTAAATTCTCTAACTCAACAAAAAAATAACTTTTTTTTTTTTAAAGAAACGCTGATGTCCTGAGTACTTAATTGCTTTGTGCAATCACTCATTCAGAGTTACAAGTATTTATTTTAATATGTAACTACAGAAAGCATCTATAATAACTACTTTCTCCCCTCCTCATAAGAGGCATTTACAGATACCACAGAGCTGTTTCTTAAACAACATTATTAACTGGAAGGCTGACGGAGAACTGAAACAACCCGAATGGGCTGAAGGAAAGTGGCTTTTTTCCTCCCTCCATCAATACCACGCACAGACCGACTCAATGGCTGTTATCCATCAGTCCCGCATCTATTTCTTAGCGTGTCTTCCAACACCGTGAGCATCCCCGGTTTACTAAGGAAAAGCACCCAGGAAAATCATGACTGTCTTGGGAGATTGATGCAGTGGCTGGTCATGACGCTGACAACCAAATCAGCAACTATGGTATGTTTATTAAGAGTCTCACAAAAGCTAATTTTTAAAGTCTATGAGGCAGTACCTTTATCTCAATTTTGCCTGTTCAGTAAAGATTTTGTTACTCTGAAACAACGTCAAGCTTCTTAGGATGGGATGCTGCTGTTGCCTAAAAACAGGCCTCCAGTGCCTGTGAGCATGTGAGAAGTGCTGGAGTACCTGAGACTTCCCCAGGGCTGGCAGATATGCCCCCCAGAAGACACCACTCTTCTGGAGCAGCAGCTGGAGGCTGAGCAGAACACCTGGATGGCCAATCAATATCCTGGGGAAATCAATGCCACCCTTCACAGCGGTGCATTTACAGCCTGCCTTCCCTTCCTAAAGACACCAACTTTACATTTGGGCTCCATTTCAGATGCAGAAAGTCATCCCTGAAGTCAACAGGAGGGAGCTTTTGTGAAAAAGCTATGGCTAAATGTAAATACCCTCAAGATCAACACTTAAGAGATGTGAACTTTGAGCCTCCACCCGCTGCAGCACTCCTGTTAACCTTCTGAAACTTTAGCAAGATGGGCCTGCACATGAAGTCCCTGTCGTATAACGTAAAATATTTTTGCAGAATCTGACTCTCAGCAGAAGGTGTAAACCAGTAACAGTAAAAATTTAGTAGTAGCATTATAAAAAGGATAAAGACCATGGGATGAGGAACAGATTTATTTTGTCTTGGAAAAAAAAATAATCACGAGAGCCAGATCTTTGTTCTGCCACAGCACCTTCTTTGAGAGCAGAAAAGGAACAGCAACTGGCTATAAAACCCCTGATTTCATAGAGGCTGCCCCAGAAGGGAAGAGTCATAGGGGAACACACTTTTAAATATCACATCTTGGTGCACAGCCAAGAGATATGCAGAAGCCAAAACATAGCATGCTAGGAGTTGCCTACAGGCAACTCTAATAGGGATGAGCTCCAAAGTAGTCCAAAAACACATCAGGAGAAACTACTTTTGCTCTATGCACTGCTCTGGGGCCAAGCACAGATACAAACTGCACAGCCAGACAAGTTGTTATCACTGCAGATAAAGTGGGAACAAATTAATTCTTCTTTAGAGATGCACATACAAAACTTTCCCTGAAGAAGCTGAGCCTGCGCGTTAACACCAGACTTAGCCATGAAGGCTGTTGGGCAATTTTATACTGAAAACAGTGTTTCTGCCTTACGACAACGCTGTAATACTCAAATCCTTTTCCTAAGGCACATTTTGAAGTTGCAGTGTGTCCTGAGGACATTGAATGGCAATAGACTTGTATCACCTCAATTAACTGCAATTATTATACGATCATCTCCAGACTTAAATGTAGTTAACCATTAACTTGTATTTGTAGACTGTATTTGCTGAACAGCATGGTATGTTCCTTCATTCGCCAACGCTATGTAATCGTGCAGTTATAGACGTTATCACAGTGGTCAACTAAAACACCTTTTGCGGAGGTGGAAGAAAAGGCCACAGATATAAAGTTACTATTTAAACTCTTTTTAATTAAAAAAAAATTCCATTTTTTAATAAAACTTTGTTAGGAAAGAAAAATAAATGAAAACAGGACAGCTAATTTTAACGTTCTCTGGACAAACCCCCTCAAAACTCCAGTTCCAGATCTTGTGCCTATACGATGTAGGAAAAAGTAGCATCAAGACAACTCTTGAAGCTTCCAGCTGGATTTCCTTACTATACTTGATATGTACACCTATTACACACACCAATGTAATAGAAATTTAAGGTAGTTGTCTCTTCCTTAAATAATGAATGTACTGTTAACATATATATAAAGCATTTACAGTAAGATTCAGCTGTCGGCAAAAAATAATACAACAATGTAGTGTGAAGAACACCACTCAGTATTTATTATCCGTTCTAGCAGTACAGATAGTCAAGAGCAGAATGCCAAAGATGATTGCAGAACTGCTGCCTAGACAAAGTCATGCACATTAGATCCAGTGTTGGGGTGTGTTGTTGTTTGGCGGGTTTTATTGCTTGGGGTTTTTTTGTCTGGGGTTTTTTTGGGGGTTTGGTTTTTTTTTGTTTGTTTGTTTTGGTTGGGCGGGTTTTGGTTTGTTTGGGTTTTTGTTTGTGGTTCTTTTTAACGAGTAACACTTCACAAGCTTGTACAAATCTCACCTATGGAACTTGTTCTGTATTCTATCACAAACTGAGATGTTACAGACCTGTACCAACTTTAAGGAAAGTTCTTAAATAAGGTAATCTGTCAATCACAGAGGTATAATGGCTATTATGTTCAAATAAATATCAAGCACTATTTGAAGACTCTTTTGCTGGTCCTTTACATTTGAGAGGGAATAACAGGAACAACTTTGAATTTCAGAATACTTATCAACTAATTACCATCAGGACTCCACTTCCACACAGGCTCTGCTGCAGCTCATCTCAGGCTGCAAAAGCCCTGCTACAAAGGGTTCATCTCTTTGGAAACTCAACTAACTTTCAGCTGCTTGCAAAAGACTTCTGGCTGCCAGCTTGGCCACTGTGAGGCATCACTCTGAGGTGCCTATCACAACCTTAACCTTATGCAGAGTTTCTGCTGCAACCTCAGTTAAGGACCCAAGTTTTATTTAATAAATACAGATTCTTTAGCCTCCTTACTCACATGCAAGAAGTGTGTCATCTTGTCCAACATAATGCATTAGCAACAACTCAAGATTGTTTAGTTGCAAACTACCTGGAAATACTATGCTGAAAAGGAGACAGACAGATTATAACTGACTTCAAAGAATTATCAATAAACTAGTGAAATTAGCACCAGTATCACCCTAAAACGAGGTTATTACTACTAACAATTTATGTAAGCATTCCAGCACTTTTCCCATAGTTTCCTGTTCTGAAAGCCAGCAAGGGTAAAGAAGATAGTAAGAATTTGGTCATCCTGGTTGGTGAGGACTTCTCAGGACCCACAGAGTGGCCTAGCCAGTTGCTACACAATGTACTAGAACAAGTTTTTATGCCAAATCTAATTCTCAGCAGCACAAAAAGCATTTGTCTTAAAGCAGCTTTGGGAAGACGAAGAAATCTAATCTTAGAGGGAACCCCTGTGCCCATGTACAATAGAAATCCCACCCACACCAAAACAATTTTCTGGATGCACATCAAAGAACATAATCTTCAGAACGAAGACTAAATACACGCGTCTCAGAGCTGTGTCAATATTGGCACTAGGAAACAAAACCTGACTTCTAAAACTGATGCTGGGAAAGAATCCAGTTGTCAGAAACTTCATGAAAGGACCAGTGCAATGTTACCTGCAGTTCAGCCGATAGTAACACAGGTTCAGACCTTTGCAAAATACAAGGTTAAGGCATGAAAGTACTCAAGGGTTTTCCATGATCAATTAAAAGTTTTAGGAGCTCTTGTTTGAGGACACATTCAGTTTACAGCATCTAATCTGATACATAAATGAAAGGGGCATACTTTTTCAAAGACATCTGAAAACAGAAACCTTCAACAGGATTTCAAGTTTACAATTAAATATTACTTCATAATCAAATGCTTACATTTGAGGGGCAAACTGCTGGAAATGGGTAAGAAATACCTGAAAGCTTTACTCTAATCTTAAATCCAGTAAATATAAGTGAAACTGCTGTACAGTCTTATCTCAAACAAAATTCCTCTCTTCATTCTAAAAAAGTTCTCAGACTCTGAAGGAGTTTGCTTCGTGGTTTAGTTCTTTGGTTTGTGCTGGTGTTTTATTTTTTCCTTTCTTTTCACTAAATAAACACAATGCAACCCTCATTATCTGTCTCAGCCTGACTGTTCTCAGTACTCCCTTCCTTGGGACTTTGCACAACAAGACATAACATCACAAATGATGCCAGTCGACCACTCTGAAAATTTACAATACTACAGGCTGGAACAAAGCGGTATCAGAAGGACTGGCTATTCTATCACCACGTGATAGCTGATGAACAAGGAAGAAGCAGGAAGGCAAACACGCAAGCACCGAGTCATGCAAGCCACAGGTCTGCAGAGATATGACAGCACCTTGCTCAGCCTTCTCCCTGCTGCTGTCAGTACTGCTGCTTGATTCAATTCAGCCACTTGAGAAAGGGAGTTGAACATAAAGTATACCACTATCACTTGTGCTCCCAACTGCTGAAGCAGCCTGAATAATTATTGAACTATCAGATCACCTCACAGCATGTACACATCCCAGAGCATCACTTTGGGCCCAGAATGAGAAGAGTGAGCTGGCAGAAGCCAGGGGAGATAGGACAGGCATACACACACATCTCCATTTGCACAGTCCTGAATAAATTAAGTGTCTCAAATCACTTTCACTGCCAGATTAGCTCAGTCATGGTAAATTTCCAATTCGGCTCATTCACCTCACTTTCATCCACACTACCTTATATTTTTATCTACAACCTATAGTGACAGCAGTAGGAAAAACACCTTAAGTCCAACAATCAAATATTTTTAAGAGTGAGAAGTTAGTGGGAGCTGCAGGATTACATTGGGGCTTTTTTTTTTTTTGTAATTTTACTTCAATTTTTAGCTTTTAGTCTGATATTAACATGCTGCAGCATAATTATTACTAGCAATTTTATTTCTCTTGCTGCATGTAAGAGATCATAGAATTCACTCAAACTTGCACGTCCTTCCTTGTCCTTTCAAAGCAAGGCGAGGAATCTCCTTAGAACTATGGCTTTTAAGTAAATACATAAACCCATGGAAATCTCAGAACATAAGTTATAGAACATGCAGTGTAACAAAATAATGAAGCAGCAGGAGTGGAATGGAAGTGATTTAAACAAAAGGCAAAACCCAGTTTCCTTATTTCAACACTTCTCATCAGTTTTATCACAGCTCATTTACAAATCATTAGTTTTAAATTATGGGTCATGCAGTTTCCTTTCAGAACAGTATGAAATTGCTGTAACATGGCTTTTAAATCTACAAATCCCGAAGTGTGAGGTCTCAGTGCAGAAAAGAAGCTAGGGAAGAAGGGAAGGATGCATAAGCATGTGTATCAAAGTACGCACATTTTGAAAATGACAGCGCGAGTGAGAGGTAGGGGGATGTTTGCATATATATGAAGAACTGTACGTATTACATAGGTATCCTACATGCATAAATAGAATGCAGCTAAAAATCCCATGTAACAGCTGCTTTTGTGTCATGTATTTGTGACACATCCAAAGAACTAAGCCCCAACATGCTGCTGGGTAAACATAACTCTCAAAAGCGACAAAGCTTTGGGTCAAGCAAATTTTAGTCCTGGTTTGCAAAGACTCAATTCAGAATTGCATTTTTGGAAGCTAATTCAGGTGTTTTGGACTTATCAACAGGTTATATGTATTTAAAAGAGAAAAGTATAAACTTTAACTGAAGAAAACTTCCGAACATGATAGAAGTGGAAAGGGTAATACACCCGCCTCCCCTTAAAAGTAGATACATACTCTTCACATGTATTAAGTTTAAAAACAAGATAAGCACTATGTTTACAATGAACACTGAAGCACTCAAACATTACATCTGCAAAGAATAACATAAAGTCTTCACAGATCAAGTCATAGTTCAGGGCCAATTCTCATCTCTATGAGATTCTTGGCTGACAAAAACAATATTGAAAAAAAAAATATCAGAATGTGCACTGCTGCTTTATCCAGCACATACTTTGCACAAGGAACTGGTCATTATTTAATAGCAACTAATGATTCATTATTACAACTTAGGAATAATAACGGATGTCAGAGTAACACATGGGGAAACAGCAGCACCACCTCATCTTCTAATTACCTTTAGTAATTGTACAGATAAAGTGACTACATGCTTAGAACAGATATTGGCAAATACATGTTTATCAAACTGAAGCATTGTTTACGCTGTCTCTAATTGACAGGAAAAATATTTAATCCTGAGCGTTGTAGGCTGAGTGGACTCTTCGAGTATGCAGTGAAGTCTGTAGGGAGTTCATGGAAATTCTGCCTGTGCCTTTAATACAGGCTGTTCGAATTTTTGGCAGCCTAATGGGATTCAAGCATCCATCTACAAGGTGCAAAAGGGGCAAAGATGTAGTTATGTTGCTGCTAGCTTGGGTAGAGGTTTCCTTTGGGTTTTCTTTTCTCAGAAGCTTGCAAAATAAGAATTGTAACAATAGAGCTTGATACAAAACCAAATATCACTTTTAGTCTAGTCAGAAAGGAGTGCAACTTGTAAAATTAGCTTCTTAAGAAATCCACCCTGACCGTAAACATGTCTGAACCTTTGTTTTGCAAATTCTTACAAAGTACATACCAACAAACCTCACAAATTAATGATCTCCAGAGGTTTTTATTACCCTGTAGCTACTTCAGAGCAAATTAAAACTCATGTTAACACTTCCTTCAGTTGTGAGATACATCACCCATTAATTTTGGTGCATCTCAATCAGAACAGACCAAGAACAGCCCTCTCCTTCCCATACCAGCTCTTCACCTCCATTTTTTTTCAGCTCTGAGTTCACATACTAGCAGGCTGAAGGAGTCATCTAGCGGTCACAGTTAATTCCTGCAGCCTCACCAGCTTCTGCAGTCAGGCTGTCAGGTCAAGACGCAACTCTTTCGAACCCTTACAGCACTCGCAGCACTGGCAACAGTCCACTGGCAGGGGCTCTGGCTGAAGGTCCAGTATCTGAACCGTGATAACAGTCCTAGCAACCAAGTTCATAATGGTTTGTATTCCCTACCACACCATAAGCGTTTGCTTCCTGCTTCTGGCCCACGTCAAGGCTGAATTCAAGTTCTATCCATCTGAAGCATGCTTGGGAGTTGACGCTGCTGTGTTGTTTCTAACTGTACATAGCTCCCTTTCTAACTGTACATACGTTCCTCTTCAGGGGCGGGTAAAACAATAGAACGTCATTACTCATGCAAAGTACCAGTTCAAGTGACAGTCTTGCCCACCAATTAAAGAGCAAAACAGCAGCACAGCAGCTAACTGATCTTTCTCACTTCCCATCCCTCCTCCACCACAAACTCGCTGTGTAGGTTCGGACAAAGCACCTAAGTGTTTAGGCAAGGTATCTCAGTCATGGAAGAACCATCTGCCATGGCAAAACCATTATGCAAAACTCAGCAAGAGCCACGATATGTTAAGCAGGTATTTGAAATATGATCTAAAGTAACACTTTGATAAACGGCATTAATATCCACAAAATCTCATTAGTCTTCGTAAAAATTTGTAATACTTCATCAGTTCTCTGTTCAACACCTCCAGTCAGGTAAGATCCAGAGATTTAAGGCAGCATACTTTTATTTGAAAACATCAAAATATTCATCCCTCACAGCTGAAATGACTGTTCATCTATTGGAAGTAAAAAAAGTGAGAAATCAGTACTGATTTTTTACATAAACACCTTATTTTGAAACAAACTTGGATTCTGATCCATTTTTGTTATTCTGTGTTAATTTGTTGCAACTGAATTGCAGGCACCTGACCAAAGAGCATGATTGTCTTAAGTTTCTTTTTGATTCTGGAAATCCCTTTGCTACAACACTAATGCTAGGCTCTGGAAGAAAGTGTTGCTACTCTTCCTTCACAGAGCAGAGATTGCCGTGTTTGTACTGTTGCTCAGAGGTGAGCCAATGCAATGAGCATCAGGTGTTAAATATTCCTCCCTCCCCCCCCCCAATCTCTTCACACACACCCTATGCAATTTCACATCTTACAACTTTGTCCTGGCAGTGGCAGCCACCCCTCACCCTGAAATCAGGAATTATAGGTGTTCTTCAGACCTGTCACAGATGAAACAAAAGACATCCTTAAATTCATACTCAACCTCCCTGTGACACAGAGCCTCTGGTCTGCCTCAACCACCTCAGTCAGAAAAGTGTCACCTGGCTTTCTTAATCAATCCTATAAATTACTTGAATTGCCCAAGTGAAAAGTGCTATAGAAGTGCAAATTATCATTATAGTATTGTTAAGGAGCTCTGACCTACTTCAAGCTGCAGTTGGTGGTGGAAAACAGTGGTACCACAATGATACCAACAGCTGAAAGAATGAAAAATAAGCCTTGCAAGCCTTAATGTCAGAATTAAACACAGAAGGTTCCTTCAAAACAGTGTAGCATAAGCAGCAGCTAAGTGTTGTTTAAAGCTAGTACTTAGCTTGGCCACCTTCTGATCTCAGCGGGCAACACCTCCACCTTGCTTGTTCACAGGTCTAGCAAATTAAGCATTGGTCAGATCTACCTTACATGGAGAACCTCGGGAAAGATGTGCTTTAAAGCACATTTATTTCTGTAATGTGAAGATACTTTACCCTTTTGGGTCAGTGAACCACTAAGAGCTGTTTCTTGCCACTCACTGCTCAGTGGCCCAGGAACGGAGGTGTCTGGAAGTTAGAAAACAGTTCTGCAGCACTCCAAGGCTTGCACAAGCACACCCTAGATCTATTTTTCTGGTTTTCAAACAGGCCTAACTTGCATTGTTGACAAAACTAATACTGACATTCTGCAGTCTTAACTGGACAACATAGTAAGAAAAGAATGGCCTTACAGTTCTTAAGACTTTCACACAAAACTAAGAAATAAAATTAGCATGGGTTAATTTTGTTAATGTATTTTACAGGTAAGATCCTCTTTGGAAAGAGCAATGAAAGAGCAGGTTCACTGCCAGTCTAAAACAGCATGCCAAAATGTAGTAGACAGTGGTAGAGACCTACTGATTTACACTGTGTTAGGCCAAGTCACATTGCCCTGGCTCACACCACGCTTTCAGTGAACTGCAAAGAGTGAATGAGAAGCAGTAAGAGTCACTCAAGCCCATTTGTCCTGCTATTACAAGAAAGATGCACATACTTTTTATACTACATACATATACATACACAGACATATGCATTTACGTGTGCGTGTATCTACATACACATTTTTGGCAGGTAGGTGCAAGATAAAAACAAACATCGTGCAATAGGCTGGTTTGCAAAGTAGCAATGCACAAGATAAACAGTGATAGACTGGAATAAAGAGAAAAGAAATTGCAAAATACCACAGCCACTCTTCAAATATCTGCCTACCTTTGTGCATCAAAATTAATATGGGCAGCTCCTTCTGCTTCTACTACTTCTTAATATGCAGATCAGCCAAAGCATGGCTGTACTTCAAGGCTGCGAATACCTGGGTTGACACACTTCCTATTGATAAAAGGTTTATTATATTGGTCAGGCTTTTATGACCCCAGAAGACAGCCATCATTCATCTCTCCTAAAGGTCTCACCACAGACTACCTGAGAACTTCAGTTAGCTGGGTAGCTGCGCAGTCCCCTGCTGTGGTTTACAAAGGGAGCATATTGTACTCATCTTCCAAAGATGGCACGGTTTTATTTTACAGAATTATTTCTAGGTATAATTCAAGGAAGCTGACCATCTTGAAACAAACGTGTTACTGACTGAAGCGTAAGCAGCTCAGGACAGCCTCTCTTTGCACCCTTATTACTCAGCAAAAATCAGCTAAGCAATATCAGTCAACTGAAGATGCTTTCCTCTAAGGGCCCTGCCCTCCTATCACTCCTCAGTTTGCTGACCTGCAGGACAAGCTGAAATACCTCTCAGAACTATCAGGAACAAAGAATTTATTTGTTTTATGCACATTTGTGAACACATACTGCAGAAAATGTAATCAAAAGCAAGAGTTTAAATTGCTGATAATACTTTAAATATATTCATTTATTCTGAAGGCTCAGTTGGAAAGTAATTCCCCTTCTTCTGCCTAACCACCACTTTACCAACGCAGCAATCTGGATTCCATGCCTCACTACAGGTCCACCAGAAAGCAGATATCCATAATTACAGAAGACACTACTAGGTGGAGATCAGAATTCAGAGCTTTACAGAACCTACCTGAGACTCAAAGTCAGACATTCAGTGAAAGCACAGCATCTAGCTCAGAAATCATCTACGACAGTTTTAGTCCTATGATCATTCTGAATGAACCATAAACAACACAGATGGGAAGGCCTCAGTTGTGCCATCAGAATTTGCCATAGTTTTTTTTCAAATGGGGCCTGGCTAGCTGGCTGCCTTCTTGCTGCCTTGAAGGAGGAGGCAACAGCTTAAATCTAGTAACTCTTAACTGGCCCTGACTAGTAAGAACCTGCTTCTTAAGTGAGTTCCACCAACAGGAGGCTTTACCACTCACTGAGATTTTGTCAATGCACATAAGCCCAAGGTGTAATTTGCTTGCAGTTTTACCCAAGAAACTCACAAGAGTTTACACATCCAATTGCCATTTCCAAGTTACACCATACACTAACAAGCTTCAAGGGCACCATCAATCAATAAAAAATAAAAAAAAAAAAAACAAACAAAAAGAATCACAACAAAGTAATTTAGTCACATATGGAACACTTGTAGCTACATTACCATCATTTTAAACTTAAAAAAATACACGTTCTTGTAACCACCTGAGAACAGGACAATTCAATAATTTTCACTTCTCTAATAGACAGTTTCGCTTTTTAATTAATTTGGAAAATAATCATTGTGCTTGAACATCTGCATAAAGATATCACTTCAACTTAAAAATACTTTAACATCCTGATACAAAAAAAAAAAAACGAAACCAAAACTGCTTTACCTTACAGTAGTGATCTAACAGATGAAAGGTGAGGGATCAATTTTGAATAGCTTTATTCTGCATTGGATCCTGCTCATCTTTAGTTGAAATGCACAAATTTTTCCTGGTAACATCTTTTGGGATTGGTTTTGGGAGGGTCAGGGGGAAAGAAGAGTCCCCTGTGAAGCATTAGGCTTCGTTACAAAAAACATGCTTCATCATACTCGAGTTTCACATCTGAAAAATTTCAGATGCTTCCAGGCTTTCAACTCAGGTTACCTAGCCATCAGGGAAGACTATGTCCTGAGGCAGCACATCAAACCTGGTCCCCACGTCATCCCTCCACAGCTGTGACAGCGCTTCCCAGTGAGGCTCTCCCAGTCTCATCCCAGACAGAAGTCCACGGAGAATGCTGCTGCCATTACACCACATCCCTCAACGCTGTTAGGAAGTGCTGCAAGAGAGGCAGTAACTCCTTGTCCTCACCAGCAGAAGCTGTGTACTTACAGAACCGTGGTCATGGCCCAGCTGCATCAACTCTGAGGTGTTAGGTCCCTTGTAATTTGCCTAACAAAGAAAGCATTATTCTTGTGATTTACTCTCATTAACCAACTTCTCTGCTTACAGGAAGAGGAGAGAGACTTATCTTTCCCAGCAAAAGAAAGATATAACCAAACCAAACTGCCAATTATTTATTTTTTTTTAAAATGCTTGAGATTCTAGGTAGTTCTTTCAATCCTTCTGGCATTACAAAAGCCAACCCAATTTCATGCTGTGCAAGCTTGATAGGAACATTTAAATAAGTTCTTTCTCATCCTGAAACTATCATTCCTTTAGTTCTTCTCTCACAAATAAAGGGTTTTTTTTTGATAAACTTTTAATTGGACAGCAACTTTTTATAGCTTCATGTACTCTAAAGTATTACTCAAAAATGTAAAGACTTAATGTGCCACATTTTGCTATGGTTTACTTTAGTAGGGCAAGGGATGCTATTTTCAATTCTTAACTCTACTACCTGAACAACTTCCAAGCAAAGCAAGCATCCATCCTTTAATCCCTTGTCAAAATCCACGAGCACAGATCTCTGTACTTGCACAGAGTCTCACAGAGGGTAACAAGGCCCTGAACAAAGGCATGGGTCTACACACTAGCAAATCTCAAAATTGCATCTTTATCTTGAGATGTAACATTCAACTACTCTAGCCAAAGCACAGCCCCAGGGAATTCACGTAGAAATATTTATTGCTGCTTTTTGCCAGCACCTAACACATAACAAAAGCTTGAAAACCACTAACAAAAACTTCCTGAACTCCACAAATTACACATAAGCAGCAGCAATCACCCTGCTACTTAAAAAACAAACAAAAAATATTGTAGTACTGGCCACAGATACATACTCAGAGGCCACTGGAGGAAAACCTACCCTCTCTTTTAGAGGTATTCTGCCACTAGTCAAAATGTCAGAGTAACTGATCATACAAACAATTGATAGCACCAACACTGGACTTAAATTTAACCAGCATCTTGAATCTGTAGTAAACTGGTATTCTACATCCAGGTGGAGTTACCTTGCAAAAAAGCACTTAAACACACTCCCTGCAAGTCCCACGCAACTTTTAAGAGCAGCCCCAACCTGTAGCCTGTTACACTGGGTCACACAAAGGGAAGCTACGCAAGGCAGCACCTACTTCAGAAAGGATCACAGGAGAAAGATAAAAGCAACATCACAATCAAGACATGTTATCTTCAGTATCAGTACTTAACTGATGCTATCTGGACTGGAAACTATCCAGACTGCAAAATCACATTTAAAAGATGCATATATGTACCCAGTAGAGGAAATATTGACAATAGTGGTCTATTTCTGGAGATATAGCCTCCTCCTCTTGAATTTTACTTAGCCTGCCCCTAAGGCTCACTACGACAAGCAGTAAGATAGCAAAAGCCAGCTCTGAAGCCAAAAGCGGTCCTGTCCCCTTGTCCTGCTTCAATTTCCCACACTCCTGAACACCCCTTTTTGGGGGCAACAGAGCTGTTCAGTTCATGAGTCATTCTGACACATGACACAATATGTGATCCACCCCATGGTGGTCAGTTCTATCTTTTGTGGACTGAAAAAGTTAAGCTAATAAAAACAATATTAATTTTAGCTATGATCAGTTCTCCAGTCCAGTTCATTACACAGCTGCAAAACACTAGCACGGCCCCATGAGGTAGGATGCAAGTGCGTGAAGCTGGGACTGTTTCTTTCAGTGACAGTACTGCCATTTAAACATTGTGCTTGGCTATTACTTCTGTCACATACGTTTTACTCACTTCTTTGTCAAGAAGGTATAGTTTAAATAAGGTATTGTATCTTCTGTCTATGTCGAAGATGGGGCCAGCATTACACACATAGTGAACCGAAGGTGAAAAAAAGACTGAGAGCCACACTCTACACTCTTCATGCCTACAAATACAGAACGCTTATTAATACCCTTGCAATCCCTCCAGTAGGGAAAGACCCAACTTGCAGCCAGAGCTTCCCATCCCCCTTTACTGCACTCCACCATAAATTAACAAGTTTCTACAAGTTAACAGAAGACCAGGTTGCCAAAATGTGACCAAGAAGTAGCAAATGTTTTCACTCTAGCTGTCAGCAAGGCTGGCAAATCAGCTATAAGCAGAAAATTTACAGTCACTGGTAGGATCCTTGGACTCTACCAATACAGGCTGGATTTTTTTACAGCAGCCTCCTATCAATCAGAATGAAAATTTTGAAAATATGTACAAAAAATTAGTAAAACAGGGAAGTTCAGCAGCTGTTAGGCTTGATACCTAACAACACATCTTTGTTCTCAGTGCTTCAGAGTTTCTCTACTGGCAGAACATGAGTAAAAAGGTAACAACTTTGGCAAGTAAGAGTTGAGTACCTGGGACCACATGGGAAATAAATCTCCATTTACAGGATAAGCACATTTCTCACACATTTTTGTGTGTGTGGAGACATTAGCATTTAAAATTACCTTTAGAATCAAAACACTGAGGCAAACAGGCACACATCATCTTTCTAACATACTGATACAAACAGCACATAAAATATCGTTAACCACAGTGCTATCCCTCAGAATAATGACATAACCCAGGGTTAATTTCTTGAGCACAAGTCTATGGCAAGAAGTAGATCTAGCTGCAATGAATTTACAGACGGCATGGAGGCAAACTCATGCAGTGTAGCCAGATCCAGCTCCTGAAACGAAATATAAAACATACAGGGCGACACATGACTGGAAGTTTTACCATTACTTTCCTATACAACTACCACAGACAGGCCACAGACTGGGCAATAAAAATGGTTTGTTGTTTTTCTTTTAACCTTACACATTTATTACAAAGCTGTTAAATTACAAGTTGTAAGCATGGTCCAGTAACATATCAGACTCTTAAGAAAAAAATGCTCCTACTTGCCCTGCAACTGAAAGAAGTGGTGCTTATTTCCACCAAGGAAAAGGGAAGTCAGTCATGTCCAAAAATGTCACCACAAATCAATCCCCAGTTTCTAATTTACCATCTCGCTCTCATTTTCTATCAAAATTCATCAAACTTTGAAATAAAATTTTCCCCAGAACTGCTTTCAGCACAACTACTGAGGAATTTCACTGTAAGAGAAGTATCCAGCACTCCCACAACTAATCAAAGACTAAGTTATTGTTGTGTTGTTTTTTTTTAATTTATAGCAGAACCAATAAATTCAACTCAGCATCACAGAAAACAGCTACTCAAAGTGTGTACTGTGGTCTGGATCAATAGCACACACAACTCTGGTCAGGCCTCAGACCCTGGGACACATCACATCTCCCATGATTCTGAACAAGGTCCTCGATTTGTTCCTACTGTCCCTTGTCATCTGGGGAGCAGCCCAGACCTGTAGCAGTGGCCTGGAGCTGCAACACCAGCATCTAACACCCACCTGGCCCACCACAGCTACGCTTGTTGAGTGGCTTCTTAAGAAGAGTCCTCTGCAAAATCACTCAGGGCACCACAGTCAAAATGAGCAAACTTGTCCCATTAATCTGACTGTTAACAGACAGCAATAAGAAGACAGAAGGATACTAAAACACAAAGTAAGTAGCAACCTGCCACCAGTTATGGATTAATGATTTTAGAGCTCTGTTAGAAGGTATACAGAAAAGGATGTTCACCCATTTTAAAAGATGAAAGTTGGTTAATGAACCTGCAATTTTTATTTTTCTTCACAGACTGAAGAATGTAATCTTAAAAAAATTAAATCTTAAAAAATTGCAACAATGTCAGAAGACATGTTTCTATATAAGTTACCCATTTGTTGCAATTGGGATATTCTTCCAAAGAACCCGCTTTCTCAAAACCAACCTGTCTTCTATATCCTAAGAGACACTCAGCAACTGTAAGAAGAATTTTGGTTTTTCCCTCTTGTTTTTACTGTGTATAATTTTGTTTCCAGACAACACAAAATCACATCGTTCCCTCATATACATTGCATTATTCTATATCCACAGATATTCCTAAATTGCTGTAAAGTCTCTTTCTGACACAATTGAATCCATCTGAAAGTTCTGAAGGTATCTGAGTGTTTTTCCTATCGTAAGTTGTTTGGAATGAACACTACCATTACCACCTGCCCTTTACGGCTATATTTGTGGTGTATCTATCTACGCTTTTCAGTGAAAGAAAAGCAGATTTACACACTATAAACTTTAACCGACCATGGTTCTTTGCTACAGCGAAGTCCATCATTTCCTGACTACACTCCATTACAGCATTAGCAGGAGCACAAGCATCTAATCAGAGAGCGTAACAACCTAATTGCTCATGTCTTGTTATGGAGCAGGGGCAGGTTGTGGCTCTTGGTTCCGCCTCCACCAACTCGCTGGTGGACCTCTGCGACGTAAAACCGGCACTCACCTCCTTTGCCTTCCACGGTCACAGAGCTGGCACAGAAATGTTTTCGGTGCAGCAGCCTACCATTCTGCCTACGGCTCTGCCTCGCTGCAACGCAACAAAAATCACCATCATACCGCTTCACCGGCTCGGTGCATTAGCCTGACAAGTCGCCGAGCCTGCAGCCACCCATTTAAAAATAAGAGATATAAAAAAAATTAACTCCAGACCGATGAAAATAACTCTTTCCAGGGGAGGAGTGACGGGGTTGGGAGGGAAAGCTGGAAGCAGGAAGCTGATCTCAGCGGCGCGGGGCGCACGGACGGGGCGGAGCGGAGCGGGGCGAGCGAAAGCCGAGCGGGGACTCGCAAGCTCGCAGCTGGGCTTCGGCCCTGCAGCCGCGCAGCCCCCCCACCGCACCCACACACCGGCCCCACGGCCAACACGGACGCCAACACCGCCTCCATACACACACGGACGCCCCCCTACCCCCAGGTAGCTGGCCTTGAAAAAAAGAGGGGTGGGGGTGGAGGAATTCTTGAGGAAAACAGCTTCAGGAACCACAAGGCTTTCCAGGCTAAAATTCAAACTGACACCAAGCTGGGGTTAACTCGGTAAGAGCATCTCCTGCCCTGCATCAACCTGCTCTCCCAAAGGCATAGACTAGCCCCACCAAGGCCCCCCCCTTCTCAGGACACAGCAGGTTGCAGGAGCTGGCTGCCCCCATCTGCCCTCAGCTGGAGTCAGTCAGCATCTCAGCAGTGAGGTTTGCTCCTATCATTAGGACAGCATTACAAAAGCTCACATAAACCAGAGGGATACTTCACATTCTGAGTAAAAGCAAAATCGAAAAACAAAGTGTCAAGGTAAAGCCAAAAACAGCAGGCAAGGTGGGCTGACTACCATGAGAGTCATCAGCCACTGTCTCAAATGAAGAATTAAAACCCATAACGGAAAGCGCACGTCTCTGGATCTTCCTAACACTCACACAGCCAGGATCCGACCTGTGCCTCTCACCTAAAAGCAGACAATCCCTATTCATCTATGGTCTTTCCAAATAAGATCGTGAAGATCACCCCAGAGAGTATTCTTACTTAGACACATCTTGCTCTCTTTCAGGCCTGAACATTTTGCCTCATCAGAGGCAAAGAAGAGACACTGTTTTGTTTTGGTCCTGTGCATCAGTTTAAGTCAAGTTCTGACACCTTTTAAAATCCCATCTGATGTCCTCTATGCTACTACTGACAGAAGCAGCAAAAACAAAAGCAAGGTGGTCAACCAATTTGATGTTTACACTTCTTTCACCTATATTTTCTTGCCTGCTCATTATAGGAACCTGCAGTATGTCTAACTCATGTTTGGAAGATCCCATTCTAGAAACTTATGAAACCCTGCAACTTTTAACAAAGCATTTAATGATTCCTTTGAAAATCACTTTGCCTCGCTCACTTTTCGAGCGGAGTCTGCAGCCAAATCCAGACTGTGCTGGAGATGTAACCACACCTCTCTTCCCATCTCTAGGAGGGCCTGATGGCCTTCGCTTCCAAGACTGGACAGGAAGGACCCGTGTCTTTGTCTTCAGCCTTCCCAGTTCACAGCCTACCTCTAGGTGACTGCAGTTAGAGTAACCCCTCAGGCTGCAAACTGAAGGTCACTGATGCAGACATACTTCCCTATCTACAGCTACTCTGAGGGAGTACTCAGCTCTGACAGAATGGATGCAAAGCTTCATTGCACCAGTATCTTCAGGTGCTACAGCGACATCAGCAGAGCCACAAGGAGACTAAAGGCGACCTAAGCCCCAGCATGCAGGCTAGGCTGCCAGTATATAAGCAACAACACAACAGATTCTATCCACCTTAATTTCCATGTAATTTCTGCACCAGCATCCGTGTAGTTTGACAGCTTTATCACTCTCCGTTCAGATGCTGGGACACTCTAGTTTCACTCTCAGGAGAACTTGTTCTTTTCAGGGAAACTATTAGCACTGAAGTGACGTACAGCTGCTTCCTTACAAAAAAACCATGTAGTTTAAAGCCATAACATTATAGGGACCAGGAATGTGATTTATGCACCCAGCTGAAGATATTTAGTGATTGTTAAAACCAAGAATCCACAAAAACTGCATGGGATATTGTTCTGGCAATGGCATGTGGACCAACAGCAGGAAAGGTTAAAATACAGGTGAGCGCTCAACTTAAGAGGAACAGGAAAGATATTCTCAAACCTTTTCTGATATAATTACTGTTACATAAATGCCTGGGCTTCTCTTCAAATCAAACACACCATTAGCACAGAATCACACACTCACAGCTCTGGGAGTCCACCACATCACAAATAAATGAGCTCACAAGTCCAGCTCCAATCCCAGGATTATTCTGTGCATTTCAGAGAAGCTGTTCCCTACCTGCTTTATAGAAGAGAGATTCTACAGCACTGAGTACTGGCTCTTCCCTGCTATTCAAATTGACACTCAGTTTTGAAAGGGCACTTTTCAGTTCCCACAAATACTGGCCAGGTAGGCTGTTGCTACAGCTTACTTGCCTCCTTCCTCCTCTCTACATATTCAGTTCAAGTACACATGTACACCAGTGAGAGTATCCTATTAGACACAGAAGAGCAATTTCTGGCAGTCTTGACATGACAGCCAAAGACAATTTATCCCAGGAACCTAGAAAACACCAGGAGCACTTAAAAAAAAAAGAGTACTCTTAGTTAGTAAATAAAAATAATTAACGAGTTTACGAGGTTGACTAACAAATCACTTGAGATGTATCTTTAACTTCAGTTTATCTTGACTTAGCAACAAACTAAAACACTTGCATATATCTTTTTAGGTGACTTGCTATTACTTATTTAGCAAACAATTTTTTTTTTTGGGAAGTGTTCTGAAAGACCTTCTAACAAGCCACTTGAGTCTTTTACTATTGAAAACACTTTGTCCTTAAGGTGATAGGTCATACAAAGAGAAAGCTGGAAAGATACTAGCTAAAGTATTTGCATTGTTTTCAGTACAAAAGGCTCCATTTCTTTAACCCAGCCTTTCTACGCAAGAAACTTCCTTGAAAAATTAGAGTAGCATCTGCTCATACTTCAAATAATTATTCTCTGCTTCTTTGCCCCTCCCAAGTTTCCTTGACTGAGGTCATCAAAAAAACAAGTACATTTTAAAAATCAAAGTTTATCATTTGTAGGATTTCAGGGGCAGGTCGGTAAAAGTTATTATTAGGCAACTGTTCTTCTCAAAGTGAAACGGTTTGTGCTTAACACTACCAAGCAGCTAGACTTCTCTCATTAACTTTTCTGGCTAGTGTTATTATCCTGTCCAGAAGTCTCCGACTTCAGCATAGATACAGCATTAGATCAGCAGATTTTACACTGCAGCTGTTATTTCCTACAGGTCTGCAAAAGTAACTAAGAAGATTAGTTCATTGTTGGTAGGCTTATGTTCGTTTTTCAGGCACCTGTATCATCTACAGGACATTCTTTTAGTGAGTAAGTAATAATAATAAATAAATTAAAAAAAGGTTGCAAACCTACTATGTTAAATTGTGTCAGTTTCTCCTCACAGGGAGGATATAGATTTGTTAAAAGCCTGAAAACGGTCACAATAAGGGATTATTTAACTTAAAATCATCCTTTAGCTACTGATCAAGACAAAAACCTACCTCAGAGAGAAGGCATGAAGTAGGAAGTAGCAAACACCAACAAGCGTATACACTCCTGTGCTTTAAACTCATTCACATATACTTAGCAGTCCAGCTACTTCCAATCAAATAGTTATTCTGCACATTTTTAACATTAAATTGAAATTTTTGTGTTGCATAAACTACAGTTGTCAAAATTCATTTATATGTGACAATTTCTGACCTCTCGTTTCCTGCATGAAAGGCAGGTGAAGATTAGGCACCAAATTATCTCTATACTTATTTAAAACAAGCCAACCCAGAGACAGTTTGATCACAAATTTACTCACTGCATCAGTACATCTATCTTCTCCTGAACTGACATGACAGGATGACTTCTGGCTTGGTACTCTGGTACTTTACGAGCATTAAAATTACTGAGAAAGTGCCCAAGCTGGGGAAGACCTGGTGAAAGAAGATACAAAGGGAAAAAGTAACACTAATTAATCTTGCACAGCTGAAAGCTTTGTCCTGCTAACCAGTAAGGAAAGACAACAGCAAACAATCAAGAAAACAAGCATTTTCAGAACATATTTAAAACACACCAAAACTTAACCTGGAAGTCACTGTCAATGAAGACAGCCAAACAATTCTCCAATCTCAAATTTGCATTATCAGTCCACTATTATAAACTTGCCTCCTGTAAAATTCACAAAATAATTGTGCATATACGTACATACAGAGTTTGCAGCAGTATCAGTAAGTTGTCTCCAGTGAAGCTCCGTATTTTATTCCAACCCCATGAAGAAATACAATATTAATCACTAAATTTAAACAGTGTTACTACTCGGCTCAAAATGGATACGATCTCCCAATCCAATGCTTATATAACTCTGTAATATCACACAGTTAATATATCACTAAACAGATAAATTAACTCATCAAACATTTCAGAAAACACCATCAATAATCTGTGTATTCAGAAACAGCAGAATCACCATTTAAAAATGATTCTTAGATCTCAGCACTTCTTAGACACTGCACTGTATCAGATATTTTAATATATGCACATGCACACAGAAAAGCTTTATGAGCTATGTAGTACATTAACAACACACATGCAACAGTAGATCTCCATCACCAGAAAGCCACGTTCCCTTACTTACTACACATACCCACACATCACAAGTGTCAGAACAACTTCAGGTATACAAATGTCATACCTAAATAACGCATAAAATACCCAAGCCAAAAATCCTACCACAAGCAGCAGTCTGCTCTCCCTTCTTCGCCCTCCCCCACATTGTTAGCCTGGGAAGTTAAATCCCAGCTCTTCTCTGCCATCAGTGGAAGGCTCTCAGATACTACATACAACGTGGCAAAATAAAACCCTAACACCATTGCCCCCATTTTAGCTTTATTACCAAGAAAAATAAGAGTTTTATTACCAACAAGAAGCTGGCAAGCTTAGAGATGCCAAAGTTTACTTCTCACAACATAAGATCACTTGCTACCAGTAACAAAAAGCCCCCACCACGTTTCCAATATTGAAATTTCTTAAAATTATGAATTTCTGCCTAGTTTTTGCATTAAGAATAATGTGAGTTGTTCTCTATGAGATCAAATGCAAAACAGACTTTTAAAAAGAAAATTGCATTAATTGTCTCTATTTTCTAGCTCTATCAGAAACAATGTATTAGAAAGACATGTGCCTTTAAAAAAAAAAAACAAAAACAAAAAAACAACAAAACAACCCACTTTTCTTCCTAGATGTACTGCTGCAATACTCTGTAAGCATATTCTTAATAGAGATGCAAACGTTCAAAGAGCAGTTGCAAAGAAAGCTATTTCACTCCACTAATTTGCGTCAAATTTTATTGTTCCTATCCTCCTTGCTAAATAGAAAACTAACGGTGATAAAACATCAAGTCCAATTAGAAACAGCCACTACACACAACTATTTATTTGAATTATTTCCTTTAGAGTACGTGTAATTGTTCTTACAGAATCCTTTAGTGTCTGGGCCAAATATCGTCATCTTTTCTTCAGAAAGAAACTTCCTCCGGCTTCACACCTCATTCACCAAGTACTTCATTGAATTCAAATCTTGATACATATAAAACCAAATCTTTCAAATTTATTTTATTTTAACGAAATGCTGGGAAACTACTACGGCAGCCTGACGTCTGCATTCAGGTTACAGTATTAGCTTGCACATTAGAAAGCCCAAGTTTGGCACTTGGTTGAATACTAATTATTAGGATAGTGATTGAGTGCAATAAAAGACTTCAGCACCAGAATTAGAGATCAGGTTTCTGGATCTTGGTCCCACCAGTATCACATTTGCCAAAATCCTAAAGTTTAGCTTTGTTTCAGGTTGTAATCTACCATGTGTTCCTTTTAGATTTAAGGGCCAAAAATCTGACAGACTTCTGTAGGCACTGGAAGAAGTTAGGGAACAAAGCAAGCAAGATTTAGAAAACAATGCAAGTGACCTAAAGAAATGTGTTTTGTCCACATCTGTGGACAGCTGGTAGCTGTGCCAGCCACAGCAGGAGATGAGATCAGTCTCTGTGGCAGCATCAAGCGAGAGAGGGAACGAGCACAGAGCAGAGGTCAGGTCCCCGCAGGTGTGCTGATGCCCCATTCTTGGCATATCCAGGTTATATTTTCCTCCATAAACATGCGTTCTGGAAAAGCGAGCAGGGCAGCAAACGCAGCAGGGAAATCATCTTTGCTCGGTTTTACTAAGAGCAAATGCAGCCTGACCTTCAACTGTTCTTACACCATTTTAACCTACGGCTGCTCTCCCACCTCTGCAACCTCCCCCTCCACCTTTGCCCTCTGGCAGTGGGTGCCCAGGCACCTGGGGTGCTCACCCTGCTGCAAGGGTACACCAGCACATGCCACAGCTTTGCCAGAGAGGGCTGGCACAGCCACCCCTGGGAAGCAGAGCTGCTAGGAGGACGGCTGGCCCCAGCCAAGGCCATCGCAGCTGTAAGCAAGGACAGAAGACTCCTCCCTGGAACACCAGTGAGGAGGGTGTTATGCCAGCAAAAGAGCGTGGTGTAAATACAGCACCAAGCATGCAAACCCAGCAAATAAAGTAAAATTTCCAGCCATCTCTGTGGATTTAGGAGACATCACCCAATCTTTACCTGTTCTTTTATTTTACCAACAACTAATTTATCTGAATGATTGCCAACAAATTGAACTCAAGGTGCTTCTGCGAAACTATTAATTAGCCTTGGCTAATTGAAAACTCACTTTTAAAAAAAACCCACCCATATAATTTCCATCTCTGGTAATAAGTGTCGCTTAGTTTCATACACCAGAGCAAAACACTTGCTGTAACATCTCTTGAGATGATGTCCACTCTTACCCAAAAACCTGACACCAAAGCCAGACGTGTGAATCGGTGGCTATCACACAGTCTTCTCTAAAGTTTCTCTACATTTTGTCAGCCTACTAACTAAACGAGTCATTTTTTTCTCATTCAATAATAATTAAAAAAAAAAAGAAAGATGTTTTTTCTTTTCTGGTCTGTGGTTTTCTCCCCAGTGTTTGTATGGGACTGTAAAGCTAAAAAAAGTTTCTATTATGCAACATTTCACTTTACTATAAAAGAACACAAAACAGATTACAAATATTCAAAAATACACATTTTACTTCAAATACATAACACCTCCCCAAAAGAAAAATCCCTTTTTGTTTGTTTGTTTTTTTTGGGTTTTTTTTGTTTTTTTTTTTACATTCTAGGTTCAAACACCAAAAGTCAAAGCACTATGTAAAGTGCTGATTGATGCACATATAAGTAGAGCAAACCTCTTCATCAGGGAAAACCATATGGGTTTCTTGCATTCAAGACTAAAACGCATCTGTGGGACATGATAGAAGAGGGTGGGTCTCTTCCTGCCACTCCAGCATGAATGCAAGGAACACAGATGCCACTCTACATGTTAGCTACCTGTGTGTGTAAAAATAAACACAGTAACAGCAGTAACACATAATCGGCCCTTCTGTGATATACAAATAGCTTTTTTGGGTGTTGTTTTTTTTTTTGTTTTGTTTTGTTTTAACTGACAAGAAGGAAAGGTTTAAGATAGGCCACTTGTTACCAAAGGATGCAATGCTTTATAGATATACCCAGGTTATATCCTTGGTCCATGCAGAAGAGCAAACACTCTAGTTGTTAAGGTACAACACTGGATTGCCATTAGCACAAGTTCTTGTATCCTGTACCTGCCCTGTGCTCCATAAGTAAAACACAGGTTAACAATAACAGCTATTTACATTAAAACCTCATGCTGTGAAATGCGGTGGCTGCAGATGTGACCCACTGCTACTTCTGCTACAGATGCCTTTTAAACTGCCACAGAAAGGTAGGATGGCCTAAGGCCAGTAAAACTTCTAGCTGCTGCCGTTAAACTTCAGAAGTCATCAGTTACATCCCTGTGCCTCTCACCTAGCCAACCACTGCTGCTGCTTTTTGGAACTCCACATGCTACAGCCCAGGAGAAGGAAGGACAGCAAAAGCCGGCTTTGTTTCTGAAGACCAGAGGAAGGGTAAGAGCACTCTTAGAGGAGCAAAAGGCTGTTTTAAGAAGCAACCTGGAAAAATTAACATCTTTGCCAACATTTCCATTTTTGTCAAAGCAATTCCACTACTGTAATTTAACTTCCGGCCTGGGTGTAGATGTGGGTTGTGAACTTAACTGCATCACTTGCAGACCAATGCAGTATATGAACCATACAGACATAATTCCCTGACAACGGACACTTAATTAAATTGTCAGCATGTTAAATGCTGTATTGATTATTGCCTTTTTTTTTTTAATGAATTTTACTTTCCCTAAAAGAGAGTGGAAGAAGGACAGGGAAGAATATTAAACGAAGACTTGAAGGATTACGCTGTTGTACGGGCACAGGGCTTGGCCCAATAATTGCAGCACTAACTAATCAGTCATCATATCTACAGTGTCTTTTAATTTGGACATAGCTGACTTCCTCGCAGTCACTAAAAGATCAGCTTGATATATTACAGCAATGGGTACTAAATAGACACTAAATGAACTCACGCACACTAGATACCTCTGCTTATCTGAAGTAACTTGGCCTCAGTGTTGAATTACTTCTTTATTTCACATACAATCCCAAGAACTCTAGTTTTCAATTACAGCTTCTTTAAAGAAAGGCAGAAGAGCAGGACAAAAGAATTCTACCCTGAGCACCAACTGCAATATGCTCATCCTCCCCTGTCTCCTCCACTCCTATAAAACCCAAGAACAAGCCCTCTAATAAGCAGATCTCATCCCCAACTAGTTTTCACTTTCAACAACAACAAAACTTAATATCAAAATAAATACCCAGCTAATTGAATAATAATTTCCCAAGAGAAACTACTGTTTTCAACATCCAGTGCTATAAAAGAAATCAACGAACAGGATTAGCAACTTGCCAGTGTAGGAAAATCCTGCTGCTGCTGCTACAGCCTAACCACACTTTGCACCTTGAAGGAGTGTCCAAGATGTGCCCTCCTTGCATCTGGCACCAACTGTCAGTGACTGGCCCCAAAGACTCCAGAGAGCTTCAGCAGCCCTATGCTCCTAGACAGAGAAACCTTTTTTAAACCAACTAATGGAGCACAAGGAACTCTAACCACAATAGCCCAGCCCAGCTCGGCATGAGCTTATTTACCTTTACTCAATGCAAGTTAAATTAGTGTGCACAAAGCTCCACGCTATCACTGCCAAACCACTTCTGATACTTGTTCTAGCTTACTGAAAACATACCTAGGCAACTACAAAACACAGTAGTCTACAATGCAGACATACCCTTAATGTTTGAGATTATGCCACGTTTTATCCATAGGTTAGACTTTAAAATGCTACACTTTTACAAGGTGCTTTTAAAAATTTGGTAGCAAATAATTTTTCCTCAAAAGACCCTGCATACTGCACAGCCAGCTCTCTGGATCTCAAAATCCCTCACATCCAGCTGCAAATCAGAGTTGGGAAGGATGCAGAAAACTCTTAGCTTCACTAGTAGACAGGCTGTATGTGCTTGCCTGTTTGTCTGGATTCTTTAGTTGAGTTGGGCATTTACCAGAGGCCAGTGATGCCCTGCATTCCCATGGAAGTCATGAAGAGAAAGCACTCAGCACCTCGGTAGGGGATCTGGTGGATGGGGTGACTGCAATTGTCCCTGAATTAACTGAAATCAACAGAATAGTTGAGACATTTAAGACAGGGTTTGGTAGACAGGGAGGGAAGACCCCGGGGTTCCTGGAAGAAGATACATATTACTGGAAAGGCACATGTCCTGTGTAGTCCTCTTCACTACTCACCTCTATTTCCTGTAGTAATAGTGTGATTAACTGGGAGTTACATGGCAATCACCATCAATTGCCAAACTATTCAGTAATCTTTACTAGCCTCCCAGTTCACTGCAATAATTTTAAGTACACCACAAAGCAGAAATCTCTCACGATAACTTATTTATCACTGCCGAGAATCCAGAGACTACTGGTGACTAGGTGGTGAAAGCTACCACTGCCCATTTAGACATATGTCACTATATGCTCTGGAGCTTTTTTCTGTATTGACTCTGTGGTTGAATTAATACAAGTTGCTTGTGCTACTCTTTCTGCCCCTGGTATTATCATGATCGCTAAACTTTTGTGCATGAAGAGACTTAAGAATCAAACTTCACCTTGTTATAGTATGCCGAACATGCAGCGTAGCAAACCCTCTGCAAGTCACATAGCATACCGGACTACACTGTAAAGAACACTATTGAACACAAACACTTTGGTAATACATGGTCTCGCACCTTAAAGTTTAAAATTGACTTCTTTCATCATATTTGCAAACAAGTTCATAGGGTTTTTTTTTTTTTGAGTATCTCAAGTCAACATAAGTGACCTGTTGCTTTTGAGTTGCAATGAGAAGGAGGTGTTTATCTTATTTGCATGACTGAAAATTTTAAACAGAAGTAATGGCAGATATACCTAAGTTTGTTTCAATAAATATCAACTGCTTAATTCACAGCTGATAGTAATTTAGTTTATTAGCTGATAGTCAGTCTAATCATATTGGTACATAACTGTAAATCATGTGCCTTTTCAACTGCACAGAACAGATTTCAGTAGCCTTCTCATCAAGTGCTGAATCTTTGCTTAATTACTTACTTTCCTAATCATTATTTTATATAAAAACTAATTCTTTTCAAATTAGAGGCAAGTGAAAGGTGCAGCCAGTAGAAATCACTGAATTTTCACTTTGAAATTTTAAGTATCATCTGACTGTATCCACTAAAATTATTCAGCTCAGCCATAACAACAAAGATTTCCTCAAGTTCCATGCATTCCTAAAATACAGGTATAAAAAGAAATGCTTCTGCAGCTCCTGTATTTCGGCAAGACAATGGTATATACTACTCTTTTATGGCAGTTGCTGAAAATGCTCATCTCTACATCTTGTCCTGCCACCCCTATCATTAAAACAAGGTGTAGGTATTTTACTGGACAATGTAGGCTGGTACAACAGGTCTGTAAGTCAGTACAGAACTGATTTTAAATGTTCTTAACTTCAGATGCTTCCATCATTGCTAGAAAAAGAAGCAACTTTATCGCATATACAGGTATTCATATAGGTGCAAGATATTCTCATCACAAATGTTTAGATTTTTTTTCTACAGCATAATGACAAGCAATTCACACAAAGTGGGATGGGAGAAACCAAAATTTCGTTTAAGAATTGAATTAGTTTTACTCCTAATATCTGTCTATTGGTTAAGGAGACTACCTATTCTCAGTTTCGTCTTAGTCGTACTGAATTGCACAGTCTGTCCATACAAACTGGGGTGCCCAAATTCCCAAAGATACCTGGCTAACACACTAACTCATTCAAAAAATAAAAAAGAACATTTACTGATTAACACAAATTAAGAGATTCACAAGTCTCTAATCCAATGCTTTGAGATCCACTGAATCAGGGCCAATCACTTCTTACTACTGTTTGCTTCACCGTTACCTCTGCCAACTGAAACTCTTAAGTCCACAGATTTCTTCTAAGCCAGGCCTGAGAGATTTTACAAAAGTGAGAGACGTAGAACTCACAGTGCAAGGTTAAGCAAGCATGAGCATATAACCAGAGCACTGATCATCAACAGGTAACTGGAAACAAAAGCAAGAAAAAAATTAAACAAGAACTCCAGCAGTCTAAAGAAAGATTGGGGCACTGGGAAAAGAAAGGAATAAATTTCAGCCTTATGCTCTAGGTCTAGCCAACACAGTTTCACTAGTTATGTCAAGCTATTTTGATACCGGGAATTCCAATAATTCCCAAACTTGGATAATTTTATTGCAATTTTGATTCTTCAGAGTTTCCAAAGAAAAACATCTCTACAGCCTCACCAAAGCAGCAGAAAATTCTTTTACTTTTACAGTCCCTCAGCCCTGGCTGCTATGTCCCACCTCGTGACCAGCATTCCCACAATGTCAAGGTGAGTTTACAAGTTAGATATGCTCACTGCCAATTTGTTTAGCCATGAACATCGTGTGCCAGCAAGTTCCTGAATAGCTTCATCCCTGCTCTTCATTCACAGTGATCACGCACATTACAATCAGATTACCGCCACTGGGTGAAAATAGAGATCCTTTCTGTTGACAAAGTAAGATGCTTGAACTTTCTCTTTTGAAGCAAGACTCCTTATGATAGAATCAAATTATCCAGAAGTTCAAGAAATGCCTACACAAGGTGGAGTTTTGAAATTTTGGTCTAACTTGCTCATTACTTGAATGAATGCAACTAGCAAAATCAGTTTATTACCTTTACTTTCCTTCAGACCACAGCTCTAGTATACAACAGTTAGCTCCTGCCACCTTGTGGGACTCCATGGATTTCCCTGAAAGCTTGTTTCAGCAGCAAGCAAGTCAGTTAAAACAAACATTCAGGAGTTACTTTCTTTGTGTTTCACCATAGTGAATGTTAAAATAAGAGAGAAATATTTACAGAGAGGGTATGCCATTTTGAATATTTTCTGGTTCGTTATTCTTAGCATTGTTTATATAGCTGAACTGCTGGATTTAGCAATCTTCTGGAGGGTGTTTTAAATATTTAAATATCTGTCAAAAATTCTAAGTTTTGGAAGATGATGCATCTAAGTTTAAAATAACACTACGATCAAATACTTGTCACCAGCAGTAAATTTTATATATTTGAAACAGATTCCACATAGAAATAATATAAATTTAGGCTGAGAATCCTTGAGGTCAGGTGCAATTTTGAAACCAATATAATTCTTGTAAAAAATTATGCATATACTTGACTTTTAACATGGAGATAGCACATGTTCAATTCTCCTGAAAGATCTGATTCCATGTGATTATTTTTTTAACTCCAATTTGACATTCTACTTTATGGTTTTCCCCTCCTCATCCCCATCTACACCTACTATGTGACCAACTTAATGAATTAGTGAAGCTCTCCAAAGAATGAGATAATTGGAATGGAAGAACTTTTTCAAGACAGTAACAAGCAGGTGAAGATCCACATATCTCCATCCTCCTTTCTTACAAGTTGTCTACTGCCCCTCAAACAGGTAACTTGTCACATTTGTTTTGTGGAGGTGCAAAAGACAACAGCAGCTGCAAACAATGAAAAGACAAGGTTCTCCTACTTATGCAAAACCTCTGCTGCTCCAGATCACAAAAATGAAGGAAGTACAGAGGAGTGCAGATGATGTGATTTCATGAACCAAATCAACAGTCTCATTGAACCTGCTCCTTTCTATTCTCTGAGCAAACTGATTTTTTACAGATGCATAGAAATGCAGTAAGTTACGGAGCTCTTCTTTCCCCCCACCATCCCACAACTGCATCACTGAACAAGGTAGAGAGCTACTGTGTACTTGATGCCAACTGTAGCAAACTTAACTCCTTATAACTTCCTTCTGGTAGAGGAAAAACTTAACAGACTCATAACAGGAACAGCTCTTCCTGACGTCACAAGCAAATCATCTCTAGTAAAGGCCTTAGTAGCTCATAAATAAACCCAAGAACAATAATTGCAGATCCACAGCCAAAGGAAATGCAGAAGGAATATCCTCTTTCATCCATAAGCAGAATGCATTTTTGCTAAAAAAAGTGAAACAACAATGTCAGGCAATGAATCAAGTTGGAACAGTATACAAGGGACAGAAATTTTGAGTTCTTGTTGCATAAAAAGTTTCACGATCTCACAAGCTTCCCTGGGAACTTCCCAAGTGGGGTTGTCTTTGACAGCCATCATATTTCTCCCTCCCTTTATATCTTCTAATATATTCTTAAAGTCCTAGTAGTCATACAATTAACTTAGAAGCCAAAGTTCAGAGGTGTCTATTACAATCTCTCATCCCACCTCAGCCCCAGTACTGAGAATCCATCCCAGACCAAGCTGTGCCTGTGCCCTGACTGTCTAGAAGACAGTACAATGTTCCTCACAGTTGTCCTTACCCAATCTTCACTACAGGAAACGTAGGCAAACAGGCAGGGAGCTCTCAAAGAGAGCCCTCGGTCTGGATGATCATGGAATTAGAACTGCAGGGTATTTCCCATCTACCCCAGTTATAGCCAGCACCTCACAAGGACAGCCCAGGTACCACTACACTCTTACCTCACTCTGGGTATTAGGAATACAGACATCTCCTTGTCATGAGCTATTTGGTTCGGCCTTTTCCCTGCTCTGGAGCATCATGATGTTAAGTCAGTCTCACTGTAACTGCAGACACGTATCTAAGAGCCACCTTCAGTCCTTGGCTACAGAGAAAAAGAAACAGCACGCTCTAGCACAAGGTCTCAATGACACTAGGAAGTGTGAGAAGAAAATACTAGGATCCTACAAGAAATTCCATTTTTGTGCAGGTGAACCATATCCTGCCATATTGTTTATTTCCATTTTATTTCTCTACTGTTCCTATATTCTGCAGTATTGTACTACCAATGCAGAGGGAAGATCTCCGAGCTAACTTTCTGCTTGCCTACAACACCCATAGCAGTACAACTGCAGTACCAGTGAGCTGAGCTATTATCTTATCTTTCAGGATAGTTGGAAACCAGTGGTGTCACAGACACACTTCTCATAGCTTGACTCTTGGTGAGTTTAACTTAGTTGGACATCATAATGGCATTCCCAAGCAGCATCAGACTGAAAGTACCTGATGATTTTCAGTTCTCACTGTGGTCCACAGCATTCTGAATGCCAGCAGCCAAAACTGACCAGCATTAACTTTAAAGCTGTGAGTTCTGTAAGGAGCCAGAAGCATCTGGTTCAGGTCAAGGAAGCATCGCAGCATCACTTCAGCCTGGTTCCCATCTGAAACACTACTGTTTAGCTGTCAGGATAAGATTTGTTTTACTTTTTCCTCAGAGTATTTATTTTTCTGCAAAAACACATTCTTTGACACTGCAGACTTTTGCTGAGGGAACTTCCCGAGCAGTTACATAAATTATTTTCTTCATGTATTAACTGGAGGAAGAAATATTTAAAAAAAAAAACAAAACAACAACAAACCCAAACAAGAAACCACTACTGGGCCACTCACCCCTTAGGATTTTATCTATACCCTTACTGATTTCCTTTCATTGTCAACTGTTTAGCCCTATATTTTAAGGAGGAAAAAAAAAAGGAAGTTCTGAATGCAACTGTCTCTATTTCTTGAGAAACACATCTAAAAATCACTCAGGTTACAGTACTTACAAAATTCTGTATGTAACAAGTCTTATCAGATTTTCAGGAAGAACCTCACCGCTTCATAAACCAGAATCCACAGTCGGATCCATCTTCACCAATTGTTTCATTGATGCCAAGCCACAACAGCTTATCCAGAACTGTGCACATGCCCAACTATGTGTGCCAAAATGTCTCCAAGCAGGATCAGGTCCCTGTACAATTAGCTGCAATGTAGGGCTTCAATCCTGCAACTGCAATAGCTCAGGGAGACTGCTACAACAGAGGCATCGCAGGACTGGGCCCTAAAATAATCAAGTATATAAAGAACTTCGTCCTATCCACAAATTAAGCACAATTCTTAAAGAAAAAAGATAATCAACCAAACAAAAATACTTTTGTGTTTGTGAAATAAAAATCAATTATTTGGACAGCAAGCAAGACCAGTATTCTTCAGGCCAAGTTCCTTAAGATCTATAGGCTGTTTCCCCAATTTTTATTTTGTTGCGTTTTTTAGAAGTTGTTTTTCAGTTGTTTTTTTTCCTTGAAGATAAAAATTTTCATTCTAGTAATTCTTTCCCACCTCTCTACATTGCCCTTGTCTTTAAAATAAGCCCAAAAAACTGAGGGGAAAAACGCAGACAAAAAGATGCAAGCTTGGCAGCATTTAAAAAAAGGTCAGCAGTTAAAAAACCTTATAGTGCTGGCTGGAACTGCAGAGCAAGGATTGGGGGGTAACTCACCTGGGATCTACAGATTTTTACTGATTATCTTAGCCTTCTATCATTTTATTTCACAGCATAGCACACAGATGGCTAGATTTGAAATCAGAAGGTGAACAGATACTATGAATTTTCTGTTAAATCGAGTTCTGGTATCTCAGCTGGTACACAGTTTTGAGCAAAGTCAAACATGCTTAAAACCCTAGGTTGGCACAAAAGCCTGCAGCTCTCAACAGTACTAGCCTAAGAAAAGAAAGCAAAAGATCCATGGATTCTCAGCGTAATCTGCTTTAAAAAACAGACATGTTACTGACCTACTATGAAACTGGAAGTTTAAACTTGGGAGCTGAACTACGAAGTGCCCCACAAAATCCCCACATTGCCACAATGCTGACTTCCTTCCAGATCACTTGTGCCAATCCTTAGAGCAAGAAGCTCAGGCTAGACAGCAGAACCAAACACTCTGAAATATATAAGTTCAGATCAAGCCTGGCCTAAGAATTCCTTTTGAGCAGTAGCACGTGCCTGGAACCAGCATAAATGCTATCACCTTCCACCTTCACGTCTCAGAACATGTTCACGCATCCTTGCAAAAGTCACTTTCAGAGAAGTAGGGAGAACAGAGGGCAATACTGACAAAGCACTGAGTTAAGATGAGACACTGGCATGGAAGAACAAAACACCAAGTCCAAAAGCTCTGACCTACAGGGTTATGTTTTAGTCATGGAGCACAGGCGCTTAAATGTAGAAGAAGAATTCCAAATTGAGCTTGGATGCTAAGAGATTTGATAAGTTCAGAAATACTTAACTAGGAAGCTTGCAATTAATAGATGACAGTTCACTATCATTTTTCCCAAGTAATATGGAAAAGTAATATGTGCACATACACAGGGCAGACATTTTAGGGAAAAAAAAAAGAAAGGTAGCTGGTGTAATAAATTTAACAGTGACATAGAAACTTGCCGGAAGATCAGGAGTTCTGCCACCAGCCATCCGGTCTTACCTGAACATCCCTGGGTCTACTCTGCCATCTGAAAAACAGGGGCAGTAACACTGGTTCTGAAATGTTTGCAAAAATGTAGTTAGTTTGTGCCTGTAAAAGTACACAATAGAAGAGCAAAATGTTATTAGAGCCTAATAATGTGCTGTCTAACAAACTACGTAACACACAAATGACAACACCACTTGAGTTCTACAGTACACACTCTTACAGATTTTGTTCATACATTTGTTTAGAAAATTAATTGTTCTAACTCTCCAATAAAATGAAGTACTGAAAGTCAACCTGGAGTCCATTGCTCTAGAATAAGAAGCAGGCATCTTTTCTAGGTCTTCACAAGAATTACACAAAACTGAGCCTCAGGAAAATTTGGCCCAAGTATTATAACAACAGCATAATTAATGCAACTACTATTTTACCTTTGATAAAGCAAACATGTGGTAACAAAAAAAAAAAAAATTTAAAAATCTGGACAACTCTTCTCAACCTTCTGCCCTGCTATTCAGTACAAAAGATTTTCTTCCAGAGCTTGCACAACACTTCACAAAGAAGCCACCGCCATCCCAAGATTGTAAATGGTGAAACAGAGAGAAAGAAAGAGGAAGCGATTTGCCCGAGATCATCAAGCAAGTTAATGGTAAAAATTGCAGCACTAGCCAGTGGATTTTTTCCTATTCCATCCAGCACAATTTTCACCCTTTGCCAGAATCCCAGAAGGAAGTGCTAGCCATTCATTTGCTTGCTAAACATTTAAGTGCAAAGCTGGAATGTGTTTTCACCCATCCTTCTGATTATACTTGAGCTTAAATAGTAAACTGCACAAGATATAACCAGGGGCATATGCAGTGCTGTGCTTCAACAATTTAGTTCAGTGTCTGGGACGTTTTACTAGGAACTCACTTCAAGATCACTCCCAGCTCAATCAGAGTATAATTCTATGAAACTGTCTACCTTAGAAAAGAGTCTTATTTCAGTTATGTCAGAACATAATCACCAGTACTACGGCACCAGGATAGTAGTCTATACCTAGGAAATGGTTTCTTGTGTGCACGTGCTTCACTTCTACACCAGCTGTTACACCAGCACACTCCAAAGGGCAAAATAGCAAGTTTAGAGTAATGTAAGCACACCCTTGTGAAAGGAATTTTACAGCTTTTTTCAGGGGGGGG